>JALGQZ010000010.1:38873606-38978896 GCA_023105745.1 Austropuccinia psidii | reverse complement strand
TCACAATCAGCAATAAAAATCTCCACATAATCACAATCAAGCTGATCTATTTGCAAATGATAACATTCCATCAAATTCTCAACATGGATTGTCTATGTCTGGTAGTGTCCTCAGCAACAACAGCTCAAGGGCTTATAGTCATATTGATCCCGTCATGAACAAGATAAAAGCCTTTCAATCAGATCAACAGTGGTAAAGAGCTATAAACCATTGTACAGGTGTTCAGGTTAGCTATTCCCATCCCTATTGTAATTTATCAAACTCATTTTTTATATTTCCCCTTAGGTCTTTGTTCAAAAAACCCGCAAGTCATTGGAAACAGCAAGGGAATTCAAATCTTCAATGGGATGGGCTTGATTAGAGGTTATCTCCTGCCTTGGTCTTTGCAGTAGTCAGATCAAGTAAGCTCTGGGATGAATGGTTAGTATTTTTTTTCTTTTTTCCATCCTTCAAATCTAACTTAATCATCCTTTCATTAACTCTAATCACATATTGAGGATGCCAATCTGGTCGAAAAACTTAATGATCAAGTCAGTTTTACTTATATGTGCATGAAATCAGGGATAGAAACTTTGTATGAAATGTAATCAATCCTTTCTCTAACATCATTCATGATTTATTAAGCTTGTATTCTTGCAAATTTGGAACTCATGATTTGTCTTTGGTTGAAAAAGTTGAGGTCATAGAAGATGGTTCATTAAACTTTTGTGCATCTTTAATGGGTACACAAAGGGTCCCCACTTTTCCAGTAGAATTAGAGCTCACATCAAGCTTCATGCTTGGGTTCTGGAACCAATCTTACTATTTCACTCATATCTACCTCCCAACTCAAATTTGGCCAGTACCAAGGTAAACTATTATCTTCAACATGATATCAAGACCTTTGTGGCCAAAGAAAACAGTCAATGGCTTTTGGCTAGAAAACCATTATGTATCACAAATATTGACTCTTACCTTTGAAAGCGTGGTTCCCCAATACAAATTAATGGCCTCAATCAGGCTGAGTCCCAAACTGGCCAAGGTGGTACTTGGAATGGTCTTCAGCATAATTACATGTCAATTCAACAATTGGACTTTTCCCCTCAAACTAACCATGCCCGTTTTCCTTCTTCAAAAAACAATACTCCTGCCACTCAGTCCAGAAAACCCTATCTTTCAAATATGAACTTACTTTGCCACAAATTTTGACATTGTTTGGCAAGCTCTAACTCCTCCCCCTTATTGAACCTTGATAAGAAAAGTCCATTGTCTCTTCCAATTGGTTACCTTTTCAATTTCCATTTAACCTTTTTCCTTTAGGCTATAACAGCCAACTCACATAATCTGTGTTTTTATTTTTTGATTTTAATAGCCTTGTTGATTTCCTTCACTCTTGAGCTCAAATGTCAACTGGTCAAAAATTCTGGAAGTGCTCAGTGGACTTGGTCAAAGCAGGATGTTGCTTAAGGCTTTGCATCTCCATGTGGGTGCACATGCATAGAGATGGCTTAAGGCGGTATGTGAGCCTTTGATAACCATATATCCAAAAAGGTCACAACAAAATTTCTGTAATAATTATGCTTATGATAATTATCTCAAAAGTTAGTAAAATACCATAAATAAGTACAAAATATGAATTAACTAAGAATCTAATAAGTAAAC
This sequence comes from Austropuccinia psidii, assembly GCA_023105745.1. Lineage (NCBI taxonomy): Eukaryota > Fungi > Basidiomycota > Pucciniomycetes > Pucciniales > Sphaerophragmiaceae > Austropuccinia > Austropuccinia psidii. The sequence continues at coordinate 38,977,255 of JALGQZ010000010.1, read as the reverse complement.
ATGTGAAGGAAATGACACCATTAGATTTCTCATGGTAAAATACACATATGTCATTTTAATGCATATCTGAAAAGTCAATAATTATTGAAGTATAAGTAATAATACCTTAAAAAATGTACAAAACCTAATTTATCTTGGAATTCAACAAAGCAACATGTGAGATAAATTGTGCCATTGGATTCTCCATAAACCTCTACACATAAAACAATTATGAAGCTCATCTCTAAAGTTAATACTTAAGGAATTAAGCTGAATATATGCACTTTTTGGGTCAACGCATATATTCATGGTTTTTAGCTAATATCTCTTGAAATATACAAGATAGAGCAATAAACCAAAAAAAGTCACCACCTAATTACTGTAGGAATACAGATATGAGATTTATTTCACAAGTTATAAACAATGTTAAAACTTGTAATGGATTATTAAATAAAATCAACAGAGTTGTTGACCACTTTGTTGTGAAAGTGGTCCAAACTTAAAAAAAAGTAGACAGTAGGATTCTAATAGCTCATTTGTGACTAATTATGTAATTTTTATTATCATTCTCAAGGTATAACCCCTTGAAATCATGGTTTGAAGTTTAAAATATTAAATTTCAACAGAAAACATGAGTTACAGGAAAAAACATCAAAAATAGAGTTTTGATGATTTAATGAAATGCTATTGGCAGTTTAATATGGCCATTTCAAGCTATCAAATTCCACTCAGAATAGCTTTAGCATGTATAGCTTAAAGGGTATTAATGATCAAAGCTTAAGCTTAAATATGATCATTTATGATCACTCACTGTAATCTCATTTTAAGTTCAACAGTCATATAAGTGATAACACTGATGAATACTATTAAAATCAACAAAGTTAGGCTTCTTCCAAGCCTATGACGTCATCAAACTCAGAGTTACGGTGATAACTCTAAATAATGGCGTAATAATGAGGTAAGATGGTTTGATCATGATTTAATAATCACTAAGCCTTGAAATATTGATAACTTCTAGTAGAAAGCATTAGTAAACGTCTACTAGAAGCCTGCTGGACTCTATAAGGGAGGTATTTACTATAAATAGAGCTCTTTTTACTCTATTTTCCCCTCAGATGCAACAAAAACACTAAATAATTGAATCAAAAAGGTAAATTCTTTATTCTTTATATATAAAACTTTTATATTATTAAAGACCGAAGATCATCTTCACTATAATTATCAATCTTGACATGATTACTTAAATTATTTAATTGTTTTTATTGAATTTATCTTAAAACATTTCAAATCCACGTAAAATTAAGATAATTTGTAATTTCTCTTAAATTTTATTGTAAGTATGATTTAAATAAGTTGCATTTAGATTATTTGGCATAAAATCATTCAAAAGTATTATATTAAGTCTTAAAAGTAAGTGATTTCTTCTTATTATAAGAATTTTCTCTCTATTATTACTTTAATAATTCTTTAATTAATATAAATAGTGTTTATATTAATTTTTCTTTATTAATAAAAAACAATTTCTTACACATTTATTATTTGTTGGTAACAATAATAAAGTGCTTTTAAATATCTTAATTATCTTATATCAATATATTTATTTAATAATATGATCATTTTTATACCTTAATTATAGTAATTCTTCATTATTACAATTATTTTATTTTACTTATAAGGACATTCATAGTACAATAAGTAAAATATTAGTAATCTTTACTTATTGTTTCATAGTCAAAACTTAAATGGTAACTGTAAGGTTTGACTATGAAACAATAAGTAAAAATTAGTAATATCTTACTTATTGTACTCTGAATGTCCTTATAAGTAAAATAAATGAGATAAAAATAACTATAATAATAAAGAATTATTATAATTATGGCATAACAATATTTATATTACCAAATAAATATAATAATATAATTTATATTATGAAAGAATAATATAATAAATGAATATATTAAGATATGATAATTAATATATTTAAAAGCACTTTATTATTGTTACCAAAAAATGTTAAAGGTGTAAAACATTTTTTTATTAATAAAAAACAATTCATAACTATAATATTACTAATTTTCAATTTATATCAAGTGAAGTATTATTATTAGTAATGATGGAGAGAAATTATTATAATAAGCGAAAATAACCTAGTTTTGATGCTTAATGTAATAATTTTGGAAGAATTTTTGGCAAATAATGTTAATACAACTCATTTAAATTGTACTTACAAATACAAATAAAAGAAATTACAAATCTGCTTGAATTTACATTGAAAGAAGATTTTTAAAAGAATCATAACAAAACAACTGAACAATTGAAGTAATCACATAAAAAGAGATGGTTATAATAAAGATTACCTTTGGTATTTGATAATATAAAAGATTTATATATAAAGAATAAGGATTTTACCTTTTGATTTGTGTGTTTTATTCTTTTCATGCTTCTGAGGGGAAAATAGAGTAAAAAGAGCTCTATTTATAGTAAATACCTCCCTTCTAGAGTCCATTAGGCTTCTAGTAGACGTTTAGTGATGGTATCCACTGGAAATGATCAGTATTTTAAGGTTTAGTGATGATTACGTCATGATGAAACCATCTTATCACATTATTATGCCATTATTTAAAGTAATCACTATACCTCTAAGTTTGATGGCATCAAAGGCTTGGAAGAGTCCTAAAATTTGGGGATTTTATTATTATTCATCATAATCTAATAGCATTCACCAGTGTTATTACTTATATAACTGTTGAACTTGAAATAAAATTACAGTGAGTGATCATAAATGATCAATTTTAAGCTTAAGATTAGATCATTAATACCTTTTAAGTTATACATGCTACAGCTATTGTGAGAGTGAATTCTGATAGCTTGGCATGTACTTATTAGATTTCCAAGAGAATTTTATTACATCATCAAAAATATATCTTTGATCATTTTTCTTGTATCTCATCTTTTCTGTTGAAATTCAATATTTTAAACTTCAAACCTTGATTTCAAGGGGTTATACCTTGAATATTATGATAAAAATCACATCCTTCTTCACATATGAGCTAGTACAAGCTGAATATCTAATTTTTAAGTTTTGACCACTTTCACAACAAAGTGTTCAACAGCTCTAGTAATTTTGTTGAATAAACCTTTACAAGTTATAACCTTGTTTATAGCTTGTCAAAGCAAGTTCATAGCTTCTGTCTTAAAGTAATTACCTGGTGACTCTATATTTGGTTCAAATATTCAATATTAATATTTCAAGAGATATTAGCTAAAAACCATGAATATATGCATTAACCAAAAAATTGCATATATTCAGCTTAATTCCTTAAGTATTGACTTTAGAGAGTTGTCATAGAATTGTTTTATGTATAGTGTTTCATGGGAAATCCAATGGTGCAACTTATTTCACATATTGTTTCATTGGTTTCTGAGGAAGATAAGATTTTATGCCTTTTTTAGGGTATTATTACTTATTATTCTGTAAGGTGTGGTTATGAAACTTTGATTAAAAATCAAGTACTTTTCCTGTCCTCAAAATTTGTATAAGGTAAAAATCAATTAAAAATAGTAAGAAATATTATTTTCAAGAGAAAACACGCCAATTTTGTTGTTTATAACTTTATTAGTATAAAACAATAATATTATAGAAATTTATTGTTTTACCAACAATAAAAATGTATCCAAAAAATACTCTACAAGCGATATTTTAAGGCTACAAAAGAAATTTCTTCAAGAGCAATTTCAATTGGAATTAATTGAGCAAAGAACTGCAAGAAATTAATTAAAGAACAAATTCTTTAAAAAGAATATTAAAGAGACAACAGGCCCAAAAGTGACCAGAGTGAATTTGGAAACAAAGTGACAAAGTTTACAGTGATGAAAGATGCTTTAATTCACTTTTGGGGTGGTTCAGGGGTAAAAATGATTATAAGAGTTACAAAAAATGATTATAATGATTTTTTCACGTGGATAAAAGGTTTAAAATGATTTGAAAATGGTGGTTGGAATCTTTTATTGATTGGTTTAGCAGTGTTTAAACTAATTAATAAAAGGAAAAGATTCTAACATGAAGAGAAAAGTGGGGCAAAGAAGACATTCTTTTATAGCCACCAATTTTCTTACTCCAAAAGTAAAATTTACTCTTGTCAGTCGTGAAAAACAGTCTGACAACAGAAAAGCCAATTATGGCATCATTGAACCCTGGTTTGGACCAAAAAAGCGCTGGTTTAAGCCATTTTTAGCCATTTTAGACCCTTAAATCAGCCATTACTATAGCAATAGCTGGTCTAGAGCCTTCAAAACACGTCAGAATGTGTTTAAGAGGCGTAGAAACCAGTTAAAACTTTTTTTCTAAGTTTGTTTTATCTTAAGGGTAGTTTTACCCTCTTGGCAACAGCTAAATCTACCCCAGTTGGTATCAAAACCTCATCATCAATTGAGTCCACAGACCCTGTAACTCGATTCCAGGCCAAAAGTGATGAACGTTTGCGTGAATTTTGACATCCCACGCCTGTCGGCAAGGATTTTGGGGGTCTGGCTCCCCCTTAGAGCTAGAGTTCCTTTTCCGCCCCAATTTTAATCTTTCCAATTTATTTTTTCCTTTAATTCCTCATCATGTATTATACTTATAATTTGCATATGTAATTCAATTGAATTGTACAGTAAAATACAGTAATAATTGACACCTCATATGTAAATAAAAGTTCACTTATGTAATACACGCACACATTTTGACATTTCAATTGAATTCAATTGAAAATACTTCAATTCCTCATAACTTCTAAACTAAACACAACACCTCAATTTTAACACAAAAATTGATGGTTAACACCACATGTGGTGTGAATTAAATTAGAGTTTTGAGGATTTTCAACTTTTGTATTGAAAATACTAAAAACTTAACTTAAGCTTATTTAGAGTTGAGTTACCAAAATTTCATCCAGAGGTGACCCCACTTTATTTTTTATGAGGAATCCAATGGTGTGATAATTTCTTCATGTTTATTTATTCGATAAAAATTTATAATATATTTTATATAAATTTTTACAAAAAATATTTTAATTTCACAATTTTTATTAAAAATTCATTTTTACTTGATTTTTACAAGTAAAAATATAATTTCATAATTTTAAATTTTATTGTAATTTTATTTTTAAATTATAATTAAGTTTTGATTTTTAAATATAAATTTGTATTTGTATTTCAATTTTTATTTTTATAATATAAATACATTTATTTTATTTATATTTGTATCTTAATTTATCTTTTGTGGTCTTTTGGGTGTATGAAAATACCTCTAAGGCTCACAATGAGGGAATTATTGTCTCAGATATGATTTGTCAGAGATGCTCCAGAGCCTCACCCTTGATCTGGTAATCACTCAGTGCAGTGATATCCAATTCAGAGGGGATTTCAGAAGTGGGGATGTAATCCGCATCAAATGAAGGAATCTCCGCAGAACCACTAGATGTATGTTCCGTGTGAAGGGTGGGCATTGGGAAGTAGTTTTTTTGGGTGGAAGTAGTGGGGAGTGGCTCATTTACTATTTTTGCTGCGTCTATTCTCAGGGAGAGGGCCTCTCTCAATGTGATTTTATCAAGAGAGCTGTTGGAGGGCATGGAATCTGAGTCTGAACTGTTGGTGTCATTGGATTTCCTGTGGGACCTGACATAAATCTCTGATTTGGACTCTGGAACACACAATTTGAAAGCTGCATGATCCTTCAAAATTCCCAGTATTAAATTATGCATTATGTTAAGATTAACCATTCTGGTTTGATCCCAATACGGAAGGTCTTCTAAAATTGAATATTGCACTCCATACTCAGAGAAAATTGCTTGTCTTTGTTGTGGGGTTTCCCAAAGCCATTTGGCAAAGGTTGATTCATGATTTTAATATGAGCGTGTGTAGTGAAATTGAGGACCAATTTCTTCAATTTGAGCTTTGTGAATGGTGCAAAAATTACAAAAGTGGTTGCCTGAATGGGAAATAAATTCAGTAAGCTTGCGCATGGCAACCTCATCCGCAATGGCTGTGAAAATGGCAACACGGATAAAGGATCCTGAAGGACCTATTGGGGTGGGTGAAAAATGGTAACCTTGCCATAGCTCTTTGAGCTCCTTGATGAGTGGAATTAATAGGTAATTCAATTGAAGGGAAGTTGGCTCCTTTGGACCAGGGATGATTCCTGCAACATAGACATTCTCTGGCTTTAATCTTTCACTTGGGGGGGATATTAAGACAAATAAGAAGGATAGGTCCAATGCTGGCCAACCGGGTGGACTTTCCATGTGCATTAAACCAGTCCACATAAATGGAGGAGGCCAATGCACCAGGAATGGACATGAATGGGGGGTCATGGATATTTCTAGTGCCAGTGAAGCGTCTCCAGACCAATCCATCCCAGATGTCACATTTTGGGGAACCTTTGGGAGTTTGGGATTGTTGATCTTGATGCAGAATTTCCATAATTCCAGCCCACTGGAGAAATCTGGCAAGCCAATTTTTGAATGGTTGATGAATGAAATGTTTTGTTGGTATAAATTTTTGCTTCATGTTGTTTGTGTTTTGGGTGTGGGCTTCAAATGAGTAGATGAATTTGCCTAATGATTGTGTGCAAGGGGGATCATGATCATTTGGGTCATTATGGCGTTGACAGTGGGGTTGGTCAGTTGTGACTGATTCAGTAAGGCCATTAAGAGAGACACATTGAGGACAACATATATAGTTTTGAATCACTGGTTGCAATTGGAGATGTTCAAATATGGTACTCAGATCTTGAGGTATATGGAATGCAGGAGTGGGGGGACCACCAAAGCTTGAGATTCTGAACTTGATCAGCAGGTTTAGGGCGCGGTTGAGAATGCGTGAAGCCCTTCGGGGTATATTATACCTTAATGATAGAATGGCAGATATTATCATTCCAAGGTCTTGTGGGGGAAGGGTTTGAATGCTGCTGTATGGTTTCTGTGCAGATGAATTGAGACCCGGTGCTGTGGAGAAGGTGCTTTGGGTCAATGGTGAATAATCAGCTGGGAATCTTTGATCCAATAGAAGTTGTGGGAATTCAGATCCTGATGCAGAAGTAGGGATGTTTGGAAGAGATTTGGGTGCAATTGTTGATTTGAGCTTTTTAATGTCCTGTTTATATTGGAAAGGTGTGAAGGCAACTCCAGCCCTATTGCCCTCAGGGGAAGATTGTGTTTGAGTTGAGCAGTGTTGACACATGCATATACGCATTGAGGAATAGTGGCGGGTTGTCATTGTTGCAGGAATTGGGAGTACAGTTGGTTTGTGTATAAATATCTATGGCTGATGTGAAAGTGTTTAGGAGTGTTATTAATTGGAAAAAAAATTGAGTGATTATTTATGAAGGGGGAGATGATTTGAGCCATCTGAGAACTTTATCCCATTTGTAATGGTGCATGAGCTGCAGCTGATAGAGTGTAACATGTCTCATCTGGATGGCGGAAATGGTTAGGAGTTTAATTGGGTAAAATGCCATGCTGCTCAATGCTCATACATATTCTCTTTTATTTACACATGGCAATACTGCGGTTTTGACCCTTTAGGGGCATTCCAATAGGGATGTTTCAACATTGATTTGAGGGGATTGACATTCAAACCATGTACGCTGGCATGCCATTGTACATGGCTTAAACCTTATTACAGACATAACAATATAACTCTATTACATAAGGGGCTGGAGTTCAGCTCAAGTCTTGGTATTTGGTTTGAGTGCAGCAGGCTTTTAATCAGTTGGAATGTGATTTGGATTGTCTCACCTTTCTTGAAAAGGTGATGTCTCTTTTGTGGGTAAATCCTTCATGAATATACCCCTTTACAGATGTACAATGCTGTGGAATTTCAATGCATATATTGGCAGTTTGGATAATTCACAAAATGTGCCAATGGGGAGGCAGAAATGTTACCAAATATGATTACTTATGGATGATGGGTCCCCTTTGAGATCAAGGGAATATTACATTATATGGTGGTAGGCTGTGCAGGGTGGTTTCCGACAAAAGCGGAGGAGCTCAAGAGGAGGTAGGGAGGATTCTTGTAAAGAGAGGCTCATTAGACTTCCAATAAGACTCTTTTTAGAAATATGCATAGAATATCTCTATTCTAAATTTGAAGAGATTTCATCTCATATCACTCTATTTTATCATAATACTGAGGTGTTTTATATAGTTAAAAATATGACTGTACTTTTTCCGCCCTTATGTCATCTTCCAAGTCACATAAATCCCGTTCAGGTTCTGTTCATGACTCAGATAGTGAATCTAGCATAGAATATGTTCAAAAACAGTCACCATTGAGTCCCAACATTCCTCTCACAACCCCTATCGCATCCTCCATGAATGTATCAGGTCTTAACATTGATGTGGGAAATCCAAAGGCTCCAACTTCAAGCACTTGGTTGATCCCAAATATTTCTGTCACTCCAATTCCCCTAAATCACACTAATGCACAAACGCATGTGTCTCAGGGGCCAGAAGGCACACCTTAAATCTCATCAAACGCTAATCCCCAATCAAAATTTCCATGTGAGTTCCTCCTTAATCCCGGGTGGAATCCAGTCGCATCCCAGGATCCCTTTGGCCAAAGTAAACAGCCAACCCTCAATATTCCATCAGGATCTGAGGTTCATGTGGGTGATGAAAGGCGCATGGATGGGGGGCAACAAAAAAGACCATTGGAGAATGTAACTTGGAGTGGTCTGTCAGAGGGAAATCCAGGATTGACGCTTCATCAAAGTAAGTCATTTGAATTTCGGAGTATAACCTTTTTCACAATTTGATATATTTATTTCATGGGTTAGATATGGCACCTAAAGGCAAGTCAGTCCAATCTCAGGAGCCAATTGAAGATTGTGAGTATGACCAGTCTTCATTAATTTTTTGATGTGTTTACTGATGATGTCCATGGCAGGTGATGAACTTTATGCATCTTCACCTCTGGTCCATAAAGAGAAAGTCACTGGACGTCATCATCCATATGCCTCCAAACCAAGAACAGCTCATGCCAGTTCATCAAGAGAAAAAATTGTGGATGATGAGGATGAGAAGATGTCTGCAACTCAAATGGAAACAAATGATGGACCAAGGAGGGACAATTTCACGGGGCATGAGCATGGCACTCAGTCAAATACTGAGTTGACCCATTCTCAAATGCCCCTTGCCCAGAGTATGCTCAAACAATCCGAGGTCAGAAAGCAAAGGAACCAGCCTTGTAAAGCTCACAATGTGGCAAAATGTGCAAGCCAGAAGGAGAAACAAAAATGGCTGAAAGCAGAACTTCCAGAGAATGTCCATGGAATGAGATCAGCAATACATGCCCATTGCCTGCTCCTACTCAAAGTTAAGGATAAGGACTTTTCCTCACTACCAGCACCACCAAGCACAGAAGAGCGTGAAATTGCAATTCAAGTGGCTGGTCATCTTGGATATGTCCCCAAGGATGTTTTCAATGAGCTATCAACACAGGTTCAGTCTCAGGGTTTCCAAAGCTACTGTGAAAATGAGCTCCACAAGCTAGGACGAAAGCAATTCACTTGGGACTGGGAGAGCTCATGGCAACATCCATTCAATGAGCTGATGTCTATGGTGTTTTACCGTACATTCTGTCTCGCACTGGTGAGCACCAAGTATTGTCATTACTGTTGAAACAAGGATCAGAATAACTATGGGGTCGTGGCGGCTTTAATGGAGCAATATTTCACTTATTTGAAAAGAGAATGGAAGTCTATTCAAAAGGATGCGGAGTATTTGGTTAAAAAGAAGGAGAATCAAAAGCTTGCAAAGATTTGTCAAAGGGTTAGTTAATGTATCTCTTCTTCATTGTGAGCAAAGACTGATGATGATCTACTTGATTATGTGCAAACCTGTGAGCGCCATCGTGAATGGTGTGATACGGCTAAATTTCCCATTCTAGCATCACAATTCAATGACCCTTGAGTATGTTCAGATACTGAGGAGGTACTGGAAAATTGCCGTCAAGTTTACCACAAAGTGGGATTATGCTGGCGCTCTGTGAGCCTTGAGGCATATTTTACATACCCAAATAGGCCACAATTATCTTGAAAAGAAATTTTGAATTATGCACAACTCATAAGTCATGCATATATCCAAAATTCATCATTTTCAATTTCAGAAAAAATGAATAACTTTTTATTGAGTAAGTAAATCCATGGATTTAAGACCAGATTTGGATTCTACACAAAAATTCACCTAGGGTAGCTCCATAGAGTGAATAAGCTAAATTTAAGTATTTGAGGTGGTAAAATGGAAAATACTTCAATACCACATCATTAATACCACATAAAAGATCCGTGAAAATTTTTGTTTTTCTTGATTTTTAGCCAAAATAATGGGAAAGTGAGAAATCCCATGTTACATATACACTAAGAATAGTGTTATGCATGTTTTGAGCACTTAATATCATGGTATTCTTACATGGACTTTTGGTACACCCATAGTGGATATCTCACTTGAAGCTTAAATTACTATTTTGACGTAAAAAATAGGCAAGGGGGACAAAAGACATCAAAGAGAGCCAGGGTACCCAACTTCTGAGGCCTCAGAGGCGTGGATAGCTCCAGAGCATGGATCCATGGCTCATCTTGGCCCAATTGGTAAACCAAAACTCTTTGGGAACTTGGTTACCAAGTTACACCTACTGTAATCATATGAAAATAGCAAATAACCTGCTATTTTGACGTGCCAAGGAGGTAATGAGCTACTTACACTCCTGTAACCATGTCAATTACTAATGACTTTCCATGGATAAACCCCAAAAGAGTAATTAAAACCATTTTGGGACCCACATTCATTGATTTACCTCATAGCAACCAGCAAAACACTGCTATTTGCAATTCTACGTAGAAATGAGGTAAAAACTTCAAAAATTCATTAAAAATACAATTCTTAATGAATCTCTCTGAAACGTTCAGGACTAAAGGAGAACTGTATTATCTATGGTACAACCAAAAAGAATTACAGTTTTACTAGTAAAATTAAAAGTTTTACTTACAGTCCATGTTTGGTTATTCTACGTGAAACACTGAATCTTCAAAAATTCACTGTAATTACAACCTGTTATGAAATTGGCAATAACATTGATAACTTTGAGAAATCAATGATTATTTTAGAATAAAAGAAGATTTACAAGTGTTACTCCTTTTGTTCTTAACCATATTGGGGTTGGTAGTCACGTAAAAGCATCAAATGAGTAATTATGATAATGTTACGTGACAAATAATGATGCAATCAATAAACCAAAAGGGTTTATTGTTTTCTCACTCACTGGTTTTTCAGTTTGCTCCATGGCACGCCTCTGTGAGCTGTTGTTGACTTAAAAGAGGCCTCCTCTTGCTGTTTTTTCCACATCATCATCTTATCAATTTATTAAATCATTATTACCAACAAGTAAGTATTAGTTACAGCTATTCTTAAGTGTTTTAAATATTTCAGAATCAACCAGAAAGACGTGAAATCATAGAATCCAACTATATATTGTTGTAATACTGTTATAAATCCTTTTGATCCCTTAAATCCACAATTCTACGTCAAATTTCTCTACTTTTATCTATCAATAAGTTCTTTGGAGTATTAGTGAGTCATTTATCTTTAATTCTTAAAGTTTTTCTCTAGTAATAGTTTTCTTCAAGAATTATCTTTATAATTATTCTTGTAAAAGATAATTATATATTCAAATAATTTTATTATTTTAATAAAAGAAGTTTTTATTATTAAACTCTTCTTGTAATTGATTCTTGTAGACAATTACTGCTCACTGTTATAATCACTAGTAGTGTATAACACGTGAAAAAAATAATTTTCTAATTATTTAATTGTGGTTATAATAATCTTTTATTATTATATTTCATAAGAACAGACATAGTACTGTTGATTAATAGTAATATTATCATCAATTTCATAGTCACATCTTACATTTGGAGGCGTGGCCGTGTTTTTTGAACCTTGTACCCTTAATTAATATATTTTTAAGCTCTAAAATATATTAATTTAATATTTTTTTCTTGCATTTTAAAGTTAAAATAATTCTTATTTTTGAAATTGTTTTGGAAATCTTTTTCATTGAGGAATTTGGTTTAATTTTATACTGTTTTACACGTGGCTTTTTGGCATCCAAAAACTTATAAAATTATTCTTTGAGTTACTCTGAATTAATTTTCATTCAAAATCTTAAATTTTAATTTTTTTTCTTTAAAAAGAATAATTTTTTTTAATATTAAAAAATATAAAACTTATAAAAAATCTTTAAAAATATTTTAAAAAGTATAAAAAATAATTTTTTCTCTTTTATAATTTTTTTTAGTGTCTTTAATCAAATACTGTGCAGCTGGCAACAGACTCAGTAAGAGATATATCACTAGTCCAGAATCTTCAGAAGTAGAATCTGAAGACAGTATTGAGGTGCAAATTGCTAAAAGAGGCACCTTATTTCACTCAGAAAAAGCTAAATTACCACCAAAAGGTGTGTATTTTATCTTATATTTTCACCTTTTATCTTTAAATTGATGTAAAAATGGTGCATACCAGAAATGGAAGCAACTATTTAGTCCAGCCAGATGGATGTGGACAAGGAAGAGGCAAGACCAAATCCAGAAGTCCCAAATCTTCCACAAGAAAGACACATCTGGAGGATGCCAGAGTTGCCCCCCATTCCCCAAGGTCTGTACCAACAGATTTTGACGTGAATTCAGAGCCTGAACTGATTTATGGCAATATTTCCAAGGCTGAACCACTTTCAGGTGGCAGAAATAGAAATATATCAATGCCAGTACAAAAACTGGTTCAGAGCAGCCAAGGAGGAGGAGTGGGAAATCTGCCCAAGCCTTTGGCAGGGGGCCATGAACTCCTACTTACACATCAAGAGTTTTCTGGGTCAGGAGAAGACCATAGAACTCTTAGGAGGTTGGAGCCCCCTGTCTTGCAAAGACAAGGTCAAAAAGATAAAGAATTGGTTGAAGAACCAAAGTCTTTTATCCATAGACCAGAAGAAAGAGTTGGAAATGACTCCAGCTTTGGAGACAGAGGCACCAGTGGCATCTACCAGCTCCAAACCAGCTCCAGAAGCATCCAAGGACAAGCCCAAAGGACCTCAAAAGAAACAGAGAGGTCCCAAGAACCATCAAGGCAAGGGCAAAGGCAAAGCCAATTGGCACAGACCTTACCCACAAGGGTACAGGATCCCCAAATTGGAGCCTTCAGCTGTGGACAGTGTCTTCAATATGGCCAGAGCTCTTATGGAATTCACAGCCAAAGAGCAGGAAAGGATGAACAGGACTTTTCCACGCAAATAACTGATGTACATAGAAGTATTAATGTAGAAATTGGCAAACTTGAGTCAAAGTTAAAGCAAATTACATTAGACATCAATGATTTAAAGAAAAGTGACAAAAAACATTTTGAATGGCATCAATTGACAGCTGTCACCCTTGAGTCAATTGGCAATGCTTGTGAAAGAATTGAGAACCAATGTCAAGCTCAGAATAATAATATAGAGGATCCTTCCATTTTTAAAGTAAATGATAGACTTAAAACTCTTGAAGAACATGTCTTACAAATAGTTAAGAACACCAATCAATTTGCTATACATTTAGCAAAAAGTGACAGTGAGAGGAAGAAATTGAAGAATGAAATGATTGCAAGTGTGGAACAAATTCATAAGAATCATGAACCACATATGCCAAGACATTCTACACCTTTGATTGAAGAAAAACGTTCTGTTAAAGAAAGTTTGACCCCATTCTTAGGAGAAAATGTTATTTCTGCAAAGGATATTCCCAAATTAGAAGAATGGCCAACATTCTCTGGTGAAGGAGAATACAACCATATTGAATTCATCAGGACTATTGATATGTTGCAAGAAGACTTTAATATACCTGATGAAATCATAGTGGGGAAATTACATTGTTTGTTTACCAGAACTGCAAAGAAATGGTATTACAAAATGAGGATTGATCATGGTAAACATGACTGGTCTTGGTGGAAATCTGAAGTGATTACCAAATGGGCCAATAATTCTTGGAGGTTTAAAATGGAAAATGCTTTTGAAAGTGCCATTTTTAACTCAGAAAAAGACAAACCACTTACTTGGTTCTTCAAACAAAAAGACAGATTATCTGCTTTACACCCAGATATGTCTGACACTATGATTAATATGAAAATATTAAGAAAGTGTAGAGGAGAACTGGAACATGCTATCAAAAGCAGATGTGTGGAACCCTGTTCAACAGAGGACTACATTAATGCTATGGAAGATATCATTACCAGAACAAGAATTGGTAAGACTTGGATTAGAAACCCAATAGAGTCCAAAATAGTCTCAAAGATTCCTAGAGAGGAAAGAAGACCAGAAAGACCTGTCTTGAAGTGTCATAAATGTGGAAGTACTTCACATTTAGCCAACACTTGCCCTAAGAAGACAAAGATCAATGTAGTTCAAGTCATTGAAGAAATTCAGGGTACTGAAGAGAAAGAAGAGTCTGATCAAGATTCTGCGGTCTCTGAAGATACACCAGTGGAGGACTATCCCATTGAAAACATTTCAGCTTTCTTTGAGGTCACAGAAGTCCATACCCACTTGCCACAGCACAGTGAGGATTGCTGCAACCTGATTAATATCCAAGATGCCAGAATGTGTAAAACAAAACCTGCTAGAGGAAAGGGTTATACTGCTGGGGCATCCTGTATCACATCAGTTCTGATGAGTGATATTGAAGCCAAAGTAAACTTGGATACAGGGGCATTTTGCACTTGTGTGGGCAAAGATTATCTCCAAATTATACTTCCTGAATGGAAAAACCATCTATTACCAATAGAAGGTGTACAATTCAGTAGTTCCAGTAACAATATGTACCCGTTGGGCATATTGGACACTAATATTGTATTCCCACATCCAGCAGGAAGTGTAAGAATGAAAACTGAGATTGTAGTAATGGATAATTGCACATCTCAGCACATCATTCTTGGAAATGATTACTTGAATATTTATGGTATTGATATAAATAACCATAAAGACAGATATTTCCCAATTGGAGATAACAAAAGGCAAAAATTTGCTTTCTCCAATATGCCAAAACAGATATCTGTAGTATCTTCTGTCAAAGATACTTACAAAGATGAATTTGTGTCTAAACAGCTTGTTGAAGCACAAATTAATCCATCATTGTCACCAAAGATGAGAAATGAACTTATTGATGTATTATACACATACAATAATGCATTTGCATCTGATAATGAACCATTAGGTGCTATAAGGGGACATGAAATTGATATTACTCTTAATATTGATAGACCATATCCTCCAGTACTTAGAAGACCTGCTTATCCAGCCAGTCCCAGAGCTAGAGAGGCCTTGGAAAAACATATCCAAGAGTTAATCCAACTTGGTGTACTAAGGAAAGTAGGCCATAATGAGGAAGTTGAAGTGACAGCCCCTGTTATTATTTCATGGCATAATGATAAGTCAAGAATGGTTGGAGATTTTAGAGCTTTGAATACCTACACAGTTCCAGATAGGTATCCAATCCCTAGAATCCAAGAAACCTTGACTCAATTGTCTAAAGCCAAGTATATAACATCAATGGATGCATTAAAAGGCTTCCATCAAAATTTTTTGATGCCTAAAGCTAGGAAATTACTTAGAATTATCACTAACTGTGGTATTTATGAGTATCTTAGAATGCCATTTGGCATTAAAAATGCTCCATCTCATTATCAAAGAATGATGAATACCATCTTCCCCACAGAATTTTCTGAAGGATGGCTTATCATTTATATTGATGATATTATTATATTTTCTGACTCATGGTCTTTGCACCTTGAAAGACTTGCAAGAGTACTTCATAAAGTTGCAGAAGTGAACATGAAAATTTCACTTAAGAAATGCAATTTTGGTTTTGAAGAACTCAAAGCATTAGGACATGTTGTTTCTGGTTTGAGCTTGGGTATTGACAAGAATAAAGTGGCAGCAGTGTTACTTAAGCCAATACCCCAGAATAAAAAAGAAATGATGTCTTTTCTTGGATTTGCTAGTTACTATAGGCAACACTTGAAAGACTTTGCAATTCTAGCCAAATCACTCTATAGAATCTGTGATCAACAGACTGTATTTGAGATGACACAGGAAAGAATTAAAGCTTATGAGAAGATAAAGAAAGCCCTTACAGAAGCACCTTTACTCCTCATGCCTGACTGGAATATTCCTTTTAAATTGTACATTGATGCATGTGGAGATGGATTAGGGGAAGCCCTACATCAAGTCCAAATTATTGATGACAAACCTACAGAAGGACCAGTTTGTTATATCTCAAGACAAATCAAACCAACAGAAGCCAGATATGGTGCAAGCCAAATGGAGTGCTTGTGTTTGGTATGGGCACTTGAGAAATTACACTATTACCTTGATGGCAGTGTTTTTGAAGTGATAACTGACTGTAATGCAGTAAAATCACTCCTTAACATGAAAACTCCCAACAGACATATGTTGAGATGGCAAATAGCTATTTGAGAATATAGAGGAAACATGATTATAGTTGATAAAGCAGGAAACATTCACAAGAATGCTGATGGAATTAGTAGATGGGCTTTAGCCAACACTCCTGATAACCCGGCTTATGTACCTTTGGAAGCTGAACCACAGATTCCAATTGAAGGAATTAACATAACTGATATTGGGACTGAATTCTTTGAAGAGGTCAGAGAGTCTTATAAACAAGACAAGAATTGCCATATCTTGACTTCTTTATTAGATAAAGTCTGCAAGGATACATCTTTGGTTAATGCACTAGATGAAGTTTGGAAAAATTCCTATTCTGAAGGAAGATTTCACTTGTTTGATGGGATTATTTACCATAGAACAAAACATTCTTGTGTTATGATACTGTGTAGTAGATTGCTTATCAATACCATTCTTCATGAATGCCATGATAGCACTTACTCTGGACACCTATCAGAAGACAGAACACTTGAAAAAGTGAAGAACTGTGCATGGTGGCCATCTTGGAGAAAAGAAACCATTGAGTATTGCCATACCTGTGATAGATGCCAGAAAGCAAACAGGAGTACAGGCAAGAAATTTGGACTTATGATCCATATTCAAGAACCAAAATCCCCTTGGGAAGTTGTTCACATGGATTGGGTCACGGCACTTCCTCCAAGTGGTGACAAGAGTTATAATGCTTGCTTAGTCATTGTAGACAGATATAGCAAAACTCCCATATTCTGACCATGTCATAAAGATGACACTGCTATGGATACAGCTCTTCTTTTATGGAGTAGAGTTGTTTCTAATACAGGATTATTTAGGAATATCATAAGTGACAGAGATCCCAAATTCACATCTGCACTTTGGACCAATCTTCATAGATTGTTTGGGACTAAGTTATCATTCTCTACAGCATATCACCCTCAAACAGATGGGCTAGCAGAGAGGATGATTCAGACTTTAGAAGACATGATCAGGAGATTCTGTGCTTATGGATTATAATTCAAAGACTCAGATGGCTTTACCCATGACTGGTGCACTCTGATACCTGCATTAGAATTGGCATACAAGACATCAGTCCATTCTTCCACAGGACAAACTCCTGCTATGTTAGAGAAAGGATGGAATCCAAGACTCCCAGCAGACACACTGAGGAAAGACTTGATTGACATTCATCCTACAGCTTCCAGCTTCAAGATAATGCTTGAAAAAGTGAAACATCATGCAAAACAAAGTATGGATGATGCTTTTGATTATGCAAAACAGAAGTGGGACAAGAGTCATAAAGTACCAGACTTCAAAGTAGGGGACTTAGTTTTAGTTTCAACCTTGAATTTTAATAATATCAAAGGCCCAAAGAAACTTAAAGATTCTTATGTAGGACCTTTTGTTATTGTTGCTTTACATGGAACCAATGCAGTTCAAGTGGAATTGAGTGGTGAATTGGAAAATAAACACCCCACCTTTCCAGTCAGCTTGTTAAAACCTTATCAACCAGCTGATAAAGAATTGTTTCCTTTAAGGAACCCAACTCCTTTAACTGTACCACCTGTGGAACAGAATGAAGACAAAAAGATAAAGAAAGTCATTAAAGAAATGAGACTTAGGGGTAAAAATCAAAGAGAATATCTTGTCAGATATAGAAATCCAGTACATGAAGATGAATGGATGGCAGAATCAGAAATACCTGACTCAGATAAACTCTTAAGAAGATTTAGACATGAAAGAAGGCCACAAGCCTGAATATGTCTATAAATGTGCTTTAAATTACTTGATCTGAGTAATGTGAAGAGGTTGGACAGTGGACATTAACCCCCTTTGGGGCCTTATTCTTTTATCACTAATAAAATTGTAGTACAATTTTATTTTTTTGTGGGAGGGAATGTGAGACTTGAGGTATATTTTACATACCCAAATAGGCTACAATTATCTTGAAAAGAAATTTTGAATTATGCACAACTCATAAGTCATGCATATATCCAAAATTCATCATTTTCAATTTCAGAAAAGATGAATAACTTTTTATTGAGTAAGTAAATCCATGGATTTAAGACCAGATTTGGATTCTACACAAAAATTCACCTAGGGTAGCTCCATAGAGTGAATAAGCTCAATTTAAGTATTTGAGGTGGTAAAATGGAAAATACTTCAATACCACATCATTAATACCACATAAAAGATCCGTGAAAATTTTTGTTTTTCTTGATTTTTAGCCAAAATAATGGGAAAGTGAAAAATCCCACGTTACATATACACTAAGAATAGTGTTATGCATGTTTTGAGCACTTAATATCATGGTATTCTTACATGGACTTTTGGTACACCCATAGTGGATATCTCACTTGAAGCTTAAATTACTATTTTGACGTAAAAAATAGGCAAGGGGGACAAAAGACATCAAAGAGAGCCAGGGTACCCAACTTCTGAGGCCTCAGAGGCGTGGATAGCTCCAGAGGATGGATCCATGGCTCATCTTGGCCCAATTGGTAAACCAAAACTCTTTGGGAACTTGGTTACCAAGTTACACCTACTGTAATCATATGAAAATAGCAAATAACCTGCTATTTTGACGTGCCAAGGAGCTAATGAGCTACTTACACTCCTGTAACCATGTCAATTACTAATGACTTTCCATAGATAAACCCCAAAAGAGTAATTAAAACCCTTTTGGGACCCATATTCATTGATTTACCTCATAGCAACCAGCAAAACACTGCTATTTGCAATTCTGCGTAGAAATGAGGTAAAAACTTCAAAAATTCATTAAAAATACAATTCTTAATGAATCTTTCTGAAGCGTTCAGGACTAAAGGAGAACTGTAATATATATGGTAAAACCAAAAAGAATTACAGTTTTACTAGTAAAATTCAAAGTTTTACTTACAGTCCATTTTTGGTTATTCTACGTGAAACACTGAATCTTCAAAAATTCATAGTAATTACAACCTGTGATGAAATT
Source organism: Austropuccinia psidii (assembly GCA_023105745.1). Lineage (NCBI taxonomy): Eukaryota > Fungi > Basidiomycota > Pucciniomycetes > Pucciniales > Sphaerophragmiaceae > Austropuccinia > Austropuccinia psidii. The sequence continues at coordinate 38,957,805 of JALGQZ010000010.1, read as the reverse complement.
GGCAATAACATTGATAACTTTGGGAAATCAATGATTATTTTAGAATAAAAGAAGATTTACAAGTGTTACTCCTTTTATTCTTAACCATATTGGGGTTGGTAGTCACATAAAAGCATCAAATAAGTAATTATGATAATGTTACGTGACAAATAATGATGCAATCAATAAACAAAAAGGGTTTATTGTTTTCTCACTCACTGGTTTTTCAGCTTGCTCCATGGCACGCCTCTGTGAGCTGTTGTTGACTTAAAAGAGGCCTCCTCTTGCTGTTTTTTCCACATCATCATCTTATCAATTTATTAAATCATTATTACCAACAAGTAAGTATTAGTTACAGCTATTCTTAAGTGTTTTAAATATTTCAGAATCAACCAGAAAGACGTGAAATCATAGAATCCAACTATATATTGTTGTAATACTGTTATAAATCCTTTTGATCCCTTAAATCCACAATTCTACGTCAAATTTCTCTACTTTTATCTATCAATAAGTTCTTTGGAGTATTAGTGAGTCATTTATCTTTAATTCTTAAAGTTTTTCTCTAGTAATAGTTTTCTTCAAGAATTATCTTTATAATTATTCTTGTAAAAGATAATTATATATTCAAATAATTTTATTATTTTAATAAAAGAAGTTTTTATTATTAAACTCTTCTTGTAATTGATTCTTGTAGACAATTACTGCTCACTGTTATAATCACTAGTAGTGTATAACACGTGAAAAAAATAATTTTCTAATTATTTAATTGTGGTTATAATAATCTTTTATTATTATATTTCATAAGAACAGACATAGTACTGTTGATTAATAGTAATATTATCATCAATTTCATAGTCACATCTTACATTTGGAGGCGTGGCCGTGTTTTTTGAGCCTTGTACCCTTAATTAATATATTTTTAAGCTCTAAAATATATTAATTTAATATTTTTTTCTTGCATTTTAAAGTTAAAATAATTCTTATTTTTGAAATTGTTTTGGAAATCTTTTTCATTGAGGAATTTGGTTTAATTTTATACTGTTTTACACGTGGCTTTTTGGCATCCAAAAACTTATAAAATTATTCTTTGAGTTACTCTGAATTAATTTTCATTCAAAATCTTAAATTTTAATTTTTTTTCTTTAAAAAGAATAATTTTTTTTAATATTAAAAAATATAAAACTTATAAAAAATCTTTAAAAATATTTTAAAAAGTATAAAAAATAATTTTTTCTCTTTTATAATTTTTTTTAGTGTCTTTAATCAAATACTGTGCAGCTGGCAACAGACTCAGTAAGAGATATATCACTAGTCCAGAATCTTCAGAAGTAGAATCTGAAGACAGTATTGAGGTGCAAATTGCTAAAAGAGGCACCTTATTTCACTCAGAAAAAGCTAAATTACCACCAAAAGGTGTGTATTTTATCTTATATTTTCACCTTTTATCTTTAAATTGATGTAAAAATGGTGCATACCAGAAATGGAAGCAACTATTTAGTCCAGCCAGATGGATGTGGACAAGGAAGAGGCAAGACCAAATCCAGAAGTCCCAAATCTTCCACAAGAAAGACACATCTGGAGGATGCCAGAGTTGCCCCCCATTCCCCAAGGTCTGTACCAACAGATTTTGACGTGAATTCAGAGCCTGAACTGATTTATGGCAATATTTCCAAGGCTGAACCACTTTCAGGTGGCAGAAATAGAAATATATCAATGCCAGTACAAAAACTGGTTCAGAGCAGCCAAGGAGGAGGAGTGGGAAATCTGCCCAAGCCTTTGGCAGGGGGCCATGAACTCCTACTTACACATCAAGAGTTTTCTGGGTCAGGAGAAGACCATAGAACTCTTAGGAGGTTGGAGCCCCCTGTCTTGCAAAGACAAGGTCAAAAAGATAAAGAATTGGTTGAAGAACCAAAGTCTTTTATCCATAGACCAGAAGAAAGAGTTGGAAATGACTCCAGCTTTGGAGACAGAGGCACCAGTGGCATCTACCAGCTCCAAACCAGCTCCAGAAGCATCCAAGGACAAGCCCAAAGGACCTCAAAAGAAACAGAGAGGTCCCAAGAACCATCAAGGCAAGGGCAAAGGCAAAGCCAATTGGCACAGACCTTACCCACAAGGGTACAGGATCCCCAAATTGGAGCCTTCAGCTGTGGACAGTGTCTTCAATATGGCCAGAGCTCTTATGGAATTCACAGCCAAAGAGCAGGAAAGGATGAACAGGACTTTTCCACGCAAATAACTGATGTACATAGAAGTATTAATGTAGAAATTGGCAAACTTGAGTCAAAGTTAAAGCAAATTACATTAGACATCAATGATTTAAAGAAAAGTGACAAAAAACATTTTGAATGGCATCAATTGACAGCTGTCACCCTTGAGTCAATTGGCAATGCTTGTGAAAGAATTGAGAACCAATGTCAAGCTCAGAATAATAATATAGAGGATCCTTCCATTTTTAAAGTAAATGATAGACTTAAAACTCTTGAAGAACATGTCTTACAAATAGTTAAGAACACCAATCAATTTGCTATACATTTAGCAAAAAGTGACAGTGAGAGGAAGAAATTGAAGAATGAAATGATTGCAAGTGTGGAACAAATTCATAAGAATCATGAACCACATATGCCAAGACATTCTACACCTTTGATTGAAGAAAAACGTTCTGTTAAAGAAAGTTTGACCCCATTCTTAGGAGAAAATGTTATTTCTGCAAAGGATATTCCCAAATTAGAAGAATGGCCAACATTCTCTGGTGAAGGAGAATACAACCATATTGAATTCATCAGGACTATTGATATGTTGCAAGAAGACTTTAATATACCTGATGAAATCATAGTGGGGAAATTACATTGTTTGTTTACCAGAACTGCAAAGAAATGGTATTACAAAATGAGGATTGATCATGGTAAACATGACTGGTCTTGGTGGAAATCTGAAGTGATTACCAAATGGGCCAATAATTCTTGGAGGTTTAAAATGGAAAATGCTTTTGAAAGTGCCATTTTTAACTCAGAAAAAGACAAACCACTTACTTGGTTCTTCAAACAAAAAGACAGATTATCTGCTTTACACCCAGATATGTCTGACACTATGATTAATATGAAAATATTAAGAAAGTGTAGAGGAGAACTGGAACATGCTATCAAAAGCAGATGTGTGGAACCCTGTTCAACAGAGGACTACATTAATGCTATGGAAGATATCATTACCAGAACAAGAATTGGTAAGACTTGGATTAGAAACCCAATAGAGTCCAAAATAGTCTCAAAGATTCCTAGAGAGGAAAGAAGACCAGAAAGACCTGTCTTGAAGTGTCATAAATGTGGAAGTACTTCACATTTAGCCAACACTTGCCCTAAGAAGACAAAGATCAATGTAGTTCAAGTCATTGAAGAAATTCAGGGTACTGAAGAGAAAGAAGAGTCTGATCAAGATTCTGCGGTCTCTGAAGATACACCAGTGGAGGACTATCCCATTGAAAACATTTCAGCTTTCTTTGAGGTCACAGAAGTCCATACCCACTTGCCACAGCACAGTGAGGATTGCTGCAACCTGATTAATATCCAAGATGCCAGAATGTGTAAAACAAAACCTGCTAGAGGAAAGGGTTATACTGCTGGGGCATCCTGTATCACATCAGTTCTGATGAGTGATATTGAAGCCAAAGTAAACTTGGATACAGGGGCATTTTGCACTTGTGTGGGCAAAGATTATCTCCAAATTATACTTCCTGAATGGAAAAACCATCTATTACCAATAGAAGGTGTACAATTCAGTAGTTCCAGTAACAATATGTACCCGTTGGGCATATTGGACACTAATATTGTATTCCCACATCCAGCAGGAAGTGTAAGAATGAAAACTGAGATTGTAGTAATGGATAATTGCACATCTCAGCACATCATTCTTGGAAATGATTACTTGAATATTTATGGTATTGATATAAATAACCATAAAGACAGATATTTCCCAATTGGAGATAACAAAAGGCAAAAATTTGCTTTCTCCAATATGCCAAAACAGATATCTGTAGTATCTTCTGTCAAAGATACTTACAAAGATGAATTTGTGTCTAAACAGCTTGTTGAAGCACAAATTAATCCATCATTGTCACCAAAGATGAGAAATGAACTTATTGATGTATTATACACATACAATAATGCATTTGCATCTGATAATGAACCATTAGGTGCTATAAGGGGACATGAAATTGATATTACTCTTAATATTGATAGACCATATCCTCCAGTACTTAGAAGACCTGCTTATCCAGCCAGTCCCAGAGCTAGAGAGGCCTTGGAAAAACATATCCAAGAGTTAATCCAACTTGGTGTACTAAGGAAAGTAGGCCATAATGAGGAAGTTGAAGTGACAGCCCCTGTTATTATTTCATGGCATAATGATAAGTCAAGAATGGTTGGAGATTTTAGAGCTTTGAATACCTACACAGTTCCAGATAGGTATCCAATCCCTAGAATCCAAGAAACCTTGACTCAATTGTCTAAAGCCAAGTATATAACATCAATGGATGCATTAAAAGGCTTCCATCAAAATTTTTTGATGCCTAAAGCTAGGAAATTACTTAGAATTATCACTAACTGTGGTATTTATGAGTATCTTAGAATGCCATTTGGCATTAAAAATGCTCCATCTCATTATCAAAGAATGATGAATACCATCTTCCCCACAGAATTTTCTGAAGGATGGCTTATCATTTATATTGATGATATTATTATATTTTCTGACTCATGGTCTTTGCACCTTGAAAGACTTGCAAGAGTACTTCATAAAGTTGCAGAAGTGAACATGAAAATTTCACTTAAGAAATGCAATTTTGGTTTTGAAGAACTCAAAGCATTAGGACATGTTGTTTCTGGTTTGAGCTTGGGTATTGACAAGAATAAAGTGGCAGCAGTGTTACTTAAGCCAATACCCCAGAATAAAAAAGAAATGATGTCTTTTCTTGGATTTGCTAGTTACTATAGGCAACACTTGAAAGACTTTGCAATTCTAGCCAAATCACTCTATAGAATCTGTGATCAACAGACTGTATTTGAGATGACACAGGAAAGAATTAAAGCTTATGAGAAGATAAAGAAAGCCCTTACAGAAGCACCTTTACTCCTCATGCCTGACTGGAATATTCCTTTTAAATTGTACATTGATGCATGTGGAGATGGATTAGGGGAAGCCCTACATCAAGTCCAAATTATTGATGACAAACCTACAGAAGGACCAGTTTGTTATATCTCAAGACAAATCAAACCAACAGAAGCCAGATATGGTGCAAGCCAAATGGAGTGCTTGTGTTTGGTATGGGCACTTGAGAAATTACACTATTACCTTGATGGCAGTGTTTTTGAAGTGATAACTGACTGTAATGCAGTAAAATCACTCCTTAACATGAAAACTCCCAACAGACATATGTTGAGATGGCAAATAGCTATTCGAGAATATAGAGGAAACATGACTATAGTTGATAAAGCAGGAAACATTCACAAGAATGCTGATGGAATTAGTAGATGGGCTTTAGCCAACACTCCTGATAACCCGGCTTATGTACCTTTGGAAGCTGAACCACAGATTCCAATTGAAGGAATTAACATAACTCATATTGGGACTGAATTCTTTGAAGAGGTCAGAGAGTCTTATAAACAAGACAAGAATTGCCATATCTTGACTTCTTTATTAGATAAAGTCTGCAAGGATACATCTTTGGTTAATGCACTAGATGAAGTTTGGAAAAATTCCTATTCTGAAGGAAGATTTCACTTGTTTGATGGGATTATTTACCATAGAACAAAACATTCTTGTGTTATGATAATGTGTAGTAGATTGCTTATCAATACCATTCTTCATGAATGCCATGATAGCACTTACTCTGGACACCTATCAGAAGACAGAACACTTGAAAAAGTGAAGAACTGTGCATGGTGGCCATCTTGGAGAAAAGAAACCATTGAGTATTGCCATACCTGTGATAGATGCCAGAAAGCAAACAGGAGTACAGGCAAGAAATTTGGACTTATGATCCATATTCAAGAACCAAAATCCCCTTGGGAAGTTGTTCACATGGATTGGGTCACGGCACTTCCTCCAAGTGGTGACAAGAGTTATAATGCTTGCTTAGTCATTGTAGACAGATATAGCAAAACTCCCATATTCTGACCATGTCATAAAGATGACACTGCTATGGATACAGCTCTTCTTTTATGGAGTAGAGTTGTTTCTAATACAGGATTATTTAGGAATATCATAAGTGACAGAGATCCCAAATTCACATCTGCACTTTGGACCAATCTTCATAGATTGTTTGGGACTAAGTTATCATTCTCTACAGCATATCACCCTCAAACAGATGGGCTAGCAGAGAGGATGATTCAGACTTTAGAAGACATGATCAGGAGATTCTGTGCTTATGGATTATAATTCAAAGACTCAGATGGCTTTACCCATGACTGGTGCACTCTGATACCTGCATTAGAATTGGCATACAAGACATCAGTCCATTCTTCCACAGGACAAACTCCTGCTATGTTAGAGAAAGGATGGAATCCAAGACTCCCAGCAGACACACTGAGGAAAGACTTGATTGACATTCATCCTACAGCTTCCAGCTTCAAGATAATGCTTGAAAAAGTGAAACATCATGCAAAACAAAGTATGGATGATGCTTTTGATTATGCAAAACAGAAGTGGGACAAGAGTCATAAAGTACCAGACTTCAAAGTAGGGGACTTAGTTTTAGTTTCAACCTTGAATTTTAATAATATCAAAGGCCCAAAGAAACTTAAAGATTCTTATGTAGGACCTTTTGTTATTGTTGCTTTACATGGAACCAATGCAGTTCAAGTGGAATTGAGTGGTGAATTGGAAAATAAACACCCCACCTTTCCAGTCAGCTTGTTAAAACCTTATCAACCAGCTGATAAAGAATTGTTTCCTTTAAGGAACCCAACTCCTTTAACTGTACCACCTGTGGAACAGAATGAAGACAAAAAGATAAAGAAAGTCATTAAAGAAATGAGACTTAGGGGTAAAAATCAAAGAGAATATCTTGTCAGATATAGAAATACAGTACATGAAGATGAATGGATGGCAGAATCAGAAATACCTGACTCAGATAAACTCTTAAGAAGATTTAGACATGAAAGAAGGCCACAAGCCTGAATATGTCTATAAATGTGCTTTAAATTACTTGATCTGAGTAATGTGAAGAGGTTGGACAGTGGACATTAACCCCCTTTGGGGCCTTATTCTTTTATCACTAATAAAATTGTAGTACAATTTTATTTTTTTGTGGGAGGGAATGTGAGACTTGAGGTATATTTTACATACCCAAATAGGCTACAATTATCTTGAAAAGAAATTTTGAATTATGCACAACTCATAAGTCATGCATATATCCAAAATTCATCATTTTCAATTTCAGAAAAGATGAATAACTTTTTATTGAGTAAGTAAATCCATGGATTTAAGACCAGATTTGGATTCTACACAAAAATTCACCTAGGGTAGCTCCATAGAGTGAATAAGCTCAATTTAAGTATTTGAGGTGGTAAAATGGAAAATACTTCAATACCACATCATTAATACCACATAAAAGATCCGTGAAAATTTTTGTTTTTCTTGATTTTTAGCCAAAATAATGGGAAAGTGAAAAATCCCACGTTACATATACACTAAGAATAGTGTTATGCATGTTTTGAGCACTTAATATCATGGTATTCTTACATGGACCTTTGGTACACCCATAGTGGATATCTCACTTGAAGCTTAAATTACTATTTTGACGTAAAAAATAGGCAAGGGGGACAAAAGACATCAAAGAGAGCCAGGGTACCCAACTTCTGAGGCCTCAGAGGCGTGGATAGCTCCAGAGCATGGATCCATGGCTCATCTTGGCCCAATTGGTAAACCAAAACTCTTTGGGAACTTGGTTACCAAGTTACACCTACTGTAATCATATGAAAATAGCAAATAACCTGCTATTTTGACGTGCCAAGGAGCTAATGAGCTACTTACACTCCTGTAACCATGTCAATTACTAATGACTTTCCATAGATAAACCCCAAAAGAGTAATTAAAACCCTTTTGGGACCCATATTCATTGATTTACCTCATAGCAACCAGCAAAACACTGCTATTTGCAATTCTGCGTAGAAATGAGGTAAAAACTTCAAAAATTCATTAAAAATACAATTCTTAATGAATCTTTCTGAAGCGTTCAGGACTAAAGGAGAACTGTAATATATATGGTAAAACCAAAAAGAATTACAGTTTTACTAGTAAAATTCAAAGTTTTACTTACAGTCCATTTTTGGTTATTCTACGTGAAACACTGAATCTTCAAAAATTCATAGTAATTACAACCTGTGATGAAATTGGCAATAACATTGATAACTTTGGGAAATCAATGATTATTTTAGAATAAAAGAAGATTTACAAGTGTTACTCCTTTTATTCTTAACCATATTGGGGTTGGTAGTCACATAAAAGCATCAAATAAGTAATTATGATAATGTTACGTGACAAATAATGATGCAATCAATAAACCAAAAGGGTTTATTGTTTTCTCACTGACTGGTTTTTCAGCTTGCTCCATGGCACGCCTCTGTGAGCTGTTGTTGACTTAAAAGAGGCCTCCTCTTGCTGTTTTTTCCACATCATCATCTTATCAATTTATTAAATCATTATTACCAACAAGTAAGTATTAGCTACAGCTATTCTTAAGTGTTTTAAATATTTCAGAATCAACCAGAAAGACGTGAAATCATAGAATCCAACTATATATTGTTGTAATACTGTTATAAATCCTTTTGATCCTTTAAATCCACAATTCTACGTCAAAATTCTCTACTTTTATCTATCAATAAGTTCTTTGGAGTATTAGTGAGTCATTTATCTTTAATTCTTAAAGTTTTTCTCTAGTAATAGTTTTCTTCAAGAATTATCTTTATAATTATTCTTGTAAAAGATAATTATATATTAAAATAATTTTATTATTTTAATAAAAGAAGTTTTTATTATTAAACTCTTCTTGTAATTGATTCTTGTAGACAATTACTGCTCACTGTTATAATCACTAGTAGTGTATAACACGTGAAAGAAATAATTTTATAATGATTTAATTGTGGTTATAATAATTTTTTATTATTATATTTCATAAGAACAGACATAGTACTGTTGATTAATAGTAATATTATCATCAGTTTCATAGTCACATCTTACACGCTCCCAGTTATTTAATGAATTGGTATTAAAAATGGATCGAGACATAGAGTTTTGTAATTGAATTCAAAAAAAGGGTAAAAAAACTATTGATAGATTGCCAGAAATACAATCAACAGATAATGGTGATATTCCCAAAGGCTTTCCATTTCAGGTATTTGATCAAGATTGGCTCAAAAGCCGTAGTAAGATGCAGACTAGCGCCCTCAAAATACTTGACATGCCAGTTATTAGGCCAAATGGTGATGCTCTGCAATGACTTAGTAAGATAAATGTATAGCACCGTTACAACTTAACATTTTGTTAATTATTTGTGCAGGTGTAATACAATCTGATTATTATTTCTTAAAGATGCAACAACTTGCTAAATATGTCAGAATATAGACAATATGAGTTGGACTGTATCACATTCTCCCTTAGAAATAATACTCTATTGCTCATCTTCATTGAGGAAATATTGAAGGAGTTGGATCCAGCTCATGGTGTTCATAATTGTGGACCTGTGCCAGGGTGCGCAGGTGTGATCAACTTGGTCAAATGCAAATTATATAATATCAGTAAGGCTCACCCAGTTAATGATTTTTTCTTTTCTTGGACCTATTGGTGTTTGTAAAATGGCATTTCCATAAGGAAGGATTTTAAAATAGCAATACAATTAGGGTCAAAGATGAGCTTGAAAGGTACCTTCTGCATGTTGACCTCAACTGAATGAGGAGTGATATAGTGGATGCCCTTTACAGGTTGTTGTTGGCCGATACAATGGAGTCGATCAACAGACTGAGCCTCAATGGCTGGGTTCCAATTGGGCTCCTGGAAATGTGGATGTCAGGGGCCACAAATCAGGGCAGAATTTTGGGGTTCCCCTCACCATTAAATAGACCATATTAGCACAAGTTATATTGTGGCCAGTTCCAGCTGCGGCAATGGATGCAATCAGTACTTCACATTCAGGATTATTGAAGAAATTATCCAGTGCCTTCTTCTGTGCTCGTGCTGTAATTGTTCCATCAATTTGTGCTGAAAGGATAGAGTGATGGGCAAGTGCAATACCAATTCTAAAATATAAAAAAGTCAGATGGATTCATTTGGTAATGGATGCATATTAGAATTAACGCACAAATCTAGAAATTGGGTCCATTGGATTTAAACCACAGATTTAGTTGGACCACACCTTGTTTTTTTGCTCTTCATTAAGATTTGTAGGAGGTGTGCAAATTTACTACTCATCATGCATGTTTCCACATCCAAAATAGTTTGTGTGATTGTTGGGGAGTTATCCTGAGTGCTCCTGCCCTTGGGGTCTTCCAAATCCGCCTCTGCAATTGTGTTAAGCATGATGTGATGGTTACAACATATTCACAGCTTATTAATATTTCTGAAAAATTCTCCTGGTCCTTCACTTTTGGATGATAGGAATTCTTCATATAATGTGGAATATTCTTACTGCATGGTTGGGTTGAGTGGGAGCAGCTCATAATGATGGCTAATAGTGGGGAGGGATTCAAGCTGTGTTGTTTTGGTGCGGCACAAGCTTAGATGCCGCAATGCCAAATGCAAAATATCATTGCAACCTTTGGAAAGACTACCCAGGATGAATGGTGACCAGTTATCTTGATTGGCGCTCTGGGGTTGAGTGATGAATGATATTATGCCCAAAAGGTCATAAATGGTGTTGTGAATAAGTGTGCCCGTTAAACATATTTGAAGGGATGAAAGGAGGCTATTAATGGCACGGTGAGTGGCAGTGTATTGAGAGCGAATATAGCTATAAGATGGGGCAAGGGATATTGGATATAAAAGGTAATTTGAATCATTTAAGCTGAGCCACTCACTGTGCTTCATCGAAAATTATATGATGCAAATTGATTTGAAAAATGAATGATGTAGAGGTATTGGTTTGCTTAAATTCTTGGGTGATAGTATTGTGAGAAGTGATGATGATATCATATTTTAAGATGTCGGCCTTGGATAATGAGTAACGAGTGGGACCATGGTAGATTTTGGTATGCAGCGCTCCAGCCTGAGCATGCTTGGATATTTCTGATTGCCAGTTGGTAATTAAGAAAGGGGGGCAGATGATCATGGTGGGCGTGGAACAATGGGGGTTTGCAATCATCTGCTCCTTGGAGGTACCAATTAGAGCAATGGCCTGAATGGTTTTACATAATCCCATATCATCGGCAAGCAGTCCTCCAAGAGGGGTATTGGTCAAAAGGGATTCAAATGAGCTGACCACCTTGTTTTTAATGATGTGCCTGGCATTAAAAGTGGATCCTGGGGGTGAGGTGGCCCAAAGGTTACGGGCTGATTGGCCATTGGGGATTTCTTGATCCCAGAGAAAAACTAGTCCGGTATTTTGATGAGGGAGGAGGGGGGTTTGAATAATGGCATGGGGCGGGGTCATCATGGGGAGGTCTGATCCACTGGGTAATTGTATCAGTTTAGGCTTGGAAATCAATGATGAAACAGCAGGATATGAAGCTGGCGTCGAGTTTGAAGCAGGAAACGTTGGAGTAAAGAGTTGACATTGACTATGAGTATTACAGTCATATTATTTGGGCATTTTAAGCTTGAAATCTTGTGTTCGAAAGCTTTCCATTATGAATAAAATGTTTGGATACCATGTGAAGAACATCAATGCTAGATTGGGTTTCTGAGATGAGGAGGGATCATTTGCATCAGTCATAAATACTCCCCCAACAGATAATATTTGAGTAGGATTGGATTGGCAATTTTCAATCCATGCCCCACCAGGACCACAGTGCATGAAAGTTTTTGGTGCCCCAAGGAATGGTATCAACGTTTTGGAAAGGGTTGCAGGTAGAGAGCCAATAGCACGCTGGTGATTGGGGAGATAAACAAATATGTCGTGTTGATTGTGCCATATGATAATCCAAGAAGCTAAGTGGGAATTCTCAGGATTTAAGGTTATATCAATATTTATTTGAATACAAATATTAATCATCCCAATGCAAAGTGGTTGTGAAGGGGTTGACATGATGGCTATTTTAAATTATTTGGGGACAGTTGGAAATTATATGATTGGGAAGGGTTAGGTAAACGGAATGAAGACAAATAAGCACAGGTGGGGAACTTATATGAGAGGCAGCAATGGGGTCAAGGGGGGATGGCCTGTGGTTACGTGCATGGTCTTGATGGGGGTGGGCCTCTTGGGCTCATAATTTTCATATCCGATTTGGGGCATATATCAAGGCAAGGTGGCCAAAATGTGGGTGCACCGATATGACTGCTGGATCTGCAGCAAGTTATGAAACCTTTGGTGGAACAAGGTTGACATTAGCATATCCAAAATTGGGTGGGTTGTAGAAACTTATTGTGGAGGGGCATATTAGAGGCATGCAGCCATGTTCTCTGGTGTGACAGCAAACAATGAGAGTATCCTCCCCAGGTTAATTGTTGCACCGGGACCTACTGGGCAATGTTGGCGGTTTCAAAGGGCAATCTCACTGTGGGGATGTTTGTGTGTGGGCGGGTGAGATATGCATGGTGGCGTGCCACCGAACATATCCTTGATTTTGCGAGAAGTTCTTTGATGACTGATGCCTACTGGGCTTCCAGGGAGGGATGTGTGGCATGATCAAAGGGGGCACCGACTGTGAGCCGTGATCCACATATACATTCACCCCTATTGCGTTTGAGGCGGGTACTAATCCACCAAGATTGGCATCAGGGTCTTTGCCTCACACATGTACAAAACTCCGGAAAAAGAGGCCACCCGCCCAAGGCAATTTTTGGCTGCAAGACAGGCGTCACAGCTTGTGCGGGGTGCGTGAGAATGTGCCAAAAATGCCCTGCGGTGGGAGAGCCCCACGCAAACATAACCAGCCTCAGCAATCATAGGCCCGGATTATTCATATGCGGATGAGGCTGAAGCAAATCCACACTGATTGGCCTCAGGTTTCCACGTGCGAGCAGGTGAGTGTCTGCAGTCAAGCTGACCAACCGACCAAGAAAATAGCCGGTTGGAAGACTGGCAGTAAAATGTCTTCTAGGCGTGTGAAAGTTGCCTGCGTATGACTCGTCGGGGGTGCGTATGAAAGCGTGTGGCTGCCCGACAATGAGAACGCGCAATGAAAAAGCAGGGCCAGTCATTGTTTGCCCCAACAATGGCACCGGATGGAATCCACTGTTTGTGTATGACCCAAATAAACAGTCATCCCACTATGACCCACTTACATTAACTTGGATTACATGCGCATCTGTGCCATAGTTAGGCAGAGCTGTCCAACAAGGTGCATCAAAGGGATGCAGTTGAGATATATGACTCAATGGCTTGACGTGATTGCATGTTACATTGTTGAACAGCTTTTGCTCTGCCCCAAAGCATACATTTACAAAGGTGTACTGAGTACTACAGTGTTGGCTTTACAGATTAGGAAGGTGTAATACTACTCGAGCCTGCATGCATATAGCGAATTTGCATGCACCTTCCGATTGTTTGCATATATGTAGCTCACATGCCACATGCTCAGCATTGCGTTTCACCCAATTTGCACACGCAAGCTGAGCATGTCATGGTCAAAAGTACTGTGTGGAAGTGCTCAGTAAAGCCATGGAATGAACTATTTTTGCAATAGTTTGTTGGAAGGCTCAGTTTGGAGCACTTCACCAAAGCGTGTGAAATGCTGCACCTGGCTGAAATGTCATCCGATGCTGTGCCAAATGCTCAGATTGTGTGCATAAAAACACGGCTGAGAAATGGCTCAGCATGGTGCATTTGATATTGTTATATCAATAGTTAAATTACTGTGCAATTAAAATGTTCAGCCACTGAGCATTTCAATTATGACCCAAAAGCAAACCTGAGAAATGGGTCAAGGCAAGCTCACTCTGTATTCACTTGTCTTACAGCCCCCCCTTTGTTCAAAGACTATCACCAGGCCATACGGCTGGTGATCTCACCGTGGTGACTTGTGACCAAATTCACCACGTTCTTTTCTGCATGGGGCATTTGGGAATTGCACCCACCATGGACATTCAACAAGGGACTCACGACCACCCTCCTGGGTGATCGGGTGGCTATTTAAGGAAACAAAGGGGATTTGACTGAGCTTGACAATTCAATCAATAGAAATACTCAGCCAGAACCCCATTGTTCTTCTGCCTCACGCCAGCATTTCCCTTCTCAGTTGCAGCATTTGCTGTGACTGAGCTTCAATTTTACCCACACACCTTGAAGCTGAGACTTTTGCAGGTGCTGCAACTTCTGAGATTGTCTCAGCTTCACCATGGTATAAAAGACCATCTTCACACAACACGCCCTTCACTTTCTTTCTCACCCGCTCCACTTTGTTCAACCTTACCCGCGTTTGTCCTTCTTGTGCGTATTCCCCTTGGTCTTCCTGCCTTTCTACTTTTGTCTTTTGCACTCCACTAAACCCACTCCCCTTCCTTTTTTCTGTTTTTTTACTCTGCTGATCCTTTCAGAACCTCACTTATATCCACCTTGTGCGTTACCTCTTTTGTAAACTTTTGTTGACATTATGTACCAATATTAATACTTATTTTTCTTCACGACTCTCTTCCAGGCTTTTAAAACCTTCCGAGTAGAGCATCTTTATTTTGTTAACGTTTTAAATGTATAACTCATTGTACACCTTCATTTTCTTTCTTGATTGTTTACTTTCTATTCAGTTACTAACCTCGATTGTTTGGTTTTTAGATGTTGTGCACTTTATGCACCAAGTGGGGTATCCCCTGCATTTGTTCCTTAGGGACAACCGATGCTTGTGATGCTTTCAAACAAGCACACAAGAAATTTTTGTTTGTTGTCCACCCCTTCCGACCACAAGGCCAGAGGAGTTCTCGCCCAAGATTCCCTTGCAAGGACTACTTTGTGGTCAACGATGATGAAACAATATCCAAGAGCAAATAGACACTGGGACCTCAAGCAGGCTGACGGGAACGATTCCGGACGATTAGCCCTGTCCCCTCAAGCATCAATTTTTCCACCCCCCTCCTAGGCCACCATCCAATTGTCACTTCACTCCTTGACCTGAGCGAAGCAATCATCTGGCCAAGGAAGGATGGCAATGGAAAGAGGACATTCAAGCTTGGGCTGATAGTCACCATGTCTTGTCACCAATGGGATTCAAACGCCAAAGTAAGTTATCTTTCTCCTCCTTATCTCATTTCTCTTCACACAATAATACTGACTTTTTGCCATTACTCATAGAACAAAACCCCCCAAATCCCCCCCAACAAGACTCTCCTGTTCCTAGTTTGCCTCACGAGCAAACCCAGCGGCAACCCACTCCAGGCCCGGGTGGCACCCAATGGTCAGAGGAATTATTCCGTGGTAAGCAGACAAAGTTTCATTTCATTTTCATTTTCACTTTCGAGCTGAGTGAACTAACTCTTACTTCTTTTAGAACCCTCCCGAACCAAAGAGCCACCTATTCCTGGCCCAACTCCATCCTCCCAACCACCTGAGGACAATACAACTCGTGTGCCAGAACCTGAGGTGGCTCCTAGGCAATCCACGGAGGAGCCTTTTGGTAAGTACCAATTTTGCTTTTTTAACTCTACTCAGCTTTTCCTCACCCCTCCTTCAACCATCTCCAGCTCGGCCTGCCACTCCCTGCTCCATCATTATCATCAACAATACGCCCATTGGATCCCCCCTCCCCCTCCCCCTTCTTCTTACCCAACTCGCCCACCTTCCCCTTCTGTTCCCCCCCCTCCCCAGTGCAAAGCCCCTCTCATTACCACAATGACACTCGCTGGGAATTCCCTGACTTACAACCGACCTTGATGATTCCTCAAGCCATTGTCCACAAATCAATCAACCAAATCTTGTTGGAGCATCACCGCTTGCTCCACATGATTCCTTTTGTGGATGCAACTCATCGAAATGAGATGCACCAGGAATTCCAGTAGGAACTAAACTCCCTCCTTGCCCAGGCACTGGAGGCTTATCCAAAGGAGGACATCACCGGGATAGTCTCAAAATACTTAGAAAAATAAAATTTAAAAAAATCTCATTATTTCCTCTTTTTATTATTTGTCATCCTTTCTTTTAAATAAATTATTTGTATCCAATGTTTGTTATTTTCCATTTCTATTACATTCTTTGCTCACGTGAAATTATATTTTCCTCAATGGTTCAAATATCCTATTGCGTGAGAAAAATTTTTATAAGTGCCCCACCAAAGGTTTGAGTGAGTATTTGTTTGTGTGACCCTCTTTTGCCAAAAATGCGCCAATAGTCGCCATTACCGTCTCCTATATTTTCTTCTTCCATGGTTTAGAGCCATGTCAATTCTTAACTGTAAAAAAGCGGGAGGTTCCCGCATGTGAGCAATCCACTCCAGATTTGTGAAACATGGCCTTTCCTATGGTCACATCCTATTAATCTTACTCATGTATTGAATTGTTGAAATTGTCGGGAACCTTCACAAGCGTAAGGATTGGCATGTGAGTTGTCGGGAGCCTGCACAGGCGTAAGGGTTGCCGTGTGAATTGTTGGGAGCCTGCACAGGCGTAAAAAATTGTCAGCATTGTTGGCAACCTTCACAAGCGTAAGGATTGGTGTGTGAATTGTTGGAAGCCTGTACAGGCGTAAGGAATTTTTAGCATTTTTGGCAGCCTTCACAACCGTAAGGATTGGCGTAAGAATTGTTGGGAGCGTGCACAGGCATAAGGATTGGCATGTGAATTGTTGGGAGCCTGCACATGAATAAGAATTGGTGTGTGAATTCTTGGGATCCTGCACAGGCATAATAAATTTTCACCATTGTGGGGAACCTTCACAAGCGTAAGGATTGGTGTGTGAATTGTCGGAAACCTGTACAGGTGTAAGGAATTTTTAGCATTTTGGGGATCCTTCACAAGCGTAAGGATTAGCGTGTGAATTTTTGGGAGCCTGCACAGGCATAAAGATTGGCGTGTGAGCTGTCGGGAACCGGCACAGGCATAAGGATTGGCGTGTGAAGCGTTGGAGCCCCGCATAGGCGTAAGGAACTTTTAGCATTGTCAGAACCTACACAAACATAAGGATTCGCGTGTGAAGCATTGGCATCCTGGACAAGAGCAACAAACCAGGAAATATGTACAATGGCATGCCACCGTACATAATCCACTTCACCCCCTTTTCATGTGAGACACCCCATCTGCCGCACTCGAAACCATCCAATCCTGGTGTATATTGTCCTCTGCCTTACCCCACCATTATTTACCCAACACACATGCAAATCTCCTCATTCTTTGAATTGGCATGAGATTGTATTACCATCCCTGATGTGATAGCCCGCTCTCTCGCCAATCTCATAATAGCCATGGCTTTTTTGCCACATTGTTTTTGCTAACCTGCTTGAGCATTGTGCGGACATACCCACTAGTGTCGTGCTTTTGTTGTCCTGTGCTGGATCAGTATAATGAACAAATGTACTACTGGCCCACACTACCTGAATGAGCCCATGACATGGGGATAGATCAATCCAAAAATGCTCATTTGGGAAAATCAAATTTCCCCCTGTACACTGCTTTGACGCATCTCTTTGAATTTGGCCAGTCCACTTATCAGCTTGAAACCACCATCCAGAAGCATACAGCAATGCATCCTTATCAAGATGAGGTGAGTTTTTGAATCCATTCATGGTGAAAGTGAATGCGGAAGCAAACTCACATGCACCCTGATTTGCGGGAATATTGCCTTCAAAGCTGACTTGATCAAAAGACGGAACCCCCAATGAGTTGTAGCAATTTTGAATCTTCTAAAATAAATTATCCCCCACATATTGTAAGGATTCACCTAGAATGCAACCCACTGAGCTAAGATTGGCACCTCGGTTCCGCCATTAATCTGTTGCATTTTCAATTTTCCCAACACTTCCATACAGACCAAATTGTTCATTCTTCGTGCTGCATTTGCGCCACCCAATTGCAAACATAAATCCCTCCAGTAATGCTCCATTTGTTCCAATCGGGTTGGTGAATCTCTTTTCGCGAAATAAGAATTGTGATAATTCATGCCATTGATTGACCTCGACTTCACTCATTGTTGTGAATGGTCGGAATTTGACAAGGGCAATGAGTAATCCAGTTGAAGAGAAAATTGCCACATGGCCAAAGTGAATGCGTTTGATCTGATTCACATCCACAACCCTCCAAATTTCACTTGGGGTGATATTTGCTGATACTGGCATTGATGTTTGTGCTGTTGGGCGAGAGAAGGAAAACAACCTATTCATTTGGGTCGTTTTGCGCTCATTTTTCTTTCAGGATCTCCCACTATTCCCGAGTGGTTGAGGGATCACTATGTGTTGAAGCAGACAAGATATCAGATACTGCTTCCTGCAATTTGAAGCTAAAGAGTTTTGAGTCCAGAATGGTGCCCAATGCCCAAGGAGCTTTCTTTGGCACACATCATTTGACTTCCCTGTTGGAGCCCACATGACGTTGGCACAATCTGAACCAACTAAAGCCAATGTTCTTCCATGGGGCCCAATGAGGGTGCCACATAAATGTGGAAGCATATATATATATATCTATATATATACACTGAGATTGAGCGACCAACTCACACTTTCCTTCCTCAGCCCAACAATTTCTTGAAAGTTCCCTTTTATGCTCTTTTCCTTTTTATGTGAATGGCATGCTTGCAGCAGAAAATGAAATGAAACCAAATGATTACTGATTTATTAATATCACCTAAATTGAATTGCAGTCGATGAATCTTTTTTAATTGGGGCTAAAAAGAAAGATCACACCCGACCTTCACAAATTTGCGATCTCAAATACCTGAACCTGAAAATTGCAGTGGATAGTGCATTATTCAATTTAACATATTGATGTTCCCATGCAATCACTTTCCAATCCAACCATTTGGAATATCGCAAGCACATGCAAATGCAATATGCATCCTGCTGCGGATCCCTAGTTATCCTAGTCCTCTTGAAAGACACAGGAACATTTGGCCTATTATGGGCTGGTGGGAAGTGATAAATGCGACCTCCCGCAATGCCCCCGCGTGTGCTACTCGCGTGCACAACTGCCTGACTCAGATTGCGTCTTGTCGGAGTCTTTTCAATGATGTACGGAGGCATGCCACTGTACAATTACTATTGGTATTCAGACTGTGGCATCTGGGCAGTAACAGGATAGGAAGTCATGATTATTAAATTCATAAATAACTTTGCAAAATTCAATTACAATCTATCTAGTACAAAGCTAATCTAAAACGGGTCAATCCTGGTTGTAAGTTTAGCTGACCTGGGTACAGTCAAGGTGATCTCATCACTTGAGCCAAGACAGTGCGTTGCCACCCAGGCATCACCAAAGTCTAATACTAAGCATAGTGCAAATTCAAATCTAAGAGGTACAGTGGGGTTAAAAGACTCTGATGAGAAGAAACTTTTATTCAGTAAATTACATATATACTTATTAGTAGATAGCCACACTGGCTCCACTATATTTTTACACTCTGAAGGCCTTTTGGAAATGTCAATTAGTGATAAAGCCCCTTTAACTGAGCTTGTTCTCCAGTCATCAGAGCATACCATCAAACCACTAATCCCCGCCGCACAGAATGCCACTAATATACCATAGCAAATTTGATTTATTCCGAGATTCTTGTGACACGTAAAAAGATCTTTGATGGCCTCATTTTTTTTTGAGTTTGTGAGTTTGCCTTTGATGCCATTAAATTCAACCTTTGTATGTGCACATACCATGTGTCAGCCCCGCCACCTTCATTGCTGAGTTGGGCTGCACGTTGCTTCGATTTACTCAAGCAGGAGGAAAGGTATTCAACTGCTCCCTGTTTGAGTCCAAGAGGATTGGTTGAATTTGAATTTGGTGCAACATATGGTTTGGGTGCAATCACATTGTATGAAACTAAAATAATGTATTCAAACATAAAATTTGCCCAAAAATGTTTAACTGGATTGGTGGGGTAAAGAAGGCTCTGAAAAATTTTGAAGAAGGAGTGTTCAGATTTTGGGAGATTTTCTGGAGGTTTAGCTGATTCCTTCATCAATTTGAGCTTCCAAAGGTTGTGATCAAAAAACACTTTTGTTTCTGTTGGCTTAAAAAAATCTAACCCTGTATATTGCAATTTATATCACCAGTCAACAGCAAATAATCATGTATCATGCACAAAGATAAAACTCACCTGCCATATCAAGGTGCTCCAGCCAGGCCGACATTTTAAGCTCTTGGTTACTGATCACCTTAATACCAACGGGCAGGAATGTACGAGCATCTTTTGTTGGTAATTGTCCCATCAATTTTTTTAAATACTATTGATATTATCAAGTCCCCTTTTCCATGATTGTTGAGTAATATTGGAATGATAATTCAAAATGGCTGAAAACTCTTCCATGCAGGATAAAAATATTCCTTGAAAATTAGCAGACAATGACACTTCGGGCTCAGTGTCAGGAACTATATCAGTCATATCTCATCCCATTGTATCATGTTTAATTGTTTCCCTTTCTTGAAAGGCTTGAATATTCCGAGGAGAGGCGGGAGGGGTTTCATCATGGATTGTTTCATTGGGTATTGGGGGGCTTTCAGTATGTGGAGCTTCATCATGGATTGTTTCATTGAGTATGGGGGGGGTTCAGTATGTGGAGGTTCATTATCAATATGGTCCCCTTGAACATTGATCATTTCATCACCTTGATCGTGAGAATCTTTTACGGCTTCAAAGGTACGGCATTTTTTTTGTTTTTTTGGTCGCATGTATATTTAGTCTTTTTCCTAATCCTTTTCCTGGAAATCCAATTAAAACTTGAGAACCTTCAGGTAGAGATTCTCCCACCTCCACACCTGCCCATATATTGTAAGCAGCTATTTTTATCAATTTTGTTTGGAATTAGTAATGGCATTACGGTTCAAATCCATTTTGAGCAAGCTCATGGCTTCAGAAATCTTTTGACGCCAATAATCAGGAATTTTACTATCATTTTGAATTTTTTTGAGCCTTGGGATTGTTTGAGCAATGTTGGAGACAAATTGTTCCTTGGATATAATCTTCACCTCCCCACTGAAAATGACATCATCTTTCCCATGATCTTCTGTCAGTGCATAAGGTTCAACAGTCTTTTCCTTCTCATAACTTTTAAAATTTGGTTTCTGGAAGCTTGGAGGCTGACTTGAAATAAAGGCTATGACACAATATCAGGTTTTGAGAGATTAGAAATATGCAAGATGGATGCATACTCACATTCTGGAAGAACTGGTGGATCTTGATTATCTTCATGTGACTGGCTCTCTACTTCAATACCTAATTCACAACTACTGGCGATATCAGAGATTTCACTTCCACTCTCTGGGGCTGAAGTTGGTTGTTCATTGAATTCAGTTGAATTTCCCGGGGTTTGGGCCATAGCGGAGGTAGTTTATTAAGCAAATAGATGGTGACGAGTTGATTGATAACTTGTTTGAAAATTTTTGAATAAAAAGATCCAAATTGAAGAAAAAAGGTGGAAGTAAAATAATTGCATTTGCAAAATGCGATTTGTCGGGAAATTGAAGGAGGCGATGTTTTGCAAATTATTTCATATCATGCAAATGAAATCACTTCCCTGTGAGACATTGAATAAAGTTGACTAGTGAGAAACCTACTAAAATCAACTTTTGAACTATTCAATGCTCATGAGGTAAGGACTAAGCAAAGTGTTCCATTTGAATGATATGAAATAAAATGGTTTTCTTGGGGAAACAGGAGACACAATTCTTGTCTTATATAGTCCACTTATTAGGTTTTAATTTGTGAGTCTCATGATTTGAACCCTAACCACAACATTGTGAATATACTGACCAATTTCCCCTTAGGTCCTGTTGGCAGAGAGGGCCACTCAGCATATTTCGGAGATTGCGTTCATTGTGTACGCCAACAAGCCACCATACACTATGAATGTAGTACAGAAGCGTAAGGATAAGTGGTGTTGGGAGCATGTCGGGAGGGCAGCCCTTGAGGGTAAGGATGGTAAGCAATGTCGGGAGCATGTTGGGAGGGCACCCCGCAATGGTAATGATGGTAAGCAGTGTTGGGAGCATGTTGGGAGTGCACTCCGCAAGCCTAAGGATGGTAAGCAGTGTTGGGAGGGCACTACACAAGCGTAAGGATAAGTGGTGTTGGGAGCATGTCAGGAGTGCAATCCGCAAGCATAAGGATAGTAAGCAGTGTTGGGAGGGCACTACACAAGCATAAGGATAAGTGGTGTCGGGAGCATGTTGGGAGTGTACTCCGCAAGCGTAAGGATGGTAAGCAGTGTCGGGAGGATGTTGGGAGGGCACTACACAAGCGTACGGTTAAGTGGTGTCGGGAGCATGTCAGGAGGGCATCCCGCAAGGGTAAGGATGGTAAGCAGTGTCCGGAGCATGTTGGGAGTGCACTCCGCAAGCGTAAGGATGGTAAGCAGTGTCAGGAGCATGTTGGGAGGGCACCCCGCGAGCATAAGGATGGTAAGAAGTGTCGGGAGCATGGTGGGAGGGCACTACACAAGCATAAGGATAAGTGGTGTCGGGAGCATGTCGGGAGTGCACTCTGCAAGCGTAAGGATGGTAAGCAGTGTCGGGAGGGCACTACACAAGCGTAAGGATAAGTGGTGTCGGGAGCATGTTGGGAGGGCACTCCACAAGCGTAAGCTTGGTAAGCAGTGTCGGGAGCATGTTGGGAGGGCACTACACAAGCGTAAGGATAAGTGGTGTTGGGAGGGCACTCCGCGAGCGTAAGGATGGTTAGCAGTGTTGGGAGCATGTCGGGAGGGCACTACACAAGTGTAAGGATGGCTAGAGGTGTCAGAGGCATGTTGGGAGGGCACCACGCGAGCATAAAGATGGTAAGGGCGGGGGTGTGAAAGCGTAAGGAGTGGTGAGGACGGAGATGGGGGGGCAGTGTCGGAGTCTCATCTGGAGGGGGGTGCGGGTGCGTAAGCATGCAAAGCGTCGGGGCGCATTAGGTGGGGATGCACAAGCCAATGAGGTGAAATTACCCAAGCATTGCAAATAGTGTTGAAATGGGTTTGGGCTTTGAGTGACATTCTCATGTGACACATGTGACAATTGACGTTCTCTTAACACTGACGTGACGTGACCCACTAAATCCAGTGACTATAAAGTGACACTAACGCGACTGAAGCAAGATTTTATACTGACTGCGGTGCGACGTGAAGCCAATTGCCAACGATTGACGCAAGATTCGCCCTGGTCTTAATTAACTGGGGAAAAACCCCCCAGGGTGGAAATGGTAGCCGGTATATGTGAGAAGTTAGGAGCTTGAGTTCTACAGGCTGAAAACTGATCTGCATTGATCCTTGAGGCTGTATTGATCGTTTTGGGAATTGATACAGCTGGCTAATATTAAAATTGAATTGGGTTGAATGAATTTCCCATGATTGAAAATGAAATACAGTTCTTGATGGATCGAGACTGTATTGAAATGAAGGTGGTTGCCAAGATGGATTGAGTGGAGCTTTGACACTTGATAATTGAATGAATAAATGAATGAATGAACTGCCTCTTGAATCCCTGGAGAATGGTGGAGCAGTATTGCCTTGGAGGAATACTGTGAATGAGACTATCCAATGACGTCTTGATGGCGTGATTGGTCTTTGACGCTGAAACACTTGCTCTTGAGCCTTGATGAGTCCTCAGAATGATTGGGTGCCTTGATGACATGATGATATGTTGGAATATTGAAATGACCATTTGATATTGCAACCATTGAATTGCTGTTGAAAAATGATGCACAATTATATATAACATCATTTATGGCATATTGGTTCATTGGAAAGAAGATTACATCCAAAGGTATTGAGATGGGAAGACAGAGGGGAAAAAGATGGGTGTGATGGCTTCAGAGCTTTGAAAGGTGTTTGTGGGTCCTTTGGGGCTTTTGTCCACTTTTGGGTTCTGAGCCAAAGACTGGCCCCAAGGGCAGGAAAGTGTCTTTTGGACACTTTGCGTCAAAGTGCACAAAATTGCGCAAATGCACAAATGTGCACAAAAATGCACAAAATGTGCAAAAGTGTGCAAATGCGAAAAATGCGCAAATCCGCATTATGAGCCCAAATGGGCAAAAACAGCCATTTGGGCCATTTCCCCTGGTTTTGAGGGAAATGGCCAGAAATACCCATTTGGGAATAAATTGCCACTATGGCTTCTGGATTGAGGTGAAGGCCCATGAAGGCCCCAAAAGACAAATGGCCATAAATGGTCCATAAGATGATGACGTGGCCATATTGGCCACTGGTGATGGATATGGCCAATTGGCCATAAAAGGACTGTGGCTTGATATGCCATACGGAGATCCAAGGAGGTGAATTGCCATGGTTGTGACATCTACGTGAAACACTGAATCTTCAGAAATTCACAGTAATTACAACCTGTGATGAAATTGCCAATAACATCGATAAATTTGAGAAATCAATGATTATTTTTTAATAAAAGAAGATTTACATATGTTACTCCTTTTATTCTTAACCATGTTGGGCTTGATAGTCACATAAAAGCATCAATTAAGTTATTATGATACTCTTACGTGACAACAGATGATGCAATCAATAATTAAAAAGGGTTTATTGTTTTCTCACTCACTGTTTTTTCATTTTTCTCCATAGCACGCCTCTGTGAGCTATGGTTGACTTAAAAGAGGCCTCCTCTTGCTGTTTTTTCCATATCATCATCATCTTATTATCAATTTAAATCATTATTACCAAGAATTAAGTATTAGTAAAATCTATTCTTAAGCGTTTTAATTCTTTCAGAATCAATCAGAAAGACTTGAAATCATAGACTTCAACTATATATTGCTGTAATACTGTTAGAAATACATTTTGATCCCTTAAATCCACAATTCTACATCAAATCTCTCTATCTTATCTTTCAACAAGCTCTTTGGAATATTAGTGAGTGATTTATCTTTAATTCTTAGAATTTTTCTCTAAAAATGAGTTTTCTTCAAGAATTATATTTATAATTATTCTGACCAAAGAGAATTATATATTAAAATAATTTTATTATTCAAATCTTCTTGTAATTGATCCTTGTAGACAATTACTGCTCACTGTTAAAATCACTAATAGTGTTTAACATGTGAAAGAAATCATTCTTGAATTATTTAATTATGGTTATAATAATATTTTATTATTATATTTCATAAGAACAGACATAGTACTGTTGATTAATAGTAATATTATCATCAGTTTCATAGTCAAACCTTACAGACTATATGTTAATATACCTGATTGTGAATGGGCCAAATTGATGTTTTTGGCCCTTCTTGCCCTGATTGGAATGCCTTCAAAAAAGTCGTCAAAAGGGGTTTCTTGTCCCCATTGTCCCTGAAAATGCCTCAATATGTGGTTTTGTGCCCAATCGGCCCTACCTTTTATTTTAGTTCATGGCCCTTTCTATAGTGATTTGTGACCTTTTGGGCTTCAGGGCATCTTTTGGTGCAAATTGGCCTTGAGGTGATTTTGGGTCCTACAGTCTGTGTGTCATGGGGGCTATTGGAGACCCCCAGGACCAAAATTGGGCCCTGAGCCCAAATTGCCTGGGGCTTCAGGTGTCCCATGGCCTGGGCCAATTGGAAGGGTCCAGGACCATAAAGATTCTGATCTCCCCAAGTTTGGGGGGAGGTTCTAGGTGGTGACTTCAGTTCAAAAGAGACATGTACTCACCACTTTAAGGACTTTGATGGGGGGCCAACATTGTGTTATGGCCCCCACTTCCTTGAGGTCATCTTCTTCAGACTTGAAGTGATTTAATCTGACTCCTGAAATCTTCTGCTTGCATACTCCTTATTCATGAGTTCCAAACTGACCAAACTCACTGAATCTTCCCCTTCTGCACCACCACCATCTGTCCTTCATGGTTCTGGTATTCTAAGTTGATTTTCTTCACCATCAATAGCTTCTTCTGCTTATTTTGATCCCGCCCAAAGTTATGAAAGTTACACAGCCATTGAAGTTCTTGATCCTGTTTGTACTGAATGTTTGGCAAAGGGAAAGGATTTTTTTGAACAATAAAATCCCAGATCTTCAAAATGCCACTACTGCTTTAATGGGAAGAAGCCATGCCGCCACACTGGGAAGTAAGCTTCAAACGTCAGGAGATACTTGTGGAGTAAGAAAGATGGGCCTTTTGGAAAAGAGCTCCCAGTTTCTGAGACCCCTACTCTTTATGGTACTTCAGGGTATTCTTCTTGTGAGTGAAATGATTTTCTTGCTTAAAATGGATACTGATATCTTGATTGAGTGAATGGTTCTAGGCAGAGGGATGTGGCCAGGTGGACTAATGTTGTAGGGCCCATCCCAGTTGGTGGTAGGCCAATATACTCCAGCTCAGAAGTCCCAATTTCCAGGATCAACACTGAAGGCATAGTGAAAGCAATCGGACAAAGTGCGAATTCCCCACCTGATCCGGATGCTGAAGGTAGTGATGAGTTGGATGGTGAAGAAGTTGAGGTGGCTCCTAATTCTGCTGGTCATCTATCCAATACTTCTCCTTCTCAGCCTCCTTCCAAGAGATTCCAAAGTCAAGTCATCCCCAGTACCCCCAGAACTTTCCAACCCACTCTTGCTACCATTCCTACTTCCATTCCTCCTGCTTCACCACACTCTCCCCACACCAGGCCTGCCTTGAATCCAGCAGTAAACCATCCCTCATCCAAAAGTCTAGGGACTCACCCATAGTCACCTCACAAAAACTCCAACCTGTGGCCAGTACCAGTAGAAGAAGAGAAGAACTTTCTCCTTTCCCTTTTCCTGCTGCTCAAGTATTTCAGCATAGGTATCACTGGCCTATCTGAGCTACCAGAGAAGATCCACATACAGCAAGTGATAATCAGGATGCTGTGGCCAGGTTATTCAGGAGGGTTGATAGAAATAGTAGAGAGGTGATCATGTATGCTAAGGATAGGACTATTGAAGGGACTTCTTCTGAAGAGATGGCTGCAAAAAGTGCCTGGTATGAAGATGAGTTGATTAATCATTTCCAGAAAACATTTGACTATTTGGGTAGAGATAAATAGTTTCCTTTTCCTTGTTTTTGTTTGGTTTGACTTATATCCCCACTCTTATAACTACTAAATTAGAAAATAAAAAATAATCGGAACCTCCCAATACATGTTTTGGGAGGGGATGCTGCTGCTCTTTAAAGAGGAATAAAGAAATATATAAGTCGCAAAAAGAAAGAAAATGGGAGAAAAAGAGAGGAGAGAAAAGAAAATAAAGAAACTCCTGATGTTGTCCTTCTTGTGGTGAGTTGCTTGATTTTTGGCCAAGAATTTTCTGAATGCTACAAACCAAGCATTTGATGCTCACAGAGTGACCAAGGTGATGTTTTACAAGAATTAGCACCCTGAGAGATGCATACCAGGAGATGGGACTTACTTTCATAACTTCCACTCCAAACCAAGCACCATAAAACAGATAACTTTCCCATAATTGACTTTGAATTAATTAATGTCTTGAAAAAAATTAATTGGCATAAGCTGGAAAAGAATAATAATAAAAGATAAAAAAGAAAGAAGGAATTTGACCACATCTTGATGAAAGGTCCAAATTTGAGGGTATTGATGTTGCAAGGCCTTCTGAATCTATACAAAGAATTGAGAAGTCCTCACAAAGTGGCCAAGGTGATCCTTACAAAAACATTTGTGTATAATGCCCCCTTAAAGGTGCATGCCAGGAGAGGAACTTACTTTCAAAACCTCTTCTCCCCACCAAGCACCACAAAATCAAACCTTTCAGCCTGTGACTCCAAACCAGAGCACAAGCATCACAGGCAAAATACCATAAACCAATGGTATAGCCAAGATACCACCAAAACATGTATCTGAGCCAAATTAGCTCAAAAGGTATCAAAGGAAAGAGCAAACTCACCCCTTTCTGA
This sequence comes from Austropuccinia psidii, assembly GCA_023105745.1. Lineage (NCBI taxonomy): Eukaryota > Fungi > Basidiomycota > Pucciniomycetes > Pucciniales > Sphaerophragmiaceae > Austropuccinia > Austropuccinia psidii. The sequence goes on along the minus strand of JALGQZ010000010.1, from coordinate 38,929,725 downwards.
ATATATAAGCCCCATCACCATAGGACAAGAAATAACAAAGTTATTCTTGCTCAAAGTTGTTGCTGAGCATAAACCTTAACTTTCACCTCTCATCTAAAATCCAGAAGGAGAGGTCTAACCCCATCAAATGGGTACTCAAAATAAAGCTCTAAGCCAGGGCTATCCAATGGTACTAGCCAAGCTGAGCTAGCACCAGTACTACTTGAGTTATGGCCAAATTCAGGCCAAATAAGGGTGAACAAAACAGTCACCTCTCATCTAACGTTTGCAGTTTTAGCATGAGATACCCAAAGTGGGGTCTTTTTAGAAAGAGCACAATCAGGGATATATGGTGGTGTCATCCATTTCCCAATAACTCAACTAGAACACAAGTTATGGGGCAAATAAGCTCAATACAGCTTTTTGCATAAACCATGAAAATGTACAAAATTCTTGTACATGTGATAACTTTGCCATATTTAATGATAACCATATCAAATAAGGTACCATTGTGTAGAAAATATACAGGGCTACACACTGATTCAGATTTGAGGTTGATATCTCAAGAACTGACAATGTTGCAGCTGTTTTAAGGTCAAAATCCCACATTCTGACCAATACAGCTTTACCATGGGATAATGTCCCATAATCATGAATATGAGGTGTCAAATAGACAAAGAAGCTTGTTTTTAATTCAATACCTCATATTTCAGTCAATACTGGGGTCCCATACAGTTTCTGTACAGCATTATACGCGTCATACACGTCAGAATCAGGCTGTGAGGTCCCCAGATGAAGGCTTTCACCCTGTATTGGTGAAAACTGCCCAGATGTGGTTTCAAAACCACATCTGAGCCCAATAAAGGTTAATACAGGTCTTTGAAAACCACAAGCCTGTCTCAGAGAGTTAAAAAATCTTCACTTCCTCTACGTGGAAAGGTCCAGCACCCCTTCCACCCCATTTCAGGATAAAAAGGAAGCTTTTCACAGCCCAAATTGTTTCCTCATCCTGCTCTAGAATACCCTACGTAGTAAACTGTCAAAAACAGTTTTACTCTTGGGTAATAATCAGGTATAAACATAACTTTAATTATTGTAGCTCTTATTATATTAATCCAACTGGTAATACTGCACCCTGGGTTCTCAATAGTGCTCACCACCACTATTCTTTAATAGTAGAACCCTTTTATTATATTATAAACCATCATCTTAAATTAAAAAATCTTATTTTAAATCATTTTGCTACGTGTCACAGTCATAGTTCTAGTTGTAAATAGCCTAATTACTGACTCAACATAGACTCAACCTGACATTTTGGGGGCCTGGCCATGTTTTAAAATTTTTTTGGACCTTTATAAGTGAGTTTTTTCTCTTATTTCTCACTTTCTGACAATTTTCTTTTCTTTTTGGGCGTAAATTTTGTTAAAAAATATATATTATATATATATTTCCTTTTTTTGGTATATATACCACTTTTTTACTCATATAAGAAGAGTACTTGCCACGTGGTTAATACCCACCACAACCTTTCTTTTTGGCATGTTTTACATATAAAAACACATAAGCCTTCAATAAGTCCTGTATTCTTGATTGAATAAGGACACCTCTGAATGTAAAACCAACAGTTGAGGTGTGGTTAAGTGTATTGTTAACTCAATTACACTTATATAGAGCCACTTGTGGAGATTACACTTGAAAACCACAAGTGAACCTGTGGGATACTGGCACACAAACAGTGTGACAGGGTACCAAAAGCTGTAATTCTGATGTGGAGATGTTGATTCAATTACACTGTCATTATACAGGGCATATTGTAGTAACATACAAGCCCAGAGGCCATTCTTAGACGTACAAAACCAGAATTTGGAGCTGCCTTAACTGACATAAGCCCTCTTTTTCCTACCTTGATTCAGTGAAAGAAAATTACATCCCACTTGAGACCCAGTCACAGGCTAACACAACAGTGACACCCTCAGAACCAGAGGGCAGCAAGGGCAAAGGAAAGAGGCACAGTGAAGGCCTGATTACAGCAAAGAAGTGGACACCAATAGCCACCCAGAGAAGTAGAAAACCATGAAACTCTGGATCAATACAAGGTAAACCAACCTTAATAACTTTTACAGGGAAAATTAGCATAATTAATCCAGTTGTAACTTCTAAAGGTAAATTTCCCAAATCAGCAGACAAAAAATTTGTACAAGGCACAGTCAAAGTTAAATACCCTAAGAACATAAAGTTTTTGACTGCTTGCAAACACTAACATGTCACCTGTACACCTCAGAGATCTTGGCTTCCAAAGGAACCAGCCAGAGGACATAGAATACTTGTCCAGAACCAGAAGACCTGAAAGAGGACACCCTGGACACAGTAGTGGATGGCAAAACAATGAGGGAGATAATATCAACCCTGCCATTCACACTCCAATTCAATGGAGACCTCCAACCAGAGGACTGGAAAGACATGGATCAAGTTCTAGAAGGTATATCTCAATGAGATAGACTTCAAACACCTTATGGTAATCACCAAAGGTTGGAATTCTACCAGGCAGTTCAGACTCCTGGAGGCAAGGGCACAGAGGATAAGGGAGAATCAAGCCACTATCCAAGCTATAGAAGAACAGTTAACCCAGACAGGGCCTACTCAGATTCCTTCAGGCTCACAAGGAGCATGTCAAATCAGCTCTCCAGTGGCTTCACACCATTCAGAAACCAGCAGATCAGTGGCCAAGAGTCACCATTCTTCACAATTTCAGGAAGTTTCCAGGAGAAGACAAGGAAACAAGGGCAAGAACAAAGCCTCCTTCAACCAGAGGAGGAAAGAGTCAGACCTTATCATTCAGAAGCTGTTGGATTAGTTAAAAGAAGTGCACAAAAACCAGAAGTAGTTGTAAACAACTCTAGAATCAGTAGGCCTAGTAATAGAAACATTACCCCGACTCAGACTGAAGATAACATTGTCACATCTGAGAGTAACGTCAGCAGTGATACACTGTGGTTAAAAATGTCCCAATATGCTGAGCAATCTGCAAATCAGTTTGCAGAACTTGAAGCCAGCAATGAGAGGATGAAGAAATTACAAGCCTCCATGGAAAAAATAGTTAAAAATCATCAAGAAGGACAGGCTCAATTGAGCAAAGCCTCCGAAGAAACTAACAAAAGACTGAATCTAGTCTTTGAAGGACAACACCACAGCAAAAGGGACAGGGATTGTCTGGACCAAGACATAAAAAAATTGTTTAATCTCTACCATAACTTGAAGCCCCAACCACAAGGCCAAGTTATGGAAAATCCATATCAACCAGATGACATCAAACCAGATTCCATGTTGATGAATAAGGCAAGATCTTCATCACAATACCAGGATGGAGATGTCATGTCTTATTCAGAGAAGGAAGGCTTGAAACAGCCTCCTGAGGCCTCAAGCTGGCCCAAATTCTCTTGATCAGGAGAATATGATCATAGGGAACTCATAGATTATATTGATGGACCCTTCATTGATTTACCAAGCATACCAGATTACTGGATTACTGCTAGACTAAATACAGCATTTAAAGGATATGCTAGTATATAGAAGACAGAAATGAATGAAATCCATGGTGGAAGAAACTGGCCATGGTGGAAGAGTCAAATCATCCAAAAGTAAAGTAATGGAACTCGGATATGGCAGAAGACCATGTCATTTGAAAATGACAAATACTCTGTGGACAAAGATCCATATGAGTGGTGTCTTAGACAGTCCAAGAGACTTAAAGCCGTTGATCCTCAGATGAACATTTAAATGAGGAATCACAAACTTCTGACACAGGTGCCAGGAGAACTAGAGCATGCAGTAAAATGCATATGCAACCAAAATTGCACTCTAGATGAAATTGCCAACACCTTACAAGACATAAGGAAAAGGACTAATATAGGGAAATTCACCCCATATAAGAGCAGTGGTTTCAAAGAGAAACAACCTTTCAGGGTAGAGTTTAAAGACAAACCCAAAGAAAGAGTGGCAGAAGTGACAAAGGAGAGAAATTCTTGTCACAATTGTGGTTCAACAGACCACTATGCCAACAACTGTCCAAAGGCAAAGAAAAAAGTCTATTCCATTGAGAAAGTCCCAGAGGAGGAATCCCCAACAGAGGATTCTGAATCAGACTCTATGGGTGATGCCATCAGAGACCTATCTGATGATTACCAAGACCCAGAGAAGGAATTTCTAGTAGAATAACAAGAGGAAACCCCACTAGAAATTCAGGACATACAGTTGGAAGCAGGCATGCAACAGGATACTGCCAATAAAAACTTGTGCAAACACACAAAAGATGCACAAACATTCCTGGTTACACCAACCAAAGGGATGGCATATATAGATGGAACAGCCACAATGTGACTGTCTGTATTGACAATGCCCAGCATCCACTGATCATTGACAGTGGAGCACACTTCTCCATAGTGGCCAGAGAATATCTGGACAACCACTTCCCACATTGGGAAAAACAGCTCTTGCACACCAAGGCAAAGAACTTTAAAAGGGCATCAGGGAAGATGACTTCCATTGGTACAATTATCAAAGAGATAATTATACCCCACAGGAAGGGTAATATCAGACTCAACCCAGAGTTTGGAGTGCTTGATTATGCCCACATCCAAGGGTTCTTACTGGGAACAGACTACCAGAGGATGTATGGCATAGATATTTATAACAGTAAAAATAGGCACATTATCATTGGTACCAACAAGGAAAAGAAATTTTCACTTGATATATACCATATATCTTCTCAATATCCACTAGAGGAACTTCTGAACGAATTTAGAGAGGGACAGTTTAGCACTACCCTCACCAGTACACAAAAACTAAGTTTACTGAAGATGCTGAGAAAGAATAGACCAGCATTTGCCATTGGTGAAGAACCATTAGGCAAGATCAAAGGCCATGATATAGAGCTATGACTGGATGTGAAAAGACCTTATCCACCCATCCTTAGGAGACCTCCTTATCCAGCAAGCCTGGAAACCAGGAAAGAAATTGAGAAAAATATCAATTAACTCTTGGACATGGATGTCGTTAGGAAGATTGGACATAATGAAATAGTGGAAATTACCACACCTGTCCTAATCACCTGGCATGATGGCAAGTCTAGACTGTGTGGAGACTTCAGAGCTCTGAATAACTACACAAAAGCAGACAGGTAGCCTATACCCAGGATACCTCATGCCTTGGATAAACTGGCAAAAGCCAAATACATAACAAAAATGGATTGTATGAAAGGCTTCCACCAGGATGGAGTTAAACCAAACTCCATGAAATTACTCAGAATAATATGCCATATGGGCATATATGAGTATACCAGGATGCCATTTGGCATCAAAAATGCACCAGCCCACTTCCAAAGGATGATGGACACAATATTTCAAGAAGAAATATTGGGAGGCTGGATGGTGGTGTATATTTATGATATCATTGTATACTCAGACACATGGGAAGACCATGTACAATACATAGACAGAGTGCTAAGCAAATTTACACCCATCAATCTGAAAATTTCACTTAAAAAGTGAAATTTTGGCCAACAAGAGCTACTGGCTCTGGGACATATAGCCTCAGGTCTTAGTCTGGCAATTGACCAGAATAAAGTAGCAGCAGCACTGCAAAAGCCAGTAACAAAGAGCATCAAGGAGATGCAATATTTCCTTGGGTTTTCTGGCTACTATAGAAACCACATCAAGAATTTTGCCCACATGACTACTAGTTTATACAAGTTGTGTTCAAAAGATGTAGTTTTTAAAATCACCAAGGAAAGGAGGGATGCATATGAGAGGATAAAAGATGAACTCACAAATGCACCTGTACTCATCTTGACTACCATTCAAGTTATACATAGATGCAGCATGTATTCAAGGCCTAGGAGCAACCCTTCACCAAAGACAAATTGTGGATGGTGAACCAAGAGAAGGAGTAATTTCATACATCTCAAGGCAACTGAAAGATTTTTAAGCCACGTATGGGGACACCCAGACTGAATGTCCATGTCTAGTCTGGGCTCTGCAGAAACTTCATTATTATTTGGAGGGTGCAGTCTTTGAAGTCTACACAGACTGCACATCCTTGAAGTCTTTACTGAAAATGAAGACTACAAAAAGTCACATGCTGAGATGGCAAATAGCCATCCAGGAGTAAAAAGGGAAAATAACCATCATATACAAGGAAGGTAATAGTCATACCAATGCAGATGGCCTTAGCAGATGGCCACTGGATAATGTCAAGAGCAATCCACCTTATGACCCTGAAGTTGCAGCCAAGATCCCCATCCATTTCATGGAAATATATAGGAGGAGAAACTTCAGATTCTCTGAATGGGCACCAGGAAGTGGTACCCTTGACAGTGGGAACACTGATTTAGAAGGAACAGAATCTCCCATACTGAGAAGAGGTTGCTCAGAACTACACAATGAATTTTTCAGTGCAGTACTGAAGTCTAATGCCAAACACAAACATTGTGGAATATTACTACAACTCTTTCAACAAAAGTACAGGAGTCCAGAACTGGAATCCCAGCTGGATGAACCCTGGTTGAGGGCCTATAAGGATAAAAAGTTCTTCCTTATAGATGGTCTGCTCTACCACAGAGAAAAACACACAAGTGCACTCACAGTGGTAGACAGAGACCAAATCTCCCTGATCCTGCAGGAATGCCATGACTGCCCCTATATGGGACACATGAGTGAAGACAGGACCAAGAAGAGGGTAGCAAGCACAGCTTGGTGGCACAAGTGGGAACAAGAGTTGAGTGAATACATCAACACTTGTGAAATATGCCAAAAGGCAAATAGGAAACATGGGAAGAAGTATGGGTTACTTCAACATATATAAGAACCCAAAAACCCATGGGAAACCATCAACATGGACTGGGTTACAAGACTTGTCCCAGGAGGCAAAGAAAACTACAATGCCTGATTGATCATAGTTGATAGATTCACCAAGAGCATGAGGTGTCTACCATGCCACAAGGAGGACACAGCCATGGATACTGGTCTGTTATTTTGGAATAACATCATATCTACCTGTGGAGTCCCTAAGATCATCATTAGTGATAGCAACCCAATATTCACATCTGAATTTTGGACCAACTTGTATGACATGCTTGGCACCAAGCTTGCCTTTTCCACAGCTTACCATCCACAAAAATATGGCCTATGTGAACCTTTGAGATATGACCACATACCCAAAAAAGGTCAGAAGAAATATTTAATTAAAAATAAGTACTTTTAAAATACAAAAATACCATAAATTGACATAAAACTTGGTTTAACTTAAAAAAAATGAAGAAACATGTGGAATAAATGATACCATTGGATTCCCCATGGTAAAATACACATATACCATTTTTATGGCATATCTGTAAAGTCAATATTTAATAATTTATAAGTAATAATACCTTATAAAATACAAAAATCCTTATTTATTTCAAAAACCAATGAGAAAACATGTGAAATAAACTGTACCATTGGATTCTCAAAAAAAATTCACATATAAAACAATTGCGAAGCTAAGCTTCAAACTCAATACTTAAGGAATTAACCCGAATATATGCACTTTTTTGGTCAATGCATATATTCAGGGATTTTAGCTAATATCCCTTGAATTATACATGATAGAATGATGAACCAAACAAAAAGGCATCAAGTAATTGCTGTAGGAATACAGAAATGAAGTTTATTTCACAAGTTATTAACAAGGTTAAAACCTGTAAGGAATTATTGATTAAAATCAAGAGAGCTGTTGACCACTTTGTTGTGAAAGTGGTCCAAGCTTTAAAAAAAGTCAACAGCTGAATTCTACTAGCTCATTCGTGAAGAATTATGTATTTTTTATTATAATATTCAAGGTATAACCCCTTGAAATCATAGTTTGAAGTTCAAAATATTAAATTTCAACAGAAAAGATGAGTTACAAGAAAAATCATCAAAAATAGAGTTTTGATGATGTAATGAAATGCTCTTGGCAGCATAATAGGGTTATGCCAATCTATTATAATTCACTCTCTGAATGGCTTTAGCGTGTAAATCTTAAAAGTTATTAAGGATCAAAGTTTGAGCTTAATTTGATTATTTATGATCACTCACTGTAACCTTAAATTAAGTTTAACAGTCATATGAGTGATGAAATTGGTGAATACCATTAGTTTATGATTCAAACTAATAAAATCCACGAATTTTGGGGTTCTGCCAAGTCTTTGACGTCATCAAACTTAGAGTTATAGTGATAACTCTAAATAATGGTGTAATAATGATGTAATATGGTTTGATCATGATGCAATCATCACTAAACCTTAAAATATTGATAAATCCCAGTGGATATGATTAGTACACGTCTACTAGAAGCCTGTTGGACTCTAGAGGGAGGTATTTACTGTAAATAGAGCTCTTTTTACTCTGTTTTCCCCTCAGACACATCAAAAACATTAAATAAATACAATAAAAAGGTAATTTCTTTATTCTTTATATATAAAACTTTTATCTTATTAAAGAACAAAGATCATCTTATTATAATCATCAATTTTGACGTGATTAAATCATTTATTTAATTGTTTTTATTAAAAATCTCTCTAAAATCCCATTTCCACGTAAAAATCAAGAATATTTGTAATTTCTCTATTTTTTATTGTAAATACAATTTGGATAAGTTTTATTTATATTATTTGGTGTAAAATATCTCAAAATTATTATATTAAGTATTAAAATTAGGTTATTTTCTCTTATTATAATAATTTTCTCTCTATTATTCTTTTAATAATTCTTTAATTAATATAAATAGTATTTATATTAATTTATAACTTTAATATTAGTAATATTATTGTTATTAATTGTTTTTTATTAATAAAAAACAATTTTTTGCACCTTTATTATTTGTTTGTAACAATAATAAAGTGATTTTCAATATATTAATTATTTTATATTAATATATTTATTATATTATATTATATTTTATAAGATAAATTATATTATCATATTTTATTAATAATATAATTATTTTACGCCATAATTTTAATAATTCTTTATTATTATAATTATTTTCATCTTATTTATTTCATTTATAAGGACATTCATAGTACAATAAGTAAAATATTAGTAATTTTTACTTATTGTTTTATAGTCAAACCTTACAGCCTGGCAGCAAGGATGATCCAAACAATGGAGGACATCCTTAGGAGGTTCTGTGACTATGGCATGGAATATAAGGACCATGAGGGATATACCCATGACTGGGTTACCCTTCTACCAGCTGTCCAACTGGCTTATAATACAAGTCAGCACTCTACCACAGGAAAAACACCTGCACTGGTAGAGAAAGGGTGGAATCCCTTGTTGCCTGTGGATCACTTGAAGAAGAATCTTCTGACAATTCACCCCATACCCAAAGACCTTCATGATATGTGGGAGAGGGCTTGTGACACAGCTGCTTAATGCATAGCTGAGGCAAAAGATTATAATAACCAGGGGTGGGACAAGACACACATGGAGCCTGACTTTATGGAAGGGGACCAGGTGTTAGTGTCTACACTGAACTTCAACTAACTTAAACGACCCAAGAAGATGAGAGACTCATTTGTAGGGCCTTTCCCTATAATTAAGTTGGTAGGCAGGAATTCAGTGGAAGTCAAGCTCACAGAGGAGTTTTCCAGGAAACACCCAGTCTTTCCAGTTATTTTGGTCAAGCCATACTTCCAAACAGAAGAGGGTAAATTCCCCTTCAGGAAGAAGATCCTCAAACCACCAGAGATAGTGGAAGTGAAGGATTCCCCAGGACATGTGAGTAAAATCATCAAGGCCAGAAAGATCAGACTTAATGGGAAGGATCAAAGACATTACTTAGTCAGATTCAAGAACCAAACAGCTGATAAAGACAAGTGGTTGGCAGAAGATGCCCTACCAGATTGGAACCTTCATCTAAGGAGAATCAGAGCCTCTAGGAGGACTGGACAGTCTCATCAATGATGAGCCTTTTTTAGAGGAAGGGTATGTCAGCCTGTGACTCCAAACCAGAGCACAAGCATGATAGCCAAAATACCATAAACCAATGGTATAGCCAAGATACCACCAAAACATGGAGCTGAGCCATCTTAGCTCAAAAGGTCTCAAAGGAAAGAGGAAACTCACCCCTTTCTGAATATATAAGTCCCATCACCATAGGACAAGAAATAACAAGGTTATTCCTGCTCAAAGTTGTTGCTGAGCATAAACCTTAATTTTCACCTCTCATCTAAAATCCAGAAGAACAGGCCTAACCCCATCAAATGGGTCCTCAAAATGAAGCTCTAAGACAGGGCTATCCAATGGTACTAGCCAAACTGAGCTAACACCAGAATTACTTGAGTTATGGCCAAATTCAGGCCAAATAAGGGTGAACAAAACATTCACCTCTCATCTAACTTCTGCAGTTTTAGTCTGAGATATATAAAGTGGGGTCTTTTTGGAAAACGCACAATCAGGGCTATCTGATGGTATCATCCATTTCCTCATATCTCAACTAAAGCAGAAGCTATGGGGCAAACAAGCCCAACACAGCTTTTTACCTAAAGTACCCATATGTACAAAAATCTTGTACATGACATAACTTTGCCATAGCTAATGAGAACCATATCAAATAAGATACAATTGTGTATAGGAAATACAGGGCTACACACTGATTCAGTTTTGAGGTTGATATCTCAAGAACTGACAATGTTGCAGCTGTTTTAAGGTCAAAATCCCACATTCTGACCAATACAGCTTTACCATGGGATAATGTCCGATAATAATGAATATGAGGTGTCAAATAGACAAAGAAGCTTTTTTTCACTTCAATACCTTGTATGTCAGTCAATACTGGGGTCCCATACAGTTTCTGTACAGAATTCTACGCGTCATACACGTCAGAATCAGGCTGTGAGGTCCCCAGAGGAAAATGTTCACCCTGTACTGGTGAAAACTGCCGAGATGTAAAGGTTAATACAGGTCTTTGAAAACCACAAGCCTGTCTCAGAGAGTGAAAAAATCTTCACTTCCTCTACGTGGAAAGGTCTAGCACACCTTCCACCCCATTTCAGGATAAAAAGGAGGCTTTTCACAGCCCAAATTGTTTCCTCATCCTGCTCTAGAATACCCTATGTCGTAAACTGTCAAAAACATTTATACTCTTGGGTAATGATTAGGTATAATTATCACCTTACTTATTGTAGCTCTTATTATAGTAATCCAACTGGTAAGACTGCACCCTGGGTTTTCAATAGCGCTCACCACCACTATTCTTCAATAGTAGAACCCTTTTATTATATTATAAACCATCATCTTAAATTAAAAACTCTTATTTTAAATCATTTTTCTATGTGTCACAGTCATAGTTCTAGTTGTAAATAACCTAATTACTGCTTCGACATAGCCTAAACCTGACAAAACCCTTGAGGTAATTGCGCCTAGATTTTCTGTATACAATGAATTGAAATCCTTGACAAGGTCTGGTAAGCTTTTAAGGTTGGAATCTGATTCCCAAGTTGTTCTTTCTGGGTCCTCACTGAATTCTTTACACTCTACAAGATACCATAATTTACCTCTTTTGAGTTTTGAGTCCGGAACCTGAGCCACTTCCCATTCTTCTTGCTCCTCCACTAAGACTGGTGGTGGTGGCAATTCATTACAGTTTTGGATGCTTGATTGCTTGACTGGTTCTAGTAATGACACATGGAATACAGGGTGAACTGACTTTCACTGAAAAGGCAGCTTTAGGTGATAAGCATGACTTCCAATCTTCTTAATGACTTCAAAGGGTCCCAGCCAGCTTTCTGAAAGTTTCTTGGTGGTCTTGTAGTCTTGATGTTCTTTGAAGCTAGCCACACTTTGTCCCCAGGTTGGAAATCAGGTGGAATTGCCATATTATTATCATCAAACAGCTTGAATCTCCTTATTGCTGACCTTAATTCTTCTTTGACAACTTGCTGTACTGATTGCAGTTTTGTTGATAACATTCCACCAGGTGAGTCTTGAGAAATATGGATTGAGTCAAAGCTGGGATTTCCTCCATAAATGGTGAAAAAAGGGGATTACTTTGTTGATGAATTTTCTGAATTATTGCAGGCAAATTCAGTCAGAGGGAGCCAGGTGTGCCAGTCATCTTGATGGTAAGTGACATACATCCAAAGATACTGTGCTAGAATCTGATTTAACCTCTCTGTCTGTCCATCTGTTTCAGGATGAAAAGCAGTTAAAAGATCTCTTGATATCTTGAGCTGCTGACATAAATCGGTCCAGAATGATGAAACAAATGAAGATACTCTATCACTGCCAATACTGATTTGAAGGCCAACTTTAGAAAAAACATGGCTGATAAAGATTTGAGTTAATTCCAGAGCAGTAATTGTTCCATAATTTTGAATGAAGATTGCCATTTTTGAGAACCTTTCCACAACTACTAGAATTGAATCAAAGTTGTTTGACAAGGGCAATTGAGTGATAGAGTCCATTGATAAAGAATTCCAAGGACCAGGTGGAATTTGAAGAGGTTTGAGCAATCCAAAATTCTTATGATTAATGTTCTTGTTTCTTGAACATTGATGACATGAGGACACATAGTCCTTAATGTATTGATTCATGCCAGCCCAATGAAAGTCCCTCTTGATGAACTTGAGGGTCTTCTCCTGGCCAGGATGGACAGCCAATGGCCAGTAATGATGCTTGTGAAGAATATTGAGTTGAATTTCTTCATTTCTTGGGATTACCACTCTATCTTTGAATAATAATAACTTGGCTTGAGGTTCAAGAGAATAATCTGTAACTGATTCACCTCTTGCTAGTTGCTTTAGTATTTCTTTGTAGTGTTTCTCTTGCCATACTTCTTTTTGAATCTTGTAAACTAAATCTGAGGATATTTCCACTTTGATTGAGAAGAATTTTGACTCTTGAATTCCATCTTGCTTGATTACTTGATGAAAATTCTGAGGATTCTTGCTGATGAAGTCCACCCCCCTCTCTGGGTACACATTGTCCCAACGTGACAAGGCATCTGGTAAAGTGGCCCGCCAGCCTGGGCAGTAAGTCATAGTGAAATGAAACTCAGAGAGAAATTCAGCCCAATGGGCCTGACGACAATTAAGAAATTTGGAAGACATAAAATACTGAAGAGAAGAGTGGTCTGTCAAGACATCAAAAGAATTGGAAAGAAAAAGAAGAAAAGCTCTCCAGTGCTTGAGAGCCCAAACTATGCCAAGGAGTTCCTTGTCATGAATTTCATAATTCAGCTCATCTGGGAGAAGCTTGCGACTATCAAATGCAATGGGATGCTTTCCTGAGTCATTCACCTGACTCAGTACAGCCCCAAGGCATGATCAGAACCCTCAGTCTCAACAATAGTTGATAGAGAAGGATTGAAATGGGAAACGATACAAGTAGTGGTGAATGCTTCTTTGACTATTTGAAACTTACTAAGAGCTTCCTCATTCAAGAAAAAAGGAGAGTCATTTTTTGGAGGGAAGTGAGAGAAGTTATTTTTTTGGAGTAATTTTTAATGAAACAACAATAGAAATTCGCAAATTCAAGAAAGGATTGAAGAGCTTTGATTTTCTTTGGCTGAGTCCAATTGAGGATTTGCTGAACTTTTGAAAAATTTATCTTGAGCCCATCATTTGAAACAACATAGCCCAAGTATCCCACACTTGAGGCATGGGATACACATTTTGAAGCTTTGGCAAACAAATTATTGTCTCTTGGTCTTTGGAGGACAGAGGCCACATGTTTTAAATTTTCCTCCTCAGAACTGGAAAAGACCATAATATCATCTCAATAAACTACAACAAAAATATCCAAGAGATCTGCAAATATGTCATTCACAAGATTCTGGAAAGAAGCTGGAGCATTGGTAAGGCCAAATGGCATAACAAAATACTCATAACAACCACATTTGGCTCTGAAGGCAGTTAAGTTCTCATCCCCCTCTTTAATTCTCAGGAGATTATATGCACCACACAGATCTATCTTGGACAAAATATTGGAACCATTGAATATGGTAAGCAGCTGGTTCATAGGAAGCACAGAATACCTATTCTTCATAGTGACAGAGCTGAGTTTGCAGTAGTTAACACACAAACAAAGGCCTCCATCATTTTTCTCAACAAAAAGGACAGGTTCTCTTGTTCAAGAGGAGTAGGGCCTTATGAAACCTTTCTCTACACTATCTGAAATGTAGGCCTGCAGTGTTTCTGACTCTTGATTTGATAGCGAGTAGATAATACCAACTGGAGGTAAAAGACCCTTCAGTTCGATATGATGATCACAGGAACAGTGTGGAGGAAATTTCTCTGCTTTCACCTTGGAAAACACATCCAAATATTGGTGATAAGCAGGAGGGACTACCTTCAACACAGTTTCAATTTATTCTGGCTCTTCCTCCTCATCCCACTGCTCCTCCAGGGAGGCATGAAAAGATAAAGGAGGAAGGTCCATATCTCCTTGAAAGAGATGGAGTGAAGATATAGAAACATCTTCTCCAACATCTTTTATCTCTTTGAAGACCTCATCCCTTGATTTAAATAATTACTGAGATGGAATGATGGGAGGGATATGGACAGAAGAAGGAAGGGAAGGTGTCTTAAGTTCACCAGCAAGAGCAACACTGTTGACAGCAGTGGCCAAGGCATTACTACCAGAAGATTTAATACCACTAGAATCCTTATGACTAGAATCATAGGTGATCAATCCATTTTTCCAGCCAATAATGGGATTAAAATGGTAGAGGAAATCATAGTCCAATATCAGGTCTTCTCCTTTGGGTAAATCTATGATAATTCAAAGCTTGGGAAGGAAGAAAGATCAACTACCCACCTGGTATAATGGGTGATGAACAAGGCAGGGCATTTGTTTGAATCCAGAATGAAAAGAGGGATCTTTTCATGGAGCTCTGACCTAGTCAATGAGTACTTCAGAACAAAATTCTTTGCAACAAAAGAGTCTGTAGCACCAGAATCAATGAGAATACTATAAAAAATATCAGAGACAGAAGAAAAAATAAGAAACTTTGAAGATTTCTTGAAACTATTATTCAGATTGCACAATTGTTCTCTTGAAGGAAATAAGTTAGAACCATTGAACACATGATGACTCCCACTCAGGCGTTTCCCTGCTTGCTAGGGAAGCCTCTTGATTACCCAGGCTTGTTCTGAGGTCTCTTGAAGCATTTTTCAATTGGGTTATTTCCACAACAATAAGTAAATAACCCTTCTTTGCTCCTCCTCTCCTTGTCAGAACGAATTCATTTATTGTCTATATTGAGGAGGGCAGAATGGGGCTTGTCCTTTGAAGCATGAACTTTCTTTCCCTTCTTCTTCTTCTTACAGTGATACCTATTTGAATATGAGTCTTGAGGAGGTCTTGAAGGGTTGGATCCAGTGATAGGAGGCTTCTTTTCTTGATGACTACCCTTCTCTTTCTGTCTCTCATGGTATCTGGTATCTAATTGCAGGGTAATGTCCATGAGTTCTTGAGGAGTATCAAAGTTACCAGGGTAGGAAGCCAACTGGTCCAAAATTCTTGATGTGAATCCTTTTGATAAACATTAAAATAACCTCTTTCTCCCCAATCTCCAATTCTTGACATTAAACTGTTGACATAAGTAATATACAAGGATACATGACCACTTTCCTTTATCCTTGAATTATTCAACTCTTGTTCACACTTCCTGACTTCATTGGGATCACCAAACAGAATTAATGATTGAATTTCAAATAACTTCCAATTATTGAGGAGGTAGGAAGGATATTCATGGGAAATTTTGGAGAGGTAGGGCTCAATCCATTTTCCAGCTCTACCAGTGAGAAAAGAAGTTGAGTAAAGAACTTTCTTCCTGTCAGAGAAGAAATTTGCTGGATCATTGTGGAAAATCAATTGACATGATTGGCTCAATCCTCTCAATTTATGAGTTCGAGTACCATAAAACAAATCAGGTGCCTTCATTGATGAAGTCTTGAATGCAGGGGCGTTGGAATTGTCCCTGGGGGCTGCTGCTTGAGAAAGTTGTTCCATAATAGTGGCCATTTGCTACGTCATCTTGAGGAGACTTCAGTCAGATTGTGAGACAAGAGGTTTATTATTAGGGGCTAGACTAGAACCCTGGGGTACCTCTGCAGCATTTTCCAAAGCATCTGCAACTTCAGTTTCCCCACACTCCTCCCTCTTCATCTTCAACCTCTCCTAGTCTTGCTCTTGCACCTTCAGACATGCCAGGATAACCACCTAACAAGCCAGAGAGAGATCTTGATATTCTTGATTTTATTCCCCCTCTTCTGGAGGGTGCTGCTTCTTCCATTTGTGGTCCTCTGTCCAAATTTGCACTCAGTTGATGAACTGATGGTGTGCAGTCAAAAGGAACCCTTGCTTTAGGGGTGAGCACAGCCAAATTTCTTTGAGATTTAGTATTCTTGGCTGGAGGGCTATGCTGAACTGGCATTGTTGTAAAATTAAAAATAAAAACTTGATGATACTTCAAAAAAGGAATCAAAGCTTGGCCAAATCAATAATCAATGAAGTCTTGATGATTGTCAGGAATCAATCAACAGTCTTGAGGTGAGATCAAATTCAATAAATCAATCAATAAATCAATTCAACCAATATCAAAAATCAATTCAAATCAAATATCAATAATCTTGAAGAATTCCATAATCAATGAATCAATTAATGTCTCCAATGTCAATTCAAGGTCCTTAGGAATCAATCATTCAAATCAATATCTTCAAGAATCATAATCACTCAATAATCAAAAATCGATTCTTGAGGATAATTCAGTTATCTTGAGGAATTCAAAAGTCAACAGTCCAATCCAAATAAAATCCTGAATCGCTTGATCAATAACCCAAATTAATCCCAGTCAATCAACCAATTAATAACTCCTAATAAGACCTGAATAAACAAACAAAGAGATATTTGATTTGAGATAAGAAAATTAAGTGAAATGAGTTGGTCAGCAATGATCAATAAATGGAAAGAACGAAACTTCATATGAATACAGTGAATGAGATAAAAATTGATGAGAGAAAAATCATAATCATGAGAAATCATAAGATCATAAAAGAGTCATAATTTGATTAATGAGAGAAATGAAGTCGCACTAATTAAAAGAAAGAATAAAATATGAGTTAATTAATCTAATGTCACAGGGGCTCTTATAAGTGAAGAGGGCCTGGCACTCAGTAAACTGCAACTTACTTATTGAGAGCTCAGGATATGGTAAGAAAGAATACACTTAAGAGTGTTATGGAATGAATTACTAAATAAAAGAATATAAGAAATCAGAAACAAAGAGTAAGAGTAAGAATAAAATAGTCAACCACAAACAAGTCCAATTCCACTGTTTCAAACTGTCAGAATGGGAAGAGAAGAGTTAATAAGGATATGGCCACCCAACTCATACTTTACAGGCAAAGAAAGAAAAAAAAGGCTAAGACTAACTTAAAATAAAAAAATTATAATACCCAGAATAATGATAAGAATAATTATAAAATAATAAATAGAAAGAATTAATTAACTGGGGAAAAATCCCCAGGGAGGAGAAAGAGGGGCTGGTATATGTGAGAATCACCAGCCCTCATCCAGACAGAGAATTTTCATGAGAAGTTTTGATGATTAAATTGAGTCTGGCCAATACAGGTCCTTTGAGGCTGTACAGCATCTGTAAAAGAGGAATGGTGGTCTTGCGTGATCATACAGTTTGGGGATGGTGTATCCAAACTGTATTAGGTAATTCCAACCTGTACAATTATTGACAGGCTGTATTGATGAACCAGACTGTATGCATGTTTCAGCAAAGAAGAATGATGAAACTGAATGCTGATACACACAGTATATTTGCTGGTTTGATGTGTTTCAGTGGGTGTAAGTATGAATACCCTTACCCCTGATTAGTGGTTGTTACACACTCATTCTTGAAATTTAGTGTTATAACTCTAAATAAAATCCATTTAGGTATCTAATTGAAGCTTATATAAGAGATAATAATGTTAAAAAAACATTATCTATCAATTAATTTTATCATATAAGCTCTTCATGAATTCATAACCTTTGAAAATAGGTACTGAAACCTTGTCATAAGACTAAATTTAGTGTTATTCAAGTTCAAAGCGCTCAATTAATCTTATTGAGAGTATTTCTGACTTATATGTCAATAGTGGTACTCTTTTTCAAGCGGATTGAATTTATTTGGTATAAAAAAACCCCCAAAATCATCAAAAATCCTCAGATTTCAACCCAGCTTAATATAATATAATGAATTAAATAAATATTCATATTAAAAATTGTAATGAATAAACTTTATTGTAATCAAATAAAAATAAGCTGGTAATTTTTTCTTTGAAATAAAAATATTTTATTTTAAATTTGAAAATTCATTTATATTATTGAATTTGTGTTTCTTTTAAATTCAATCCACTCTTATTTAAATTTCTGAAGTTCTCACTAATAAATATCTTCAAATACTATTTTTTTTTGAAATATTTTTTTTAAAATAATAGTTTCTATTAACAAGAAGGTATTTTTATTTTATTGTTGTTCTATTGGCAATAAAAAATAATTTTCATTGATAATAATAACCTTTGTTAATTTATTATTATTGAATTCATATATACTCATTACTTAATATAAATATATATCATTTATAATGTTATCATCATATCATTATTTATCTATTTAGTTTTATGATATTATTCTCTTAGTATTATCAGACTGGTTTTCCTTGAAAATAATAATTTAAATAGTACAATTATCAAGTTAAGATTTGTTTAATTATTACTTTATTAGTCAAATCTTAGGCTTGGGGGCCCAGCCAAGTTTTTCATCCCTGAAAAGGGCATCTATTGTCAGGATGAGTCTATGATAAAGTAATAATAAAGTTATTTGAAGCTTTAACTATCATTGTGAAATGGATAAAAATCATAAAAAATAGTTTCATTAAATTATTCAGGGCTTTACTATGGAGAAATTGTTGTGTTGAGAACTACTTAAAGGCTTTGGTGCAGTAATTATTAATTGATTAGCTAAAAAAAGTACTAAAATACTTCAAATTAAAGTATATCGGGTTATTTTACAAGAGTATAACTCTTTTTAGACAGTTTTTCTATGTAGTAATGAAATATAAGGATGGGCATTCCTCTTTTTAGCAGAGAAAGTTCCCTTTTTATCCTGAAATGGGGTGGAGGGACCATTAATCCTAACCACACAGAAGGAGTGAAGATTTTTCCACTCCAGAAGGTGGACCTGGGTTTCTAAAGCTCTTTGAAGCCTTTATTGAGCTCAGACGTTGTTTTGAAGCCACATCTGGGGAGCTTTCCTCAATACAGAGTGGGAAGCTTTATCTGGGGTCCTCAAAGCCCTCTTCTGACGTTTACAATGTATAGAATGATCTAGAGATAATTTATGGTGACCCGATGCATTCCATACAATTAGTCATTGAATTATAAACAAGCTCCTATGTAGAATTGACACCTCATATTAAGGAATATGGGAAAGTATCCCATAGTATTGGGGTTTGGCAAATACTGTGGGAATATTTCCTTCAAACTGCTATAACCTTGTAGTTTTTGAGGATATAGAGCTCAAATTTGGTTCATTTTCTAGACATCAATGAGATCTATACAAGGAATCCTATTGGGTATGGTTATAATTCATTACGGAAAAGCTATTCCAATCTTAAATTCCATTGTTCAGATATGTATTTTTCTCAAATCCAGTATTAAGTTGTTTTACTGAATACCTTTTAATACAGGGGAGATAAAGAGGTAAGGAGGGTATCATCAGAAATATGTTATTGTTCTCCTCCAAAAAAGACCCCATTTTAAGTATCTCACATTTAAAAAGTAGAAGTTAGATGAGGGGTAAATATTTTCTTCACCCTTATTTGGTCTTTATTTGACCATAACCCCTGTAATTTTGGTTCTATCTCAATTTGGCTAGTACCATTAGATAGCCCTAATTAGGACCTTCAATTCAAATACCCATTTGGTGTGGTTAGTTCTCTTTTACTGGTTTTTGGATTTGAGGTGAAAGTTGAGGTTTATGCTCAGTTGTGGCTTTGAGCTGGGAGAACTTTTTTATTCATTGTACTATGGGTATGAAAGAGATATATTATAAAATAGGTGGCTTACCTCTTTCTATTGAGTGCCATTGTGAGCCATTTTGTCCAGGTAAATGTTTAGTGGCTTTTACTCTACCATAGATTTCATGGTATTTTGGCTGTAATGCTTGTGCTCTGGGTTTGAGTCACAGGCTGACATTTATGGTCTCTTTATTATTATTGTTCATTTATGAATACCAAAATTCCTTAATCATTAATAAGTTAATACTTTGAAGTGCCTTGGACATTGTTCACTCTTGCATGTGGCTTTTCACATCATTAGCCTCATAATTATCTTTGAGAAATTCCAGTCTTCCTTGGATAAACAATATTCAAAATAACTACCTATATTTTCAACCTTGGAAATAATTAAAAAAAAAATATAAAAATAGGAAATATAATAATAGACCTTTCTCTTATATTTTATTATCTTTTATAGATTTCTGTTTTATTATACTTTTTCTGCCTTCTGACAAATGAATTACTCCATCAATTGCACATGAAGGTACCAATTCAACACCCTCAGAATTTGTCAGGGTGATTCTATGTAGTAGCTCAAAACAGGCAATAAAAGCTAGCACTATGCCTGTGACACAATACAAATACTTTCAAATGTAGTTAAAGCATTCTGCTGTTATATGAGAACAGTGGTGATTAATCTACTGAGAGCCTTGATAGCAATTATTTGATATCAATTGACTATAAGAATCACTACAATAGTTAATTAATTTAATTATATATCTATGATCCTAAGAGCACTACTGGTATAAGACAGTTTTACTATCTATGGGTCCTAATTCATGATGATTAGTTCCTTTTCCAGTGAGAAAAGGCCTGCTTTTATCCTTTTGGGGTATTTTGAGGGGCTGGTAAGCTCTTCACACATCTTCATAGTGAGAATTTTCTCTCTGGAGGCTGAATTAGGCTGCTCTACCATCAATTCTGATATCATCAAGGTCAGAATTGTGGTTCTTGGACCAAAAATGATAATTCTGGATCAATAAAGGGTTGATCAACTCTTCACAGGCCACTTCAGAACTTTCACGAGGTGTCTAGAGTGTTTGGATGACCAATATTAGTCATTCTGTGTGGCTTTGAGCTTTGAAGAAACATTATCTTGAGTATGAAGCCAATACTGGTGGTATAGGTTTGGTACAGAATATTATTGCTCAAAGGCTTTCCATCCCAGATGTCGCAGTACGCTTTTGCAGTATCAAGAATCCAAGATCATTAGACTGGAAGGCTGGATGAGCTCTTCAATTTGGTA
Source organism: Austropuccinia psidii (assembly GCA_023105745.1). Taxonomy (NCBI): domain Eukaryota; kingdom Fungi; phylum Basidiomycota; class Pucciniomycetes; order Pucciniales; family Sphaerophragmiaceae; genus Austropuccinia; species Austropuccinia psidii. Next base: position 38,908,367 of record JALGQZ010000010.1, on the reverse strand, counting down.
TTCTCAATGTGAAAGCTTCTCAAAAATTGCAAAACTAGTAACGTTTTCTAGTTTTTGATGTATTTTTGTACATCAGTATATGGCTAGATAAACTTTGAAGCCAGTTATCTCTGTCAATTTAGAAGATATCAGAACTTTCATTATGGAGAACTGTAGGACTTAATAAGCTCTACAGTTTGGTATACCTCACTGTACAGCTTTGTTAATATATGTCAAAGATACAGGAGTTTCTTTATATTTTTGTTTTCAGAAAACCTGTATTTTGCTTGTTGAACTTTTTATACAAGATCTCTCCGCAGATTCACAGGTACAGGGGCAATGGTTTTCTAAGATTGAAGCTCTCACTCGGAACTTGAATTTGGTTTTGCCTTTGCACAGTTTTTTGCAAGCCCTCTTGGAAGTTTTGAGGTTTCTTAGTTAATAAAGGTGGTATGATTGCATCTCCTAAAGTAAGAATGCTACAGAGGAATGGATGGCTCCATTGAAAAGCTCTGGTTGAGACCTTTAAGAAAATAACCTTTTGACATAATTTGCATTAAATATGCATAAGCTAGATGAGAGGTGAAAATAAGGGGTTTTCTTATTTGGTCTTATCTTTGACTCAGCATCTCTTGGTCCATTCTGATCCTATTTGGGTAAGGTTGGCATATTTGTATTTTGGAAGTTGCCCTCTTTATATCATACCTGTATTTCAAGGTTTGACTATGAAAAAATGAGTAAAAATTACTAATATTTTACTTATTGCACGATGAATGTGCTTATAAATAAAATAATTATAATAATAAAGGGTTATTATAATTATTGCGTAAAAAATATTTATATTATTAAATAAATATAATAATATAATAAATAAATATATTAATATATCATTTTTTATGCATTTGAAAACACTTTATTATTGTTACCAACAAATAATAAAGGTGTAAAAAATTGTTTTTAATAATAAAAAACAACTAATAAAAATAATATTACTAAGATTAAAGTTATATATTAATATAAATACTATTTATATGAATTAAGGAACTATTGGTAGTAATAATAGACAGAAATTATGATATTAAGAGAAAATAACCTACTCTGGATGCTTAATATCATAATTTTGAATGAATTAATGCCAAATAATGTAAATAAAACTCATTTAAGTTGTATTTACAAATCAAAATAAAAGAAATTACAAATTTTCTTGATTTTACATGGAAATGGGAATTTTAAGACAATTTTAACAAAACAAGAGAACAATTGGAGTAGTCACGTCATAAATGATGATTAGAATAAAAATAACTTTTGGTCTTTGATAATATAAGAGATTTCTATTAAAGAATAAAAGATTGTACCTTTGAATTTAATTTTTTAATTTTTTTGATGCCTCTGAGGGGGAAGTAGAGTAAAAAGAGCTCTATTTATAGTAAATATCTCCCATCTACAGTCCAGTAGGCTTCTAGTAGATGCTTACTGATGGTATCCACTGGAAATGATCATTATTTTAAGGTTTAGTGATGATTATGTCATGATCAAACCATCTTATCTCATTATTACACCATTATTTAGAGTCATCACCATAACTCTAAGTTTGATAACATCAGAGGCTTTGCAAAAAGCTTAAACTTTGTAGATATTATTAGTATTGATAATAATTTGATAGTATTCACCAGTTTTATCACTTATATAACTGTTAAAATTAAGCTTTGATCATTGATACCTTTGAGGTTATACACGCTACTGATATTCTGAGAGTGATGTCTGACAGCTTGGAATGTCCTCATTCAACTTCTAAGAGCATTTCATTACATCATCAAAACCCTATTTTTGATGATTTTTCTTGTAACTCATCCTTTCTGTCAAAATTCTATATTTTAAACTTCAAACCTTGATTTCAAGGGGTTATACCTTGAATATTATAATAAAAACTACATCAATCTTCACGTATTGTGGGAACTCCTCTTTTGTGGGATTAAAATGAGGCAGTACCTGGAGGGCCAAATCACAGGTAACTAGTTTTGAATTGCTAATACTCCTGTAACCAAGGGTGGCAAGGGTGTATTGCCTGCCCCTCCTAAAATACTGAACAAAATCTTCCTTGGAGCTCACAAACCAAAATAAAATTAGTAAGTGGCTTTACAGCTGCAGAAGGCAAAATTCAGCAGTCTCAGATCAGACCTATTCAATAAATAATATAAAAAATAATGTCAGTTATGTTGGTTAAATTTGAGATTTTAATGAAATACTTGTCTGTTTAATATTAATATTTTTGGTTAAATTGAGGTGAGTTTTTTCTTCTTGGTGATAAATCCTTGGTAGGATGGGTTATTTAAGGTGTTCAGAAAAATTTGGTGAGTTTTGAGAAAGGTAATTTTTGTTAAGGTAAATTTATAATAGAGTAAAATATTTTTTTAAAGGTTTTTTTTAGTTTTTTCTTTAAAGTGACTAATAATAAAATAAAATTGAATTTGTTAATTTTAAGAGGTAAGATTTTTTGATATTGGATCTTTAAAGGGGTAAGTTAATTTTAAATCTTGATAAATGGTGTTAATTTTACTGAATAAAATATTTTAATAGAGCAGTAACCCTAATCTTGGGTTCTGGATAGTTTAATAATAATTTTGTATTTTTAATAATAAGATTCCACTGAGCTGAGCTACTGGATAATATTCAACACTATACTTCCACTGAGCTTAGCTACTGGGCAAGAAAAATTCACTATAATTTTCTGGACTACCTCTCAGGTGAGGGATGACTTATTCCTGTGCTTAGAATGTGCAGGGGATATAATGTGCATGGTATATATTTGCATGGGGGATTTTGAAATTTGGGAGGAGAGAGCCCCTCTATTTATACCTTTTGGGAGCCCAGGGGGCCCTCCATAGGAGCTGTCTTTTTCCCCTTTAATTCCTCTTGATTTCATCATGTGACTCCATTTTTGGTGAGGACCTTTCTTGCATGGGTCAGGTGATTTAAGGTTTGGTGATAATTTTTTCTCTGCACAGCCTTCATTCATCACATGATGGTTTTTTTGGTGAACTAATTATGATGTGATATTCTTGGGTTTTACTTGCATGCATGAGGTGATTTCATTTTGGCTGAGGATTTTTCTTGTGCACAGCCTCTTTTCTGTCACATGATATGCTGTTGGTGGGTGCAGTATCACATGATGACCTTTTATTTTCTCTGCATATGTCATATTTTAGGCTTGATAGAAGGGGCTGTGTAATTTATGCAGGTGTCATGGTTGTTTTTCTTCTTTTTGAACTTTCAAATGAGGTCAGCTGATAATTTCTTGCACTGATGAATTTACTGTGGTGTATGAGATGATGTGATTTTTGAGTTTTACACATGCTGTGAATAGTCATGTGGTTGAGATTTAATTAGAAGTGTGTGCTGCATGCAGCCTGTTGTAACTAACTTTGGTTTTGCATGAGGTGATGAGTGGTGTAAATGATTCTGATCCTGTTTCAAGGCTTCAAGTGGGGTTACTGTGGTTGTAAGATAAGGTACTCCTTGGGCTGTGTTGTAAATGACTTGCAGGAATTCCATGGGGTTTAGCTTTGAATCATGTGATTTTTCTATGTTGAGTGCTAGGTTGCTGTGTAATTGATTCAGGTGTCCTTTTATTGCTGCATAAGTCCTGTGGCTATAAGGGGGTGTAAGGCTGGGTGGGGTGTGTAATTTAAAGGGTGGTACCTTATTTGTTGTAACTAGTTTGCTATATGTAACTTGATTTTTACATATGCATAATGAAATTTAATAAATTATTTAAACACATACACTGCCCTTTTGTGCCTGTTCCATGGCTTTATGAATTGAATCAAGCTTCTTGCTGTAAAATTGACCTCTTGGTGTAAAATTTGAGTGTAAGTCTGCCTGTAGGCTGGATTTACTGCTGTTATGAAGTACTATGAGCTTGAGCCTGGTGAAAAAAAATGGTATGGAATACCACAGTATGAGCTAGTAAAATCTGACTGTCTACTTTCTTTTAAGTTTGGACCACTTTTGCAACAAAGTGGCCAACAGCTCCAATGATTATGTTCAATAAACCATTACAAGTTTTAACCTTTTTAAAACATTTAAAATAGAGTTCATCTCTGTTCTCTTATAGTAATTATGTGGTGACTTTACTTTTGGTTTAACTCTCTATATTGTATATTTCAAGAGATATTAGCTAAAAACCATGAATATGTGCATTGACCAAAAAGGTGCATATCTTCAGCTTAATTCCTTAAGTATTGACTTTAGAAAATTTCCATATAATTTTTTAATGTGTGGAGCTTTATGGAGAATCCAATGGTACAATTTATTTCACATTTTTTTTCAATGGTTTCTGAGCTAAATAAGCTTTTGTTTCTTTTTTAGGGTATTATCACTTATTCTTCAATAATTATAGACTTTTCAGATATGCCATAAAAATGACATATGTGTAAATTACCTTGAGAGATACAATGGTTTGATTGAATTCACATTTTTAGTCATTAGATTCTGAGTTAATCCATATTATGTACCTTTTTATGGTATTTTCACTAGTTTTAAGATAATTATTACAAGTATAATTATTATAGAATTTTTCTTGTGACCTTTTTGGATATTTGGTCATATCTCAAAGGCTCACATTCCCTACCACCAAAAAGGATTGTAACACAATCTGATATAGTTAATTAGGGTATCATCCACTTTCCTACCTCTTCATTAGACTTTGTTAGTCTTGAGGCTCAATAATGCTTAATTTTTCTATTCTTTAGGCTTTCTTTCATGTCTGAGCCTTCTTAATAGTTTATCACAATTTATTATATCATGCTCAAGTAGCCATTTATATTCTTTGGTTGGATGTCTATACCTTACAAGGTATTCTCTTTCTTTTTTGTTTCTTGTCCTTATTTCTTTAAGGACTTTCACAATTTTCTTTTCTTCTCCTTCTTCTAAAGGGGGTATTTAAAGTGGTGGTTTATTTCTTAGTGGAAATAATTCCTTGTCACTTCAGCTATAATGTTTTAACAGACTTACAGGGTAAGTCAGGTGTTTGTTCATTAATTCACCTATGAGCTCTAGTTGCACAGAATTAGGTCCATGTGGTGCTTTTATCATAAATGGTCTTTCAAAGGAATATTTGAATTTCTTTGGGCCTTTTAAATTATGGAAATTTAGAGTTAACACTAGGACTAAGTCTCCTATTTTGAATTCAGGTGGTTTATGACTCTTATCCCATCTTTATTTTGCATACTTGAAAGAATCTTGCATATGTCTGTTTGCATAGTGTGTTGCTTTGTCAATCATTAACTTGAAGCAACTTGCTGTTGGGTGTATATCCACTAAGTCCTTTTTGAGGGTATTATAAGGGATTCCTCGATTCCAGTCTTTTGCTAGCATTGCTGGTGTTTTTCCAGTTGAAGAATGTATTGATGTTTTATATGCCAGTTCGAGAGCTGGTATTAATGTACACCAATCATGGGTAAAACCATCAGAATCTTTGAATTCTAGTACATAAGCACAGAATCTTCTGATCATGTCTTCTAATGTCTGTATCATTCTTTCTTCTAGACCATCAGTTTGGGGGTGGTAAGCTGTTGAGAATGATAGTTTTATTCCAAACAGGTTATGGAGGTTTGTCCATAATGCTGAAGTGAATTTTGGGTCTCTATCACTTATGGTGTTTTGAAATAAGCCTGTGTAGCTAATAACTTTATTCCATATCATTATGGCTATTTCAATAGCTGTGTCATCCTTGTAAAATGGTAAGAACATTGGAGTTTTGATGTATCTGTCAACTAATACTAGGCAAGCATTGGAACTTCTGTCTCCTCCTGGAGGTAATGCTGTTCCCCAATCCATGTGAACTGTCTCTCAAGGGTATTTTGGTTCCTGGATTTGGATCATCATTCCAAATTTCTTTCCTGTGCCTCTGTTTGCTTTCTTGCATCTGTCACAGGTTTGGCAGTATTCTGCAACATCTTTCTTCCAATTTGGCCACCAAGAGCAGGTTTTTACCTTTTCTAGTTTTCTGTCTTCTGAGAGATGTCCACCTGCAACACTATCATTAAATTCATTTAGTATAGTGTTTATCAGAGTTCTATCTGTTAAAGCCATAACACATGTATGTTTAGTTCTATGGTAGAGGATTCCATCAAGGAGGTGGAATCGTCCTTCATTATATGCTTTTTCCATATTTCATCTAGTTTTGATGAAAGTGATGGGTCTTTACAGTCTTTCATTAGAGGTTTGCATAATATATGGCAGGCTTTGTCCATTTTATAGCTTTCTTCAACTTGGTTAAAGAATTCTGTGGCTATATCTGTAACACATATGCCTTCTATATGGTGCTGTTCCTGTGGTACCCATGCTGGATATTCAGGTGTATTTGCTAGAGCCCATCTGCTAAGACCATCTTCATTTTTATGAATCTTACCAGATTTATGAACTATAGTCATATAGCCTCTATATTGTTGGATGGAAATTTTCCATCTTAGCATATGTCTATTTGGAGCTTTCATGTTTAATAAATATTTTACAGCATTCCAATCTGTAATTAAATAAAACACTGTTGCATCCAAATAATAGTGTAATTTTTCCGAAGCCCACACTAATCAGAGGCATTGAATCTGTATTGCTCCATACCTTGCTTCTGTTTTCTTGGTTTGTCTTGAAATGAAGCAAATTGGTCCTTCAACAGGTTTGTCATTTATGATTTGTGTCTGGTGTAGTGGAGCACCTAGTCCTTGTCCACAAGCATCAATGTATAGCTTAAAGGGCAGTTTCCAATCTGGCATTAGGAGAAATTGGGCATTTGTTAAGGAATTTTTCAGTTCATATTCCTTGACTCTTCCCTCAGTCATTTCATTGACTGTCTGCTGGTCACAGAGCTTATACAAGGACTCAGCAATTATTTCAAAATACTTTATCTGCTGTCTGTAATAACCAGAAAATCCTAGAAATGATTGCATTTCTTTTTTTCCTTGGGGCTTTGGCTTAAATAGTACTGCTGCTACTTTGTTTCTATCTATGCCCAAAGTCAGTCCAGATACAACTTGACCTAGTGCTTTCAGTTCATTGTATGCAAAATGGCACTTTTTCAAGGAAAATTTCATGTTTACTTTTAATATCTTTTGCAAGATTCTTTCAAGTCTTGTTAGGTGACTATCCCAAGTTTCTGAGCAAGCTATAATATCATCAATATAGATGATTAACCATCCTTCTGACAATTCTTTAGGAAATATGGGTTTCATCATTCTTTGATAATGGGAAGGTGCATTCTTTATACCAAATGGCATTCTATTATATGCAATAATTCCACAGTGGACTATTATCCTCAGTAGTCTTTTGGCATTGTCTGTTAAGACATTTTGATGAAACCCCTTCAGAGAATCCCTGGCTGTGATGAACTTAGCCTGTGATAATTGTGTTAATGTCTCATGGATTCTAGGTATTGGATATCTGTCAGGGATAGTATAGGTGCTTAGAGCTCTGAAGTCCCCTACAATACTTGATTTTCCATTATTCCAGGTTATAATTCCAGGTGTAGTGACCTCTACCTGTTCATTATGTCCACTTTCCTTAATACTCCAAGGTCCATTAATTCTTTAATGTGTACCTCTAAAGATTCTCTAGCTCTTGGGCTAGTTGGATAAGCTGGTCTTTTTAATGGAGGTGGATAAGGTTTTTCTACATTAAGGATTATGTCTACCCCATGTCCAATTATGGAACCTAGTGGTTTCTTTTCAGTTTCAAAGGCATTTTTATATTTAAATAAGAGGTCAATCATTTTTTGTTTCATTTTTTCTGTTAATTAATGATTGAATTCTGCCTCTTTTAGTTTTTCAGTTATAAAAAGTTCTTTTTCTGGGATTTTTACTACATTTTTAATAACTGTATTTTGTTTTTTGTTATTGAAGAAGCCAAATTTTTGTCTTTTATTGTCCCCTATGGGCAAATATCTATCTTTTTGGTTATAGATTTCCATGCCATAAATTAACAAGTAGTAATTTCTAATTATAAAATGGTTACTAGTGCAGTTGTTCATTACCACAAATTCTACTTCAAATCTGATACATTGTGAATGATGAGGGAAAATTATTGTTAAGTAAATTATTCCAAGGGGATCCATGCTTTCACTTGCACGACTAAGTTTTACTCCTTGTATTGGTATAAGCTTTTCTTCCCAATCTGGTCCAATTATTTTCAAATAACTCTTATCAACACAGGTACAATATGCTCCTGTATCTACGTTTGCTTTTGCCTCTTGGTTTTCCACCATGACAATACATATACTTGATTTCCCAGCTGTATATCCCATTCCTTTTGCTGGTTTGGGTCTATAAAATTTGGCATCTTTTATGTTTGTCATGCTTGTATTAGATGTTCCAACTTGTGGTAAGTTTGAATTGACATCTAGTAATTCATATAATAAATCAATATTATGAATTTGTGTATTAAATATATTAATTTCATCACTTTCAGAAGTTTCTGATTCTTAAGTGTCCTTTTCAGAATCAGATTCTTCTCATTTATCATTGTGGTCTTCTGTTTCCACAACTTCATTGATTTTTGCTTTTTGAAGGCAATTATTGGCTAGGTGTCCAATACCTCCACATCTTTGGCACTTTCTTTGCCAATTACTGTTAAATGTATTGGTATTTAAAGCTTCTCTTAGTTTATATTTCTTGATGAATGGTTTATGTGGAGTTTTAATGTCCATTTTCTTCCATGTTCTTCCAATATTTGTCCTCCTGACTATGTCTTATAGTGCATTCATATACTCTTCTATGGAGCATGGTTCTATATGCCTGGCTCTCAGGGAATGTTCCAATTCTCCTCCACAGCTCTTAAGTATTTTCATGTTTACCATTCTCTGTGACATTTCTGGGTACAACGCATTGGATCTTCCAACTTGTTTTAAGAACCAAGTCAAAGGGTTATCCTTGTCTGGGTCAAAGAAGGAATTTTCAAATGCATTTTCTATTTTGTACCTCCAGGCATAATTAGCCCACTTGTTTATTATTTCTTGTTCCCACCAAGACTAGGTATCTTTTCCATTTGTTTGCCTTATGCCATAGTACGATCTTTTTGCAGATTTCTCAAACAGTGAGGGTAATCTGGAAGTGATCAATTCATCTGGTATGGCATAATCTTCTTGTAACATGGCAAATTTTTTGATAAATTACATGTGGTCATATTCACCTTCTCCTGTGAATGTTGGACATTACTTTAATTGAGGTGCTTCTTTCATTAAGACTTGGTTATTGTCTTGATGACTCAAGTCTGTTATGAATGGATTTGTTATTTCCTCTTCTGGTTTAACAGGGCTTCTTATGTGAGAAAATGGGGTTGATAACCTTGGCATATTTAGGTTAGGCTCATTAATTTTATCCATTTTCTCGGTAATAAGCCTTATTTCACTTTCAATATGATCTTTTAAATTCATTCTTGCTTACCCACTTTTTTCCACATGTTCTAGAAGTAATTTTTGGTGTGCTGAAGCTTTTTCTTAAAATTTTTCTACAGAAAGACTTAGTTTGTTTAATTTTTCTGTAAGATTATCAATACTCACGTTATAACTGATTGTCAAAGCTTTTTCTTTGATATCTTTTATCCACTTATACAATTCCTGTTGTCATTGTATTAATTTTTGAGTATTTTAAATGAAAATGTTTGGCTTATTCTTTTAAACAAGAAATTTAATATTATTAATTTCTTTTTGGTTTTGTACAAACCTTTTTTGTTAAAGATGATAAGTTATTATTTATTTCTTGTAAGTATAATGAACTATTTTTAATTTCTTTGAGAGGTAAAATATTATTTTTGATTTCTGTTAAGGTATTTACAACATCTGGAGACAAGGTTATTTCTTTTGGAAATGAGGTTATCTCATTCTTTCCTCCTCCTTGTCCTTGAATTCCATCAAGGTTCTGTCCATGTTGAAGACATTTTCCATGGCATCTTTTTGGATTATTGGAATCCTGTAACTTGGGAAATATTGTTTTCTCCAGTTCTTTTTCTTGTTCTTCTTCCCTTCTTGGGGAAGTGGGTTGGCTTGGGGCTTGCTGGTAGAAGCTACTGGGGCTTCTTCCTTGGTTGCCTCCTTCTTTTTGGCATTTTACTCCATTGGGGTATCTCACTGTTTCCTCCTCTTTGAGAAACCTTTGAGGATGTTCCAGGATTTTATCACTCCTGGGTGTATTTGTGGCAACATTTTCCAGTCCTTGTCCTTGTACACTGTGTAGTACTGTTTGTACTGGCTCAGGTAAATGCCTATCTGAGCCCTCTGAATGTGATTTGTACCTATTTGAGTTACTCATACTTAGTTTTAACTCTTGTTCTGATATCATAGGCATTTCTGGGAATTGCCTTTGGGATAAAGCACTTCCTTGTGTGGATTCTGTTCCACTGGTGATTTTTCCCTTTCTTTTCCCTTTTGAGTGATAAATTCTACCTCTGAGTTCAGATCCATCTGATTAGATGGAGTATTGGGAGCCTCTTCTGGTAGTCATAATTCAAGAAATAAGAAATAAAAATATTTCAGTACAGGAATATCTTTTTATGGAAATTTATAAAAGAGGTACTCACCTTCAGAGTCCTGAATAGTGGGTCCTGGAAATTATAATTTCTTAGCTTTCTTTTTCTTAATGAAAACTGGTGTTGGGGAACTTTGGTATGTTTCTTCCACCAATCTTCCAACAGTGGTTTGATTGTCCTCTGTTGGATTGTCTTCAAACACTAAAAAGGACAAATAAATATAAGTCTTTTGGAGACAGTGTTATTTTTTGGTAAGATATGGCAATTTTGCACATAAAAATTGCTTTTATATGTCAGAAGAAGTGAAATGAATAAAGAAATGAATAAAAAATTAAATAAAAATAACTTTTTTATTTGGTTTTTATATTTTTACTTTTAAAGAATAAAAGAGAAATAAAGATGATTCTTTTTTGAAATTCCTCTTTTAATCAGTAGAGTCACTCAAAGAAAGTTCTTGCAAGTCTAAGGATGTGAGAAACCACATGTAAGACAGTAAAATGGCTTTTCAAATGCCTCAATAGCTTTTAAAATTAATACATATAGTTTTATGGTTATAGGTATATATTATTGGTGGATAAACCCAATTGGAATCTTCTTAAAGGTCTTTTAAGTAGATATCACGGCCAAGCCCCCAAATATGAGCTTTTACTATGAAACAATAAGTAAAAATTACTAATATTTTACTTATTGTACTATGAATGTTCTTATAAATAAAATAAATAAGACAAAAATAATTATAATGATAAAGAATTATTATAATTATTGCATAAAAAATACTTATATTATAAAATAAATATAATAATATATTTATATTACAAAAAAACAATATAATAAATAAATATATTAATATATGATAATTCATACATTTGAAAACACTTTATTATTGTTACCAACCAGTAATAAAGGCATAAAAAATTGTTCTTTATTAATAAAAAACAACTGATAACAATAATATTACTAATATTAAGGTTATATATTGATATAAATACTATCTATATTAATTAAAGAATTATTCATAGTAATAATAGAGAGAAATTCTTATAATAAGAGAAAATAACCTACTTTTGATGCTTAATGTAATAGTTTTGAATGAATTCATGCCAAATAATGTAAATAAACTTATTTAAATTGTATTTTCAAATAAAAATAAAAGAAATTACACATTTCCTTGATTTTTGGTGGAAATGAGATTTTTAAGACATTTATAACAAAACAAGAGAACAATTGGAGTAATCATGTCAAAAATGATAATTGTAATAAAGATAACTTTTGTTCTTTGATAATATAAGAGATTTATATCAAAGAATAAAATATTGTACCTTTGGATTTAATTGTTTAATTGTTTTGATGCATCTGAGGGGAAAATAGATTAAAAATAGCTCTGTTTATAGTAAATACCTCCCATCTAGAGTCCAGTAGGCTTCTAGTAGACGTGTACTGATAGTATTCACTGGAAATGATCAGTATTTCAAGGTTCAGTGATTATTATGTCATGATCAAACCATCTTATCTCATTATTACGCCATTATTTGGAGTTATCACTATAACTCTAAGTTTGATGACATCATACACTTGGCAGAAGCCTAAGCGTTTTGGATTTTATCAGTATTAATCATAATTTAATAGTATTCATCAGTAGTATCACTTATATAACTGTTAAGCTTATGATAGGGATACAGTGGGTGATCATAAATGATCAGTTTTAAGCTTAAAGTTGAATCATTAATAGCTTTTGGGTCATACATGCTAAAGCTATTCTGAGAGTTAATTCTGATACCTTGGCATGTCCTTATTAAACTTCCAAGAGCATTTAATTACATAAACAAAATTCTATTTTTGATGATTCTTCTTGTAACTCATCTTTTCTGTTGAAATTCAATATTTCAAACTTCAAACCTTGATTTCAAGGGATTATACCTTGAATATTATAATAAAAATTACATCCTTCTTCACGTCTGAGCTAGTAGAATCTAACTGCCTACTTTCTTTCAAGTTTGGACTACTTTTACAACAAAGTGGTCAACAGCTCCAGTGATTTTGTTCAATAAACCATTAAAAGCCTTAACCTTGTTTATAACTTGTAATATTACCTTCATCTCTGTGCTTCTATGGTGATTGAATGGTGACTTCATTTCTGGTTTAACTCTCTATCCTGTATATTTCAAGAGATATTATCTAAAACAATGAATATATGCATTGACCAAAAAAGTGCATATATTCAGCTTAATTCCTTAAGTATTGAATTTAGAGAATTTCCCTATAATTTTTTTATGTGTTTTTTTTTATGGAGAATATAATAGTACAGTTCATTTCACATGTTGTTCCATTTGTTTTTGAGTTGAATAGGTTTTTGTGTCTTTTTTAGGGTATTATTACTTATTCTTCCGTAATTATTGACTTTTCAGATATGCCATAAAAATGAAATATGTGTATTTTACCATGAGGAATCTGATGGTGCAATTTACTCCACATGTTTACCCATTAGATTCTGAGTTAATTCAGATTTTGTATCTATTTATGGTATTCTCACTAGTTTTGAGATAATTATTATAAGTATAATTATTATAAACATTTTCTTGTGACCTTTTTGGATATGTTGTAATATCTCAAAGGCTCACATGTATTGGCTATGTTTGTCAAATACTCTTTATACCATTACTTATGTTATTTTTGGATGTAATTCTTGTGCTCTGTTTGTAGTCACAGGCTGACATACCCTCTCTCCAAAAAATTCTCATAATTGGTGACACTCTTTTGACTTCATTGGGGCTCTAAAACCATCCTAAGGAGTATTTAGATTTATGATAATCTCCAGTTTTAACAACCGGTCTTTGTCTGGTGGTTTCTTGTCTTCATCTATCAGATACTCTTGATTGGAATGTCTTTTTATTTGATTGAGGTTTTCAGTTTCAAAGTAGAACTTACTTTCTTTCTCTTCCCCAATTTTCATGTAATTCTCTGTGGAATTATTTATTCTTATTCCATAGATTCTGTGGTTCCTCTGAACCTATTAAGAATCCATCAATCTCAGCATTTTAAAGTACCACAAATTCATTTTTTAATCTCAGGTTTCCCATTATGTGTGGCATTATAAGCACTTTCTGGATAGTCAAAGTGACTACATTTTTCCTGCAGAACTTTCAAAGTCTCTTGCTTGTGTTAAGAGTATATCTGCATGCCATATTGGGAAGTGTTTATCCAAGTATTCCTTGGCCACTACTGAGAAAGTTGCTCCTGTGTCAACTACCAAAGGGTGCTTTTTATTTTCAATGTAAACATCAAGGTTTGTTTTTTCTCCATTAATAAAGGCCATAACCATTTTGGGATTTTACAAATATTCTTTGAAATTGGTGGGGGCTCACTAACGCCTTCACCATTTTTGGGTTCACTGGGTTCAGTTTTAAGAGATTTTTTAGGACTGATTCTGGTTTCCCATCCTCATACTACAATGAATATTATTCAATAGGCTCTGATTTACTGTCTGAATCCCCTCTTGGCCCATTTTTCATACTTTCAGAGTCACAATTGTACTATATCTGCTCTTCTACTGACTCTTTATCAGGCTGAGTCTATGAAGAGGTGATAATAAAGAGTCTTTAAAGACTAAACTATGACTTTGACATGGATAATCATGTTGAAAAATATGTTTTTTAAAATGAAAGGGCTTTACTAATGATTGAAAGCCCTTGGTGTAGCTTTACATGTTGGGTTAAAAAAATAAATTCTACAATACTAAAGTTTATAGTATAACCTGGTTATTTTCCAAGAGTATAACTGTTTTTGAAAGTTTTACTACATAAGAATTCAAGAGAAGGATGGGGAAACCTTTTCTGGTGGAGAAAGGCCTCCTTTTATCCTAAAATGGGGTGGAATGGCCCTCTACACAATCCACATAGAGGAAGTGAAGGTTTCTCACTTCAAATTACTGGCTTGTGGCTTTCATAGTGCTTTTATGCTCTGTATTGGGCTCAGGTGGGCAGTTTTCACCAATACAGGGTGAAAATCTTCATCAGGGGACCACATAGCTCTCTTCTGAAATGTGTTATGCATATAATGCTGTACAGAGCCTGTATGGGACCCAGTTTTGTATTAATTATGAGGTATTGAAGTATAAACATGCTTCTGTGTCTATTTGACACCTAATAATCATACTTATGAGAGAATATCCCATAGTAAGACTGTATTGGTCTAACTGTGGGATTTTGAGCTTAAAACTGCCATACCTTTGTCAGTTTTTAAGATATCAAGATCAAAGTTGGTTCATTGGGTAGGCCTGGATGTTGTCTACACAATAGTACCTCATTTGATTTGGCTATCATTTATTATGGCAAAGTTATGCCTTGTATAAGATTTTTTGTACATATATATGTTTTGCTTAAAAACTGTATGGAGCTTGTTTGCGCCATAACCTTTGTTCTAGATGAGATATGGGGAAATGGATGGCACCATCAAATAGCCCTGATTGTTCCCTTTACAAAAAGACCCCACTTGAGGTATCTTACACTAAAACTGTTGAAGTTATATGGGAGGTGAATATCTTATTCACCATTATTTTACCTTATTTTGGTCATAACTTCTGTAATTCTGTTTCTAGCTCAGTTTGGCTACTACAATTGGATAGCACTGACTTTGAGCTTCATTTTGAATACCCATTTTATGGGGTTAAGCCTCTTCCTCTGTCTTTCCAGTGAGAGGTGAAAATTAAGGTTTATTCTCAGCAACAACTTTGAGCAGGAATAACTTTTTTATTCTTTGTCCTATGATTATGGGACTTGTATTTTTGGAAAGGGGTGAGTTTCCTCTTTCGTTTGATACTTTTTGAGCTGATTTGTCTAAGCTCTATTCTTTGGTGGTATCTTGGTTATACCATTGAATTATGGTATTTGGATGTCATGCTTGTGCTGTGGTTTTGTGTCAGCCTGTGACTCAAAACCAGCGCACAAGCATGACAGCCAAAATACCATAAATCAATGGTGTAGCCAAGATACCACCAAAACAGGGAGCAGAGCCAAATTAGCTAAAAAAGTATCAAAAGAAAGAGGAAACTCACCCCTTTCTGAATATATAAGTCCCATCACCATAGGACAAAGAATAACAAATTTATTCCTGCTAAAAGTTGTTGCTGAGCATAAACCTTAGTTTTAACCTCTCATCTAAAATTCAGAAGGAGGATCTTAACCCCATCAAATGGGTATTAAAAATATAGCTCTACGCCAGGGCTATTCAATGGTACTAGCCAAACTGAGCTAGCACCAGTATTACTTGAGTTATGGCCAAATTAAGGCCAAATAAGGGTGAACAAAACATTCACCTCTCATCTAATGTTTGCAGTTTTACATGAGATACCTAAAGTGGGGTCTTTTTAGAAAGAGCACAATCAGGGATATCTGGTGGTGCCATCCATTTCCTAATAACTCAAGTAGAACAAAAGTTATGGGGCAAATAAGCTCAATACAGTTTTTTGCCTAAACCACGCAAATGTACAAAATTCTTGTACATGGGATAACTTTGCGATATTTAATGATACCCATATCAAATGAGGTACTATTTTGTAGAGCGCATACAGGGCTACACACAGAACCAATTCTGAGGTTGATATCTCAAGAATTGACAATGTTATGGCTGTTTTAAGGTCAGATTCCCACCTGCTGTCATATACAGCCTTACCATTGGATAATGCCCCAAAATCATCAATATGAGGTGTCAAATAGATGAAGGAGCTTGTTTTTACTTCAATACCTCATATGTCAGCCAATACAGTCCTCCCATGCAGTTTCTGCACAGCATTCTACACGTCATACACGCTAGATGTCAGCCTGTGACTCAAAATCAGAGCACAAGCATGACAGCCAAAATACCATAAACCAATGGTATAGCCAAGATACCACCAAAACATGGAGCTGAGCCAAATCATCCCAAAAGGTATCAAAAGAAAGAGGAAACTCACCTCTCCCTGAAAATATAAGTCCCATCACCATAGGACAAGAAATAACAAAGTTATTCCTGCTCAAAGATATTGCTGAGCATAAACCTTAATTTTCACCTCTCATCTAGAATCTAGAAAGAGAGGCTTAACCCCATCAAATGGGTATTCAAAATGAAGCTCTAAGCCAGGGCTATCCAATGGTACAAGCCAAACTGAGCTAGCACCAATATTACTGGAGTTATGGTCAATTTCAGGCCAAATAAGGGTGAACAAAACATTCACCTCTCATCTAACTTCTACAGTTTTAGTGTGAGATACCTAAAGTGGGGTCTTTTTGGAAAGAGCACAATCAGGGATATCTGATGATGCCATCCACTTCCCCATATCTCAACTACTGCAGAAGTTATGGGGCAAACAAGCTCAATACAGCTTTTTGCCTAAAACACGCAAATGTACAAACCCCTTGTACATGGGATAACTTTGACATATTTAATGATACCCATACCAAATGAGGTACCATTGTGTAGAGCTCATACAGGGCTATACACCGAACCAGTTTGAGGTTGATATCTCAAGAATTGACAAAGTTATGGCTGTTTTAAGGTCAAAATCCCACCTGCTGTCATATACAGCCTTACCATGGGATAATATCCCATAACCATGAATATGAGGTGTCAAATAGATGAAGAAGCATGTTTTTACTTCAATACCTCATATGTCAGTCAATACTGGGGTCCCATACAGTTTCTATACAGCATTCTATGCGTCATACACGTCAGAATCAGGCTGTGAGGTCCCCAGATGAAAATCTTCACCCTGTATTGGTGAAAACCGCCCAGATGTGGTTTCAAAACCACATCTGATCCCAATACAGAGTATACAGGTTGTTTGCAACCCACAAGCCTGTCCTGGAGAGTGAAAAATCTTCACTTCCTCTACGTGGAAAGGTCTAACAGCCTTTCCACCCCAATTTCAGGATAAAAGGAGGGCTTTTCACAGCCAAATCATCTTCTCATCCTGCTCTTGAATAACCTATGTAGTAAACTGTCAAAAACAGTTTTACTCTTGGTTAATAATCAGGTATAATTATAGTTTAATTATTGTAGTCTTTTATTATTGTAACCCAACAGATAAAGCTGCACCCAGGGCTTTCAACAGCGCTCACCACCACTATATCCAATATAGTAAAGCCCTTTTTATCTTAAATTAAATATCTTTTAAGCCTTATAACTCTTTTTTTAAACTATTTTACCGTGTCACAAACATAGAAAAAGTTGTATTTAGCCTATATACACCTTCTTCATAGTTTCATCCTGATATTTTGGGGGCCTGGCCGTGTTTTAAATCTTTTTTGGGACCTTATAAGTAAGTCTTTTCTCTTTTTATGACTCATTAACAAGTGTTTTGTCCTTTTTTAGGCATAATTTCTCCATTAAAATATATATTTTATATATTTTTATCCTTTTATTTATACATACTCATATTATAAGAGTATTATTCATGTGGCTAATACCCACTGAAAATAACTATTTTTGGCGTGTTTTGTATATAAAAACACATAAGCCATCAATAAGTCCTGTATTCTTTATTGAATAAGGACACCTCTGACTGAAAAACCATCAGTTGAGGCGTGGTTAAGTGTATTGTTAACTCAATCACACTTATACAGAGCCACTTATTCAGATTACACTTGAAAACCACAAGTGTATCTGTGGGATACTGGCACACAAACAGTGTGACAGGGTACCAAAAGCTGTAATTCTGACGTGGAATTGTTGATTCAATTACACTGTCATTATACAGGGCACATTGTAGTAACATACAAGCCCAGAGGCCAATCTTAGATGTGCAAAACCAGCATCTTTAAGAAGTCTTAACTGACATAAGCCCTCTTTTTCCTGCCTTGATTCAGTGGAAGAAAATTACATCCCACTTGAGACCCAGTCACAGGCCAACACACCAGTGACACCCTCAGAACCAGAGGGCAGCAAAGGCAAAGGAAAGAGGCACAGTGAAGGTCTCATTACAGCAAAGAAGTGGACACCCATAGCCACCCAGAGGAGTAGAAAACCACGAAACTCTGCTTCAATACAAGGTAAATCAACCTTAACCACTTGTACAGGAAAGATTACAATCATTAACCCAGTTGTAACTTCCAGAGGCAAACTGCCCAAGTCAGCAGACAATAAATTTCTACAGGGCACAGTCAAAGGTAAATACCCTAAGAACATAAAGTTTTTGACTTCTTCCAAACACTGATATGTCCCCTGCATACCTCAGAGACCTTGGCTTCCAAAGGAACCAACCAGAGGATAGGGAAGGCTTGTCCAGAACCAGAAGACCTGGAAGAAGACACCTTGGACACAGTGGTGGATGGCAAAACAATGAGGGAGATAATATCAACCTTGCAATTCACACTCCAATTCAACAAAGACCTCAAACCAGAGGACTGGAAGGATATGGATCAAGTTCTTCAGATCCACCAACTCCTAAAAGATTTATTTCAATGGAGCATGGACAACAAGAGGTTCAACCTAGCAACTCACTGGGCAGAACTTGGATCAAGTTGCCAGAAGATCTGTCTCAAAGAGATAGACTTCAAAGACCTGATGGTAATCACCAAAGGTTGGAATCCTACCAGGCAGCACAGACTCCTGGAGGCAAGGGCACAGAGGATAAGGGAGAATCAAGCCACTATCCTAGCTATAGAAGAACAGTTAACCCAGACAGGGCCTACTCAGATTCCTTCAGGTTCACAAGGAGCAGGCCAAATCAGCTCTCCAGTGTCTTCACACCATTCAGAAACCAGCAGATCAGTGGCCAGGAGTCACCATTCTTCACAATTCCAGGAAGCTTCCAGGAGAAGACAAGGAAACAAGGGCAAGAACAAAGCCTCCTTCAACCAGAGGAGGAAAGAATCAGACCCCATGATCCAGAAGCTGTTAGATTTGGTAAAAGAAGTACACAAGAACCAGAAGTAGTTGTAAACCACTCTAGAATCAGTAGTCCTAGTAATAGAAACATTAGCCCCACTCAGACTGAAAATAACATTGTCACATCTGAGAGTAACATCAACAGTGATACACTGTGGTTACAAATTTCCCAATATGCTGAACAATCTGCAAAGCAGTTTGCAGAAATTAAATCTAGCCAAGAGAGGATGAGACAAACTCACGCCTCCTTGGAACAAATAGTTAAAAATCTTCAAGAGGGATATGCTCAACTAAGCAAAGCCTCTGAAGAAAGCAACAAAAGACTGAATATATTCTTTGAAGAACAACACCACAGCACAAGGGACAGGGAGTGTCTGGATCAAGACATTAACAAATTGTTTAATGCCTATCATAGCTTGAAGCCCCAACCACAAGGCCAAGCTATGGAGAATCCATATCAACCAGATGACATCAAACCAGATGCCATGTTGTTGAATAAGGCAAGATCTCCATCACAATACCAGGATGGAGATGGCATGTCTTATTCAGAGAAGGAAGCCTTGAAACAGCTTCCTGAGGCCTCAAACTGGCCCAAATTCTCTGGATCAGGAGAATATGATCATATGGAACTCATAGATTATATTGATGGACTCTTCATTGATTTACCAAGCATACCAGACTACTGGATCACTGCTAGATTGAATACTGCATTTAAAGGTCATGCAAGCATATGGTACACAGAAATGAAAGAAATCCATGGCAAAAGAAACTGGCTATGGTGGAAGAGTCAAATCATCCAAAAGTACAGCAATGGAACTTGGATATGGAAAAAGACCATGTCATTTGAGAATGAAAAATACTCTGTGGACAAAGATCCATATGAGTGGTGTCTTAAACAGTCTAAAAGACTTGAGGCCATTGATCCTCAGATGAACATCCAAATGAGGAATCACAAGCTTCTGACACAACTGCCAGGAGAACTAGAGCATGCAGTAAAATGCAGATGCAACCAAAATTGCACTCTAGATGACATAGCCAACACCTTACAAGACATAAGGAAGAGGACTAACATAGGGAAATTCACCCCATATAGAAGCAGCAGTTTCAAAGAGAAACAACCACTCAGGGTAGAGTTTAAAGACAAATCCAAAGAAAGAGTGGCAGAAGTGGAAAAGAAGAAGAATTCTTGCCACAATTGTGGTTCAACAGACCACTATGCTAACAACTGTCCAAAGGCAAAGAGAAAAGTCTATGCCATAGAGAAAGTCCCTGAGGAAGAATCTCCAACAGAGGATTCTGATTCAGACTCCATGGGTGATTCCATCAGAGAACCATCTGAGGATGATCAAGACCCCAGAGAGGAATTTCTAGTGGAATAACAAGAGGAAACCCCACTGGAAATCCAGGACATACAGTTAGAAGCAGGCATGCCACAGGACACTGCCTATTAAAACTTGTGCAAACACACACAATATGCACAAACATTCCTGGTTACACCAACCAAAGGAATGGCATATATACATGGAACAGCCACAAAAAAGACTGTTTGCATTGACAATGCTCAGCATCCACTGATCATTGATAGTGGAGCACACTGCTCCATAGTGGCCAGAAACTATCTGGATACCCACTTCCCAAACTGGGAGAAACAGCTCTTGCCCACTAAGGCAAAGAACTTTAAAAGTGCATCAGGGAAGATGACTTCCATTGGGACCATTATCAAAGAGATAATTATACCCCACAGGAAGGGTAATATCAGACTCAACCCAGAGTTTGTAGTGCTTGATGATGCCCACATCCAAGGGTTTTTACTGGGAACAGATTACCAGAGGATGTATGGCATAGACATTTACAACAGTAAAAATAGGCACATCACCATTGGTACTATCAAGGAAAAGAAATTTTCACTTGATATATACCAGATATCTTCGCAAGATCCACTAGAAGAGCTTCTGAAGGAATTCAGAGAGGGACAGTTTAGCACTACCCTCACCAGTAAACAAAAACTAAGTTTATTGAAGATGCTGAGAAAGAACAGACCAGCATTTGCCATTGGGGAAGTGCCATTAGACAAGATCAAAGGCCATGATATGGAAATATATCTGGATGTGGAAAGGCCTTATTCACCCATGCTGAGGAGACCTCCTTATCCAGCAGCCTGGAAACCAGGAAAGAAATGGAGAAACATATCAATGAACTCCTGGATATGGAGGTCATCAGGAAGATTGGACATAATGAAATAGTGGAAATAACCACCCCTGTCCTAATCACCTGGCATGATGGCAAGTCTAGATTGTGTGGAGATTTCAGAGCCCTGAATAACTACACAAAAGCAGACAGGTACCCTATACCAAGGATACCCCATGCCTTGGATAAACTGGCCAAAGCCAAATACATAACCAAAATGGATTGTATGAAAGGCTTCCACCAAAATGGAGTTAAACCAAACTCCATGAAGTTACTCAGGATAATATGCCATATGGGTATATATGAGTACACCAGGATGCCATTTGGCATTAAGAATGCACCAGCCCACTTCCAAAGGATGATGGACACCATATTTCAAGAAGAAATAATGGAAGGCTGGATGGTAGTATATATTGATGATATCATTATATACTCAGAGACATGGGAAGACCATGTACAATACATAAACAGAGTGCTAAGTAAATGTACACCCATCAATCTGAAAATTTCACTTAAAAAGTGTAATTTTGGCCAACAAGAGCTACTAGCTCTAGGACATAAAGTCTCAGGCCTTAGTCTGGCAATTGACCAGAACAAAGTAGCAGAAGTATTGCAAAAGCCAGTACCAAGGAACATCAAAGAGATGCAATCTTTCCTTGGGTTTGCTAGCTACTACAGAAACCACATCAAACATTTTGCCCACATAACTAGTAGTTTATACAAGTTATGTTCAAAAGATGTAGTTTTTGAAATCACAAAGGAAAGAAGGGATGCATATGAGAGGATCAAATATGAACTCACTAATGCACCTGTGCTCATCTTACCTGACTTTGAACTACCATTCAAGTTGTATATAGATGCAGCATGCAGCCAAGGCCTAGGAGCAGGCCTTCACCAAAGACAAATTGTGGATGGTGAACCAAGAGAAGGAGTAATTTGCTACATCTCAAGGCAGCTGAAAGATTAAGAAGCCAGGTATGGGGCCACCCAGACTGAATGTCTATGTCTAGTCTGGGCTCTAGAAAAACTCCATTATTATTTGGAGGGTGCAGTCTTTGAAGTCTACACAGACTGCACAGCCTTGAAGTCTTTACTAAAAATGAAGAAAACAAATAGACATATGCTGAGATGGCAAATAGCCATCCAGGAGTATAGAGGGAACATGACCATCATATACAAGGAAGGTAAAAGCCATACCAATGCAGATGGACTCAGAAGATGGCCACTGGATAATGTCAAAAGAAATCCAGCTTATGACCCAGAAGTTGCAGCAAAAATCCTTATCCATTTCATGGAAATAGATAGGAAGAAAAACTTCAGATTATCTGAATGGGCACCAGAAAGTGGTACCCTTGACAGTGGAAACACTGACTCAGAGGGGACAGAAACTCCCATACTCGGAATAAGTTCCTCAGAAATGCACAATAAATTCTTCAGTGCAGTACAGAAGTCTTATGCCAAACACAAACAGTGTAGCATACTACTCCAACTCCTTCAACAGAAGTACAGAAGTCCAGAACTGGAAACCCAGCTGGAAGAACCCTGGTTGAGGGCCTATAAGGACAATAAATTTTTTCTTATAGATGGCCTGCTCTACCACAGAGAAAAGCACACAAGTGCACTCACAGTGGTAGAAAGAGACCACATCTCATTGATCCTACAAGAATGCCATTACTGCCCCTATATGGGACACATGAGTGAGGACAGGACCAAAGAGAGGGTAGCAAGCACAGCTTGGTGGCCCAAGTGGGAACAAGAGTTGAGTGAATACATCAACACTTGTGAAAGATGCCAAAAGGCAAATAGGAAACATGGGAAGAAGTATGGGTTACTTCAACACATAGAAGAACCCAAACACCCATGGGAAACCATCAACATGGACTGGGTTACAGGACTTGTCCCAGGAGGCAAAGAAAACTACAATGCCTGTTTGATCATAGTTGATAGGTTCAGCAAGAGCATGAGGTGTCTACCATGCCATAAAGAAGACACAGCCATGGATACTGCTCTGTTGTTTTGGAATAACATCATATCCACCTGTGGAGTCCCTAAGATCATCATTAGTGATAGAGACCCAAAATTCACATCTGAACTTTGGACTACCTTATATGACATGCTTGGCACCAAACTTTCTTTTTCCACAGCTTACCAACCACAAACAGATGGCCTGGCTGAAAGGATGATCCAAACAATGGAGGACATCCTCAGAAGATTCTGTGCCTATGGCATGGTATACAAGGACCATGAGGGATACACCCATGATTGGGCTACCCTCTTACCAGCAGTCCAACTGGCTTATAATACAAGCCAGCACTCCACCACAGGAAAAACACCTGCACTGGTAGAGAAAGGGTGGAACCCCCTGTTGCCTGTGGATCACTTGAAGAAAAATCTCCTGACTATCCACCCCACAGCCAAAGACTTCCATGATATGTGGAAGAGGGCCTGTGACACAGCTTCCAAATGCATAGCTGAGGCAAAATAATACAATAAGCAGAGGTGGGACAAATCACATATGGAACCTGACTTCAAGGAAGGGGACCAGGTGTTAGTGTCTACACTGAACTTCAACAATCTCAAAGGACCTAAAAAGATGAGAGACTCATTTGTAAGACCTTTCACTATCATTAAGTTGATAGGAAAAAATGCAGTAGAAGTCAAACTCACTGAGGAGTTTTCAAGGAAACATCCAGTCTTTCCAGTGAGTTTGGTCAAACCATACTTCCAGACAGAGGAGGACAAATTCCCCTCAAGGAGGAAGAACCCCACACCACAAGAGATAGTGGAAGTGGAAGACTCCCCTGGACCTGTGAGTAAGATCATCAGGGCCAGGAAGATCAGACTCAATGGGAAGGATCAAAAACAGTACTTAGTCAGATTCAAGAACCAGGCAGCTTATAAGGACAAATTGTTGGCAGAAGATGCCATACCAGATGGGAACCTTCATTTAAGGAGATTCAGAGCCTCTAGGAGAACTGAACAGTCTCATCAATGATGAGCCTTTTTTAGAGGGAGGGTATGTCAGCCATCACCATAGGACAAGAAATAACAAAGTTATTCCTGCTCAAAGATATTGCTGAGCATAAACCTTAGTTTTCACCTCTCATCTAAAATCTAGAAGGAGAGGCTTAACCCCATCAAATGGGTATGCAAAATGAAGCTCTAAGCCAGGGATATCCAATGATACCAGCCAAACTGAGCTAGCACCAATATTACTGGAGTTATGGTCAATTTCAGGCCAAATAAGGGTGAACAAAACATTCACCTCTCATCTAACTTCTACAGTTTTAGTGTGAGATACCTAAAGTGGGGTCTTTTTGGAAAGAGCACAATCAGGGCTATCTGATGATGCCATCCACTTCCCCATATCTCAACTACTGCAGAAGTTATGGGGCAAACAAGCTCAATACAGCTTTTTGCCTAAAACACGCAAATGTACAAAAACCTTGTACATGGGATAACCTTGCCATATTTAATGATACCCATACCAAATGAGGTACCATTGTGTAGAGCTCATACAGGGCTATACACTGAACCAATTTTGAGGTTGATATCTCAAGAATTGACAAAGGTATGGCTGTTTTAAGGTCAAAATCCCACCTGCTGTCATATACAGCCTTACCATGGGATAATATCCCATAACCATGAATATGAGGGGTCAAATAGACGAAGAATCATGTTTTTACTTCAATACCTCATATGTCAGTCAATACTGGGGTCCCATACAGTTTCTATACAGCATTCTATGCGTCATACACGTCAGAATCAGGCTGTGAGGTCCCCAGATGAAGATTTTCACCCTGTATTGGTGAAAACCGCCCAGATGTGGTTTCAAAACCACATCTGAGCCCAATAGAGGCTATACAGGTCTTTGCAAGCCACAAGCCTGTCCCAGAGAGTGAAAAATCTCCACTTCCTCTATGTGGAAAGGTCTAGCACCCTTTCCACCCCATTTCAGGATAAAAAGGAGGCTTTTCACAGCCAGAATTGCTTTCCTCATCCTTCTCTTAAATTCCTACATAGTACAACTGTAAAAAACAATTCTAATCTTGGAAATTAACCAGGTATAATTATAATTTTAATTATTGTAGACTTTATTATTGTAACCCAACAGGTAAAGCTGCACCCAGGGTATTCAATAGTGCTCACCACCACTATTCCACAATAGTAAAGCACTCTTACTTCTATTATAAACCCTTATGATCAATAAATACTTTATTCTAAACCTTTATCCCCATTTCACAGTCATAGTTAAAGTAGTAAATAGTCTAATTACTGCATTATCATAGACTCAGCCTTACATTTTGAGTCACAGGCTGACACTCTTCCTCTATTGAAAATATTTTATTTGTTGCCTTGGCACAATTCTTTTTATAGTGCTCAGGTGATCCACAATTATTAAATGTATGCATTTTGCTTGATGCTTCTGAACCATTGGTGGGATTGATTTCTTTTCCCATGAGTAGCTTGGGGTTTCCTTTGGTTTCATGTGACCTATGAGGTGAACTACTTCCAATTGAGGTCTTTTTTCTCACATCTTGTATGGGATTTTCTATGTCATAAATTCTGCTTATTTTGTTTCAGTTACACTTTACTGCATGCTCTAAGTATCCTTGCAGTTTTTTCAGAATCTTGTGATTTATCATCTCTATTTTAATTTTTGGATCAATAGATTTGATTCTTTTGCTTTGTTCAAGACACCATTAATAAGTGTCTGTCTCTGTAGAGTATCTGTAACTCTCAAAAGAAATGGTTCTTTGCCAAATACAAGTACCATTTCTGTACTTTTGTATTATTTGGTTTCTTCACCATGGCCAGCTTTTCCCGCAGTTTCTATCTTTCATTTCAGTGTACCATATATTTGTATGGTGTCTGAATTCAGTGTTGATTTTTGTGGAAATCCCATAGTCTGTTACCTTTGGTACATCACCAGAAAAGCTATAAATATAATAAATTATTTCCTTGTGATCAAATCTCCCAATTCCTCACAATTAATACCAATTTACAACTTCAGTTAATTGCTTCAATTATTGTTTCTCAGAGTAACTGAGTTTTTTTATCATTGTTGTAAGTAGACCTAGACCTTAACTTGGATCCTAGTATGCAGGAACTTGCTTTTCTGATTCCTCTCCCTCTTTTACTTTTTTGGATATGTTGATTTTTTTAACACCTTTATTTGTTTAAGGGAAGAAATCATATTCTTTTTCCTTTTTTTAATAGAGTTAATAAAATTATTTTCCAAGTTTTTCCTGCTTATGCTGGAAATTTCGTAAGTCCCTCCTCATAGTCTGTTGTTCATCTGGTATTGAGTTCAACTATCTATTGGTTTTGTCAAATTCTGCCCAAACTTGGCTAAATTTGTGTTTACATATTTTATTACTGTAGCTTGGAAGCCAATTTCTTCCTTTAGTGGTTTCATTTCTGAATTCACTTGTTGTACATGATCATATGTCCATTCCCTGGATTTTCCCATGTTGTAACATATGAAGCTACTTCCTCTGGAATAATTTGTTTCAAGACTCTGAGGGGGTGTTTTATCATCACTAGGTATAAACTGAGGATCATGTGATTCTGAGCTGGCAAAACTATTAAAATTTACAGTCCCTTTTTGGCTCTGTGTACCCCTTGGAAGAATTTTATTAATTATTTCATCAAGGATCTGATCATATATTGTCCTTTCTGAAAAAACCTTATTCTTTATTTGGGCTCCATGCCCTCTTCTGGAAACCTCCAGGGATGACTGGAGAGTCTGGGAAAGATTTTCCTTTGGAAGTTAAGTCCTGTAGCTCTTGGAAGGTTGTGGGGAATATATTATTTATTCCACCATGCCTTGGTGTTCCTGAATCAGAATGGGCTCTTCCATATGCCACCAATTATCTAGGGCTTTGATTTCTGCCTGATTTCCTTTAATTCAGGTTGCCTCTCTTCTAAGAGTATTAAATATCTGTTGGGATTCTAACTTTTCATCTATATAAGAACATTGTGGAAATTCATTAGATTTAGTAAGTTTTCCATACTCATTATTCAAATTTCTTCCCATGATTCTGCGATGGTGAAAAATGATTTGTCCATACTTCATGTGAGCAAGTCTTTCAAGAGTGGATGCATATGAGTTACTTTGCCTGCATCTTTCAAATTTTTGGTTAAATTTGGTTGATATTTATTTGGAATGGGACTTTGGGAAGTCTTTTCTTTGTGATAAGTCCCTTTCTGGTTCTTTGATTCAGCAGGTGGTTTTATTATTCCTCTTCTATTTCTTCATTTCCAGATTTCTGGCTTATTTCTTGGGTAACCAAGATCTCTGAGAAATGGAGGTGCCATTTCAAAAAATGACAAAAGACAAAAAATACTGTATTTTCCAAGGTTTATTTATTCTTAGAAGGCCCTTGGACAAAATTTTGCTTTATACTCATTGGAAATTGGCTTTTGGAGCTTATAAGTGTGCTATACACTTTTACTTTATTGTCAACCTGTCTTGTCGATTAAACCTTCTTGGTTTGATGAATGGATCTTTCTGTGATTGTGTCTCAATTGCAATTTTTATTTTTTCACTTGAAAGAAAATGTATCAAAATTTTTCATTCAACTTGAATAAACAAAATCTTCAATCTTCTACTGTTATTTCTTCTGGATTTGGTTCAATTTTTCATATTCTGATTTTTTGAATATTTGAGTTGTTAATTTTTTGAAAAAATAACAGTTTTGAAGATTTCTTTTTCCTTAATTTAGAATTAAGATCATAAAAATAAAGATTTGATTTTATTTTATTGATATTTTGTTTCAGAAAGACATTATTCACTTGTTGAAATTGAAAACCTAATTCTCGATAGTTCAATTTCCTGTTTTCATTTTTATTACAAAGAAACAAAAGCTCAATAACTTAATTTCACAGTAATTTTGTTGTATAATTAAGTTTGTTTTGTTTTTTGTTTTTATTTGATTATTTATCAAATAGTACAAGTTGTAATCATTTTTCTCCTCAATTTTAGTAAGAAAATAATTCATTAAATAAGATTAACTTAGAATGTTTGAGAATTAGAATAATAATAAATTTATTATTCAAATATTTATTGTTTTTTTCAATAAATATAATTATTTCAATTACTTTTTACACAATTTGGTAAAAAATGATATTCTTTTCATTTAAATACATTTTTTTTGTTTTAGAATTTATTTGAAATATTCAAAATAATAACCTATTATTATTAAGGTTTATTCATGTTTTCATTATTTATCAAAAAATTGACTTAATATTCCTCAACTCAAGTAAAAAAACATTTTTATTCAAGAGAATTCAACATTAATATTAAATAATTGAAATAATATGAAAATATTATTCAAATATTCATTGTTGATAAATATTATGATTCCTATTAATCTTTACAAAACTTGGTAAAAAATATTTTTTTTTCATTTAAATACCATACTTGTATATGAAAATAATTTTGAATGATTACTGATAATGACTTATTATTCAAAATTTTCATGAAATATTTAAATTCAAACCATGTAAATATCAAATAGACAAAACATCTTATTTAATATATATTTGAAAAATATGATATATAAAATATATATACTATATTTTTATATTGAGAACTATACCAATGAGGATAAAAATAAAAAAACTCAAGATTTGACTTCCCTTCATTGTAAAAAAACCTTCAGAAATAGTTAAAATATTCCTAAAAATGCTTAAATCGGTCCGGAACAGGTTAGAAGCATGGCCAGGACCCATATATTTCAGGGTAAGTCCATGTAGTATCTCAAAGACAGTAACTTCAAGCTATCACTATGACTCTGACACAATAAAAATACTTCTAAATTTAGCTGAAAGTTTCCAGTTTTATATGATAACAGTGTTTATTAATCTACTGAGAACAATAATTTCAATGATTGAATATTAATTGACTGTAAAAATCATTACAATAAATAATTAATTTGATTGTGTAAATATGATCCTAAGAGTACTACTGTTATAAGACATTTTACTATGTAAGGGTACCAATTCATGATGATGAGGTCTTTTTCCAGTGAGAAAAGTCCTTCCTTTATCCCTTTTGTGGACTGCGAGGGGCTGGTATGCGCTTTACACGTCTTCTGAGTGAAATATTTTATTCTGGAGGCTTGATTTTGGTTCCATACCATCAATTTCTGACATCATCATAGTCCAAAGTGTGGTGTTGGGACCAGAAATGATCATTCTGGAACAAGAAAGGGTGAAAAACCTCTTCCCAGGCCACATAAGGACTTTTATGACTTGTTTAGAGTATTTAAATGACTAGTATAAGTCATTATGGGAAGTTTCAAGCTTTAAACAACCATTATTCTAGGTCTCAATCCAGTACTGGCTGGTAAAGGCTTGGTACAGAACATTATTGGTCAAAAAAAATCCAACCCAGATATTCCAATCAGCTTTTGAGATATCAAGAATCCAAGAGCATAGGATTGAAGAGCTTAATAATATATCCAAGATTTAATGCTTCTCCTTAGCCCTTCTCCAAAATTTTCAAAGCTATGAGGGTTTCTAGTTTTTTGATTTGGTTTTTTACATCAGTATATGGCTTGATATAATTTCAAGCCAGATATCTCCTTCAATCGAGAAGATATCAGAATATTAATAATAGAAAATGTTAGGGATTTCTAAGCGCTAAAATTTGGTATACCTCACTGTACGGCTGTATGGATATATGGCAAAGATACAGGGGTTTCTTTAGATGGATGTTTTCAGAAAAGCTCTATTTGTTTTGTTAAACCTATGATCCAAGATCTCTCTGCAGGTTTTGAAGTTAGAGGGGTGAGGGGTATCTCAAATTAAATCTCTCACTGATATCCTGAATTTTGTGGTACTTTTGTACAGTTTTGTAAAAGCCCTCTTGGACTTTTGAGGGGTTCTCAGTGAATAAAGGCTGTATTATTATATCTGCCGAAGTAGGGATGCTACAGAATTATAGATGGTACAATTGGATAGCTCTCCTTGAGATATTTGATAAAATTACCATTTTGGTGGATTTCTCATTAAATATACACAAGCTAGATGCGAGGTGAAAGTAAGGGGTTTGCTTATTTGGTCTTATCTTTGACACACCATATCTTTGTCCTTTCCTATCCTATTTGGGTAATTTTGGTATATTTATATTTATAATTTTTCCCTCTTTATATCATACTTTTATTAGCTATGTTCTTCCAATACTCTTCATACCATTACTTATGGTATGTTGGTTGTCATGCTGGTGCTCTGTTTGGAGTCACAGGCTGACAGTATTCATAATTCAGGAAAATTGCTTGTGAAGCCTTAGAATTTCAATAAAGGTTTGATGCAATTATGACTCCTACTGGGCAAGGGATAAACTACCCCATTCAATTAAATGTAATTTGATCCAAAAGGGGATAGTTTCGTGACCATGGGTAAGAGTCCCCACAATTGGTGTTTAACAGAAATCCTAGACTTAACCAATTTGTGGCCAATTTTCCCCTGTGGTGTGAAGTGGCATTTGGGCAACAACCACTTTTCCTGGCCACTCATGGCCTTGGGCCATATCCTGCATAAAGTGGCCACTGGCTCTGTGGTATTCAATACCTCATTTGAAATATTTGAGTCCACTTTGGTACAATGATAATATTAATGGATATCTATAATTTGTTTAAGATAACATATAAATAATAATAAGTAAAAAGAAAGTACAAGACAAATAAAAAGATGATAAAACTACTGATTTTAAAAGATTATACCTAATCTTAGAATTCTGAAATAGTTTCATCATTAAAATCTACATATAATTTAATCTAGGGTTATATATTGGTTCAAAGCCATAGGAACAAAATTGAGAATGATATCACAGATTTAAAAAAAATATAGATACCCTTGTAGGGATACTCACTAAACTCACAAGAAGAATCTTCTTAAAATATGAATACTATAGTTGCATATTTAACTCAACATGAAAGAAAATTTACAGAATACGTTAATACCAATCTATAAATTGATAGTAACACTTACCCCTTATTCATATTTCCATAAGTAACATGGACTTATATACTCCTAATCTTATGAATATTCAAATTCATATCTTTACATAAAATACCAAAGTCATTGCATAATTACATACCTTCCCCATAGTGCATATCCAACTTTCCCATCAGCTTTTGACAAGCACAAATCAGAATAAAGTCACCAACTCAGAATCTGATTGGTCAGAATTAGAATTAATTAAAATTTCATACTTAGAATTACCAATTGATGTGATGTATTAATCTGATTGGTCAGGAAAATTAATTGATGTGATGGCTCAATATGATTTTTCAGAAATAACAACACCAAGAATGCCTCACCAGCTAAAATGACTCACGCTTGGAAGGATTATAAGTTCCTTTTTTTGGAAGGCTATGTGGAGGCCCCAAGATGTATAAGTAAAGGTCCTTTCTCTGAAATCCCCCCCCATTCTTTAGATTCAGACAATACTCTTGATGATCAATCTATCCCTGCTCTAGTAGGATGATCTAGTATTATATTGAAAAGATCAGTAGCAAAGCTCATCATCTTATAGTATTATTCATGAGTAATTAACGAAAGATATTTATAGTATTGATGAAAGAGTTTACTATTATTTCATAGTATTACCATTATGGTAGTAGTGTTGAAGTAGTGTTTGAATATATTATCAGTAGTGATCTTATCAAATTTATCAATAACCCTTATTTATAGAAGATATATCATCTTACCCTTATATTAACCAGAGCCACCCTTCTAAAATTATCTTACCCTTAAATTATTATATTGATATTCATAGTATTATTAAATTACCTTTAAAAGTCTTAATGAGCTATTACTATTATTATTAGTATTAATAGTGATCTCAAATAAATAGTCTTCCAAAATCTCAAGTATTGAAAGAATTAATTAAAAAAATTATATAATCAATAAAAATAAGTCAATAAAAACAAAATTATTCAGTAAATATTAACTATTTCCATCATTATCATAGTGATCTTTTATTGACATACTGATAGATACTGCTGGAGAAGATTATCTCATTGAAAAGCCACAAAACTAAATCATTGATTTGTGATCTCATCAAAAGGGTATCTTTTTCAGTAAATTTAGAGGGGTAGCTAATACACCTTAGCACCCATAATCATTGGCTAATTGTGAAATTCAGAACAGACGCACCAATAATTTCCCCCTCAAGGTCCCACCTATTATTTATCCCTAAACAAAAGGAGTTCCCACATCTGGTGTCTCAGCAATGGCCTTTCAATCTCAAGTATCATTAATAAGATCACATTACAAATATTAAAGTTCAAATCTTAAAAATCTTAACAAAAATCATGTAATCAAAAAAATCAAAATTAATAAATAAAAAGAAGAAAATAAAAAACAATTTTATTCATCACAATTATTATGGAGGAATCATTGTCATCAAGGAAGGCTCTAACCTTGGAGGAGGAATTGTGGAGAAAGAGAAGTCCATAATTGAAGAATGATGTCAGGAAGAAAGTGCAGAAGAGGATTTTTCTCATTTAGGAAATAATGAAGAATTTAGAAGAAAGGGTTAAAATTACAGAAGGCTATGGAAAGAGCTTCCAAAAGACATGGAAAGAAAAAAACAATTTGATTCTCACCTGAAACTACTGAAGATGCAACTATTGAAATAATTCTCAGACTCCAGAAACCATTACTGTCACCAACCCCAAAGACATTTGCAACATCCACACCAGGAAAATTTCCAAGAGCTTCAAGATTTTCAAAAATATTAAACATTAAAATACCAACTAAGAAAGCTTAAATAGTTACAATACACACAAGGAAGATTTTCAAAATAAAGGCAAAGGACTATAGCCTCAACTTGGATGGAAGTGATGTTGAAGATCTTATCAAGAGAATTGAAAGGATAGAATTAATTTGAGTAGCCAATGAAAGGGATTTGGTCATTCACATAGAATTCTGGAGTTAAGATAAGGATATCTAATATGAAATTGAAGGAATTCCATGATATAAAATGGAGTATTGGGATCAATTGAAAAAGGAAATGATCAGGAAATGTGGAAAGGAAGAACCAGAAATAAGACACAGGAAAGATTAATTAACAATAATATTCAATCAAACTCAAAAGGAAGTGTGAGTCAAGAGTATTTCCCAATACATAAAGTTTATTGAGGAATATGACATAATTTCAAAATATCTTCTGAAGTATGGGTATATCAAAACGGAAAATGATTATGATGAGGATGTATTTGATTCTTTATCACAAGAAATTAGAATTAGCGCTACTAAAGGAATGATCAAAGACAGGACCATGGTCAAAGAAAGAGACAGTGGATATATCTTACCTGAAATGGATATTCTCAGAGATTATATTGTGGAAGAATTAGAGGCATCAGTAGTTATTGAAGGAAAATCACAATTATCAAGGTCATATGAAATAAAAAGTAAAAATAAAACCATATTTGAATATGAAAGCTCAGAGGAAGTTATAAAACAAATGGAGGATATCGCCAAAAAAATAAGAAAACCACCATCTCAAGAAGCCCAAGTTAATGAAGCCCCAGAAGAAGTGAATTCAATTAAGGATGTTTTGGACCAGCTGAAAGAACTATCAGAGGCTTTGATTCCACCAAAGAAGTTCTGGAAGGATAAAACAAACACACAAGTATCAGGCTTAGAACCAAATGAACAACCATTAAGACCAAGAAATACCTAGGCACCTTTACCTGTAAATTATGGATATTATGTGCCAGCGCAGCTTTATCCAAGACCACCCTTAAAGCTTTATTACTGTTTTTAAAATAGTCATTCATTGAAAGGATTAAATATCTTTCACGCTTAATTTCAAAGAGTACCCTCAGAGGGAATAGGATCCTCAGAGGATTTAGTCACAGAATTTGATAAGGAACAAAAAGAAATTTCAAAGAACTAATTTAGAATTAACAGCCTCTATCAAGACCAGAAGATAAAAAGATAGTTGAGCTAAAGCAGGAATAAAATGAAGTTTCAATTGCTCAAGTGGAACACTGGGGTAATTGTGAGCCCCCAAAAGTATATTCACCCACTGAGATTTTGGGAACACATGCAACTCTCATACAGACAAAGAAAAGATTCGCTAAGAATGCAAATTAAATACAAGAGGAATCTCAATACAACAATACCATAGGCCCAGGAATTTATCATGAATATGAAGATAATTGCTCCCACCAAATATAAATATAAACATACTTCAAGAAA
>JALGQZ010000010.1:38656106-38868606 GCA_023105745.1 Austropuccinia psidii | reverse complement strand
TTCATAATCAAGAAAAAAATAATTAAAAAGGTCCATATATAATTGATAAATGAATAAAAATTAATAACTGATATGGAATTTATAATTGATAGTTGTGGTCAAGATATTTCAATTAGTATTAAAAGAATTACAACAATAAATATAAAAAAGAAAGAAGCCTCTGGTTATCAAAGTCATCTAGATAGAATTTTTTATTTTATTTTTCTGTAATAGTATCAGTAGCTCTTTATGTTAAAAAAAGGAGTGGTTAACTATTTCTTATACTACCCAAAACAAAATTAGCTATAGGTTTTGGGGAAAGGGGGCCCTTAATAATTAAACATCAGTTCATATCTTTAATAAATAACAAATGCATTCAAATTATCCTACTTGAATAAATGATCTACACTATAATATCAGATTATAGCTAATTTTTAATTGAGGGATTCCTTAAAGATTTCTTAAAATTCTCAGTCTTCTGAATAATTAATATTAATAAGGTCAAAGATTCCTCATAATTTCACTTTGTTTCAGAAGACACTTTTTATTTGTTAAAAAATTCCTCTTTCAATTTCAAATAAGTATTTCAAAATATAATTCAACAAAATAATCTGAAAACAAGGAAGATGTAATCAGTATTATCATAAAATAAAAAAAATACAAAAGAGTTAAGCTTTATTTACTTACCAATACAAGAATAAATTCTGAATTATTATTGAAACTATCAAATACACAACACCAAATTTTGCATCTCTAAAAAAACAAAAAAACAAAAGGGATAAGTTTAATAAACAATTCTTCAACATTTTTTCACTACAAGAAGACTGATGATTTTAAAAAAAAAACAAAGAATCTCAGCAGTTATGTGTAGAATCAACCCTCAAAAGAAATTAGGTACTAACTTATCTTAATATTCTAGAACTGAAGAAATCAGAAAGCCAAAAGGAACATAATCAAGCTGAACTGCTACATACACATAGTATGCACACACATAGCACATACATAGAATCCAACTCACAAAGAGGGGTGACCAGCTTTTTTTCAATTTAATTTTTTCAATTTTAAATTTTTTTAATTTTCTTTTGAAGAAAATTAATAAAAAAACTGGCCACCCCCCCTTGCCTTCAAAAGAAACCAAATTTAAGACACCATTGATTTATAAAAAACAAAAAAGGGTTAAATTAATATCAAAAACACAAGATACAACTTAAAACATAATCATAATAATAATTGAATAAATATGGTTATATTACCAACTGGAAATAAACAAAAAGAACTATCTCTTCAAAAGATATCATGGGTTAATATTTGATTTAACATGTACCCTTAGGATTAATTCATATGTAAAAAAAACTATACAATAATAATAAAAAAAAGGATGATGATATCCTTATATCAAAGGAGTCAAAAGCAAATATTAACTCCTTGGAAATATTTAATCATATCCTCACCTTCAAAGAACAAATAATAATAATCATAATACCAAGTTTCAATTGAATATCTTAATGAACTTATAAATTCATTTTCCAAAAAAAGGGGGGGCTTGGAGCTTCATTAATCCTGCTTTATTTTATCTTTTACTTTTAAAAATGATGGTTTTTTAATATTATTCAATTCTTTGGGGATTAAAGACTCTCAATATTATTAAATGCTTAAAAAAAGAAAAACTCAAGTGGAAAATTCATAATTAAATTTCCTTAATCGATTTCCTTTGTCCTTATATGCTTTAATACATTCATCAGGAAGAAGAACAATTAAAAGAAATACTCAATTTAATTTAATATTTTTTCAGAACAAAATATTTCACAAGGGCTCTTGGTGGAAAAACCAGAGTGGCCTGGCACTCAGCAATTAGGGATTTCACTTGGAAGACTCAAAAGAATAAAGAAAATAAAAACAAGAGAATAAATTTCTCTGAGAAATATGTAAGTACAAAAGATGAGATGCAATAAGAGAAATGTGAAGCCAAATGGCCAAAGAGCCAACCAAGTAACTCCTTAATCACTGCTTCAACCTGCCAGAAGGAACAATGTAATTAGTAAGGATATTACCACCAAATATCCACTAACAGGTGAAGAAAGAAGAAGAGAAAAGTTCTCATTGACTGACTTGATAATATCAGTATGCACTTAACAAAAATGAGAAGATAAATACAGATAAAATAAAATAAAGATATATTAATTAACAGGGGGAAACCCCCCAGGGTCCAAGGAGGCTGTTATATGTGAAAAGATGAGAGCTTGACTCCTTCAGGCTGACAGCTGGTCTGTATTGAATCCTTGAAGGTGTATTGACTTCTTGATGAAGTGCATACCTTGCCAAATTGGGAAATGAACTAGGTTGAATGAAATTCTCATGGTGTATGATTGAAAATACAGGTCTCGATTAATCCAGACTGTATTGAATTAATGGGGTTGCCAAGGTGGATTGATCAAGCACTGAACCTTGGCAAATTGTTTCAAAACTGGCTCTTGAATATCCCTTGAGAATGAACTTCCAGTATTCCCTTGGGGTAATACTGTGAATGAGAATAACCAATGATCAATTGATGGTGTCATTGGCATTTGAGATTGACACTTGTCCTTGAGCCTTGATAAATCCTTTGGATGACATGATGCCTTGATGACCTGTTAGAATGGTGAAATAACCATTTAATATTGGAGCCTTTGGATTTCTGGTGCAAAAATATGCATAATGGTGTATAACACCAGTTATGGCACTTTTGGTCATTGAATGGTGGAAATGGCCAAAGTTCTTTTTGGGTGATGCCAGGAGGATATGAGTTGAAAAAAAATTTTATTGCCTTCAGGGGTGACAAAGTGGTTTTTGGCTGTTTTAGCCAATTGTGGGTTTTTGTTCAAATACAGCTAATACAGCTTTAAAACTGTATTTGCGCAAAATGCACAAATCTGGCAATTCAGCTTCAAATGGCTTAATATGGCTATTTTGGCATATTTTCCATATTATATGGGAAGATTGAACAAATGGAAAATACATCAAAATGTGAAAATATGTATTTAAAGCTTAAAAAGCTAAATACAGGCTTTTGGGCTGTATTTTCCTTGTTGACTGTAAAATACAAAAGAGTTCCCAAAAGCAAAAACTGGCCAGGAAAGGCCTTATTATGGTGAAGGGGCCAGGTTGGCCCCAGATGATGAAATGTCCAATTGGGCCAATGATTATGGATATGGCCAAACTGCCATAAATTGGATTTGCCATGGATATGCCATATTGAAGTCTAAGAGAGTGTGAGCCTTGAGGTATATTTTACTCACCCAAATAGACCACATTTATCTTAAAAATAAATTTTGAATTAGGCATAACTCATAAGTCATGCATATATCCAAAATTCATCATTTTTGATTTCAGAAAAGATGAATAACCTTTTAATGAGTAAGTAAATCCATGGATTTAAGCCCAGATTTGGATTCTACACAAAAATTCACCTAGGGTAGCTCCATAGAGTGAATGAGCTCAAATTAACTCTTTGTGGTGGTAATATGGAAAATACTTCATCACCACATCATCAATACCACATAAAATATCCATAAAAACTATTGTTTTTCTTAATTTCACGCCAAAATTATGGGAATGTGAGAAATCCCATGTTACATATACACTAAGAATAGTGTTATGCATGCTTTCGGCACTTAATATCATGGTATTCTTACATCAACCTTTGGTACACCCAAAGTGGATACCTCACTTGAAGCTTAATTTTCTATTTTGACGTGAAGAATAGGCAAGGGGGACAAAAGACATCAAAGAGAGCCAGGGTACCCAACTTCTGAGGCCTCAGAGGTGTGGACAGCTCCAAAGCTTGGATTCATGCCTGATCTTGGCCCAATTAGTAAACTAAAACACTTTGGGAACTTGGTTACCATGTTACAACTACAGTAAATCTTAAGAAAATAGCAAATAACCCACTATTTTGACGTGCCAAGGGGGTAAAGAGCTACTTGGACTCCTGTAACCATGTCAATTCTTAATAAATTTCCGTGAATAAACCCCAAAAGAGTAATTAAAAGCCTTTTTTTACTTGCATCCATTTATTTACCTCATAGCAACCAGTTAAACACTGATATTTGCAATTCTACCTAGAAATGAGGTAAAAACTTCAAAAATTCATTAAAAATACAATTCTTAATGAATCTCTCTGAAGCCTTCAGGTCCAATGGAAAACTGGATTTTCTATGGTACAACCAAAAATAATTATGGCTTTACTAGTAAAATTAAAAGTTTTACTTACAGTCCATTTTTGACTATTCTACGTGAAACACTGAATCTTCAAAAATTCACAGTAATTACAACCTGTGATGCATTTACCAATAACATTGATAACTTTGAGAAATCAATGATTATTTTGGAATAAAAGAATATTTACAGATGTTACTCCTTTTATTCTTAACCATATTGGGGTTGGTAGTCATGTAAAAGCATCATTTAAGTAATTATGATAATCTTACGTGACAACAGATGATGCAATCAATAATCCAAAAAAGCTTATTGTTTTCTCACTCACCGATTTTTCCGTTTGCTTCATGGCACACCTCTGTGAGCTGTTGTTCACTCAAAAGAGGCCTCCTCTTGCTGTTTTTTCCACATCAAATCATCTCAATATCCATTCAAAAAGTAAGTATTGGTTAAAGCTATTCTGAAGTGTCTTAATTCTTTCAGAATCAATCAGAAATACGTTAAATCATAGAATCCAACAATATATTGTTGTAATACTGTTATATATACATTTTGATCCATTAAATCCACAATTCTACATCAAATCTCTCTATCTTATCTTTCAATGAGCTCTTTGGAATATTAGCAAGTGATTTATCTTTAATTCTTAAATTGTTTCTCTAAAAATGAGTTTTCTTCAAGAATTATATTTATAATTACTCTTGCCAAAGATAATTATATATTAAAATAATTTTATTATCAAAATCTTCTTGTAATTGATTCTTGTAGACAATTACTGCTCACTGTTAAAATCACTAGTGGTGTTTAATACGTGAAGACATAATTCTTTGATTAATTAATGGTGGCTATAATAATATTTTATTATTATATTTCATAAGAACACACATAGTACTGTTAATTAATAGTAATATTATCATCAGTTTCATAGTCAAATCTTACATTTGGGGGCCTGGCTGTGTTTTTTGAACCTTGTACCCTTAAAAAATATATTTTTAAGCTCTAAAATACATTAATTGAATAATATTTTTTTTCTTTCATTTTAAAGTTAAAATAATTTTTATTTTTGAAATTTTTTTGAAAATCTTTTTCATTGAGGAATTTGGTTTAATTTTATACTGTTTTTACACATGGCTTTTTCACATCCAAAAAACTTATAGAATTATTCTTTGAGTTACTCTAAATAATTTTCATTCAAAATCTTAAATTTTAACTTTTTTTCTATAAAAAGAATAATTTTTTAATATTAAAAAATATAAAACTTATGAAAAATCTTCAAAAATATTTTAAAAAGTATAAAAAATAATTTTCTTTTATAATTGTTTTTTATAGTGTCTTTAATCAAATACTGTTCAGGTGGCAACAGACTCAGTAAAAGATATATCACTAGTTCAGAATCTTTAGAAGCAGAATTTGAAGACAGTATTGATGTCCAAATTGCTAAAAGAGGCACCTTATTTAGCTCAGAAAAGAATAAATTACCACCAAAAGGTGTGCGTTTATCTTATATTTTTCACTTTTATCTTTGAATTGACGTGAAAGTGGTGCCTACCAGAAATGGAAGCAACTATTCAGTCCAACCAGATGGATGTGGACAAGGAAGAGGCAAGACAAAATCCAGAAGTGCCAAGTCTTCCTCAAGAAAGACACATTTGGAGGATGCCAGAGTTGCCCCCCATTCCCCAAGGTCTGTACCCACAGATTTTGACGTGAATTCTGAGCCTGAACTGATTCATGATAATATTTCCATGGCTGAACCATTTTCAAGTGGCAGCAATAGAAATATATTAATGCCAATACAAAAATTGGTTCAGAGCAGCCAAAGAAGAGGAGTGGAAAATATGCCCAAGCCTTTGGCAGGGGGCCATGAACTCTTACTTACACATCAAGACCTTTCTGGGTCAGGAGAGGACCATAGAACTCTTAGGAGGTTGGAGCCCATTTTCTTGCAAAGACAAGGTCAAAAAGATAAAGAATTGGTTAAAAAACCAAATTCTTTTATCCATAGACCAGAAGAAAGAGTTGGAAATGACTCCAGCTTTGGAGACAGAGGCCCCAGTGGTGTCTACCAGCTCCAAACCAGCTCCAGAAGTGTCCAAGGACAAGCCCAAAGGACCTCAGCAAAAGCAGAGAGGTCCCAAGAACCATCAAAGCAAGGTAAAAGGCAAAGCCAATTGGCACAGACCTTACCCACAAGGGTACAGGATCCCCAAATTGGAGCCTTCAGCTGTGGACAGTGTATTCAAAATGGCCAGGACTTTCTTGGAATTAACAGCCAAAGAGCAGGAAAGGATGAACAGAACTTTTAAAAAGAAATAATAGATCAGATACATTTTGTTCAATCTGATATTCATGTAGCCCTTGGAAAATTTGATGCAAACATAAATGAACTTACATCAGACATAAGTGAATTATAAAGAAATGACAAAAGGTATACTGAATGGTATCCATTCGCAAATTCAATAATTGATTCAATTATCAATACATGTAACAGAATTGAAAGTACATGTCGGGTTCAGAACGATGAAATGGAAGATCTTTCCATTTTTAAAATGAATGATCAACTTAAAATTCTAAAATATCATGTCTTAGAAATAGTTGAAAATACCAATCAGTTTGCTACACATTTAGCAAAAAGTGGCAGTGAAAGGCAGAAGTTAAAGAATGAAATCATTGCCAATGTAGAACAAATTCATAAGAATTATGTACCATATATGCCACGACATTCTACACCTTTGACTGATAAAAAGCCTGCTGTTAAAGGAAGTTTGACCCCATTCTTAGGAGAAAATGTTATCTCTGCAAAAGATATTCCCAAATTGGAAGAATGGCCAACATTCTCTGGTGAAGGAGAATTAAACCATATTGAGTTCATCAGGACTATTGATATGTTGCAAGAAGACTTTCATAAACCTGATGAAATAATAGTGGGAAAATTACACTCTCTGTTTACCAGGACTGCAAAGAAATTGTATTACAAGATGAGAATGGATAATGGGAAACATGATTGGTCTTGGTGGAAGTCTGAAGTGATTACGAAATGGGCCAACAATTGTTGGAGGTTTAAAATGGAAAATGCTTTTTAAAATGCCATTTTTAACTTAGAGAAACATAGACCACTTACTTGGTTCTTCAAGGAGAAAGACAGATTATCTGCTTTACACCCAGATATGTCTGACACTATGATTAATATGAATAGATTAAGAGATTGTGGAGGAGAACTGGAACATTCTATCAAAAGCAGATTTGTGGAACCCTGTTCAACAGAGGACTACATTAATGCAATGGAATATATCATTACCAGGACAAGAATTGGTAAAACTTGGACTAAAATTCCTATGGAATACAAGAGGGTCTCAAAGATTCCCAGAGAGGACAGAAGACCAGAAAAACCTGTCTTGAAGTGTCATAAATGTGGAAGTACTTCACATTTAGCCAACACTTGCACCAAAAAGACAAAAATCAATGAAGTTCAAGTTATTGAAGAAGTTCATTGTACTAAAGAGAAAGGAGAATCTGATAAAGATTCTGCAATCTCTCAGGACACACCAGTGGAGGACTATCCCATTGAAAACATTAAAGCTTTCTTTGAGGTCACAGAAGTCCATACCCACTCACCACAGTACAGTGAAGATTGCTACAACCTGATCAATAGCCAGGATGCCAGGATATGTAAGACCAAACCTGCTAGAGGAAAGGTTTATACTGCTGGAGCATCCTGTATAACATCAGTTTTGATGAATGATATTGAAGCCAAAGTAAATTTAGATACAGGGGCATTTTGCACTTGTGTGGGCAAAGATTATCTCCAAGTTATACTTCCTGAATGGAAAACCTTCTATTACCAATAGAAGGTGTTCAATTTAGTAGTGCCAGTAACAATATGTACCCCTTGCGTATATTAGACAGTAATATTGTATTTCTATACCCAGCAGGAAGCATAAGAGTGAAAACTGAGATTGTGGTGATGGACAATTGCACATCTCAGCATATCATTTTTGGAAATGATTACTTGAATATTTATGGTATTGAAATCAATAAACATAAAGAAAGATATTTCACAATTGGAGAAAAGAAAAGACAAAAATTTGATTTTTCCAATATGCCAAAACAAATATCAATAGTATCCCTTAAGAATGATACTTATAAGGAGGAATTGGTGTCTAATCAACTTGTTGAAGCACAAATTAATCCATCATTTTCACCAAAGATGAGTAATGAACTTATTAATGTGTTATACACATTCAATACTGCATTTGGCTCTGATAATGAATCATTAGGTGCTATAAGGGGACATGAAGCTGATATTACTCTTAATATTGACAGACCATATCCTCCAGTACTTGGAATCCCAGCTTATCCAGCCAGTCCCACAGCTAGAGAAGCCTTGGAAAAGCATATCCAAGAGTTGATCCAACGTGGTGTACTAAGGAAAGTAGGCCATAATGAGGAAGTTGAAGTGACAACACCTGTTATTATTGCCTGGCATAAGGATAAGTCAAGAATGGTTGGAGATTTCAGTGCATTCAATACCTACACCGTTCCAGATATGTATCCAATTCCTATTATTCAAGAAACCTTGACTCAACTGTCTAAAGCTAAGTATATAACATCAATGGATGCATTAAAAGGCTTCCATCAAAATGCTTTTACACCTAAAGCTAAGAAATTACTTAGAGTTATCACTCACTGTGGTATTTATGAATATCTTAGAGTGCCATTTGGCATTAAAAATG
Organism: Austropuccinia psidii; assembly: GCA_023105745.1. Classification (NCBI taxonomy): domain Eukaryota; kingdom Fungi; phylum Basidiomycota; class Pucciniomycetes; order Pucciniales; family Sphaerophragmiaceae; genus Austropuccinia; species Austropuccinia psidii. The sequence goes on along the minus strand of JALGQZ010000010.1, from coordinate 38,859,700 downwards.
CTCCATCCCATTATCAAAGAATGACAAATACTATCTTTCCTACAGAATTTTCTGAAGGATGGCTTATCATTTACACTGATGATATTATCATATGTTCTGATTCATGGTCTTTACACCTTGAAATACTTGCAAGAGTACTTCACAAAGCTTCATAAGTGAATATGAAAATTTCACTCAAGAAATGCAATTTTGGTTTTAAAGAACTCAAGGAATTAAGATATGTTGTTTCTGGTTTAAGCTTGGGTATTGACAAAATCAAAGTAGCAGCAGTGTTACTTAAGCCAATACCCCAGAATAAAAAAAGAAATGATGTCTTTTCTTGTATTTTCCAGCTATTATAGGCAACACTTGAGAGACTTTGCAATTCTAGCCAAGTCACTATATAGACTCTGTGATCAACACACTGTATTTGAGATGACACAGGAGACAATTAAAGCCTATGAGAAGATAAAGAAAGTTCTTACATAAGCACCTTTACTCTTCATGCCTTACTGGAATATTCCTTTTAAATTGTAAATTGATGCATGTGGAGATGGATTAGGGGCAGCCCTACATCAAGTCAAAATTATTGATGATAAACCTACAGAGGGACCAGTTTGTTATATCTCAAGACAAATCAAACCAACAGAGGCCAGATATGGTGCAATCCAAATGGAGTGCTTATGTTTGGTATGGGCACTTGAGAAATTACACTATTATCTTGATGGCAGTGTTTTTGAAGTGATAACTGACTGTAACGCAGTGAAATCCCTTCTTAACATGAAAACTCCCAACAGACATATGTTGAGATGGCAAATAGCCATTCAAGAATATGGAGGAAACATGACTATAGTTCACAAAGCAGGAAACTTTCACAAAAATGCTGATGGACTTAGCAGGTGGGAATTAGCCAACACTCCTGATAATGTAGCTTATGTACCTTTGGAAGCTGAACCACAGATTCCAATTGAAGGGATTAACATAACTGATATTGGGACTGTATTCTTTGAAGAGGTCAGAGAATCTTATAAGCAAGACAAGAATTGCCATATTTTGACTTCTTTATTAGATGAAGACTGCAAAGATACATCTTTAGTAAAGGCACTGGATGAAGTTTGGAAAAATTCCTATTCTGAAGGAAGATTTCACTTGTTTGATGGGATTATTTACCACAGAACTAGACATTCTTGGGTAATGAAATTATGCAGCAGATTGCTTATCAATACCATTCTTCATGAATTCCATGATAGCATCTACTCTGGACACCTGTCAGAGGACAGAACACCTGAAAAAGTGAAAAACTGTGTATGGTGGCCATCTTGGAGAAAAGAAACTATTGAGTATTGCCATACCTGTGACAGATTTCAAAAGGAAAACAGGAGTACAGGTAGGAAATTTGGACTTATGATCCATATTCAAGAACCAAAATCCCCTTGGGAAGTAGTTCACATGGATTGGGTTACAGCACTTTCCCCAAGTGCTGAAAAACGTTATAATGCTTGTTTGCTCATTGTAGACATATATAGCAAGACTCCCATATTCTTGCAATGTCCTAAAGATGACACAGCTATGGATACAGCTCTTCTTCTAGGAGTAGAGTTATCTATCATACAGGATTATTTAAGAATATCATAAGTGACAGAGATCCCAAGTTCACGTCTGCACTTTGGACCAATCTTCATAGATTTTTTTGGACTAAGTCATCACTTTCTACAGAATATCACCCTCAGACAGATGAGCTAGCAGAGAGAATGATTCAAACTTTAGAAGACAATATCAGGAGATTTTGTGCTTATGGGTTAGAATTCAAAGACTCAGATGGCTTTCCCCATGACTGGTGCACTCTGATACCTGCACTAGAATTGGAATATAAGACATCAGTCCATTCATCCACAGGACAAACTCCTGATATGTTAGAAAAAAGATGGAATCCAAGACTCCCAGCAGACACATTGAGGAAATACTTGATTGACATTCATCCTACAGCTTCCAGCTTCAAGATAATGCTTGATAAAGTAAAACATCATTCAAAACAAAGTATGACTGATGCTTTTGATTATGCAAAACAGAAGTGGGACAAGAGTCATAAAGTACTAGACTTCAAAGAAGGAGACTTAGTTCTAGTTTCAACCTTGAATTTTAATAATATCAAAGGCCCAAAGAAACTTAGAGATTCTTATGTAGGACCTTTTGTTATTGTTGCCTTACATGGAACCAATGCAGTTCAAGTGGAATTGAGTGGTGAATTGGAAAATAAACACCCTACTTTTCCATTCAGCTTGATAAAACCTTATCAACCAGCTGGCAAAGAATTGTTTCCTTTAACTGTACCAACAGTGGAACAGAATGAAGACAAAAAGATAAAGAAAGTCATTAAAGAAAGGAGGCTTAGGGATAAAAATCAAAGAGAATATCTTTTCAGATATAGAAATCCAGTCCATGAAGATGAATGCTGGCAGAATCAGAAATACCTGACTCAGATAAACTCTTAAGAAGATTTAGACATGAAGGAAGGCCACAAGCCTGAATATGTCTATAAATGTGCTTTAAGTTACTTGATCTGAGTAATGTAAAGAGGTTGGACAGTGGACATTCACCCCCCCTTTGGGGCTTTTATTATTCATACCATTGATAAAATTGTAGTACAATTTTATTTTTTGGTGGGAGGGAATGTCAGCCTTAAGGTATATTTTACATACCCAAATAGGCCACAATTATCTTAAAAATAAATTTTGAATTACGCATAACTCATAAGTCATGCATATATACAAAACTAATCATTTTTGATTTCAGAAAAGATGTATAACTTTTTATTGTGTAAGTAAATCCATGGACTTAAGGCCAGATTTGGATTCTACACAAAAATTCACCTAGGGTAGCTCCATAGAGTGAATAAGCTCAAATTAACTCTTTGAGGTGGGAATATGGAAAATACTTCAATACCACATTAAATATCTGTGAAAATTTTTGTTTTTCTCAATTTCATGCCAAAATAATGGGAATGTGAGAAATCCCATGTTACATATACGCTAAGAGTAGTGTTATGCATGCTTTGGGCACTTAATGTCATGGTATTCTTACATGGACGTTTGGTACACCCATAGTGGTTATCTTTAATTCTTCAAGTTTTTCTCTAAAAAATTAGTTTTCTTCAAGACTTCTATTCATAATTATTCTTGCAAAAGATAATTATATATCAAAAAAATATCATCATTCTAATAAAAGAAGTTTTATTATTAAAATCTTGTAATTGATTCTTGTAGACAATTACTGCTCCCTGTTAAAATCACTAGTAGTGTTTTACAAGTGAAAGAAATAATTCTGTAATTATTTAATTGTGGCTATAATAATATTTTATTATTATATTTCATAAGAACAGACATAGTACTGTTGATTAATAGTAATATTATCATCAGTTTCATAGTCAAATCTTACAGAGGGTGAATTGCAATGGTTGTGAAAAAAATAGAATCAAACAAGTGCTTGTACATAAAAGAGATATAGCTCAAATTTTTTATTTGATAATTATTCATTTTATTTTTTTTCATTTTTTTTAGCTTGTTTTTGGAAAAGAAAATATATGAAAACAAAATAATAGCAAACCACCTGTTTCTTGAAAGTAAACAGGCTAGAAAGAAAAATCATGAATCAGAATTTATATTTGGTTATTTCAGCTTTTTTCCTAAACTAAAGAAATATATATATATGTGAATGGAAAATTAAGCAACAATATTCTTTTTATTTCTTGATGACCCTTCCAGAAGAATCTCTTGGGTGAAGATTGTATACCTTTTTCTTCAAAGCCTTGGGCTTAGTGGGAGAAGAGAAAGTGCTGTTTCTAAAAAATCAAAATAATTTGTTTTGTATTTTTTAAATCACCTGTTTCCATTAGTAGTAGAACTAAAATACATATAATATTCTAATATTGGGGGAGTTGGATGATAGGAGCTTGTCACTGAGCTGGAGTATCTCCTTTGAGAGAAAACTTGGATGCAATGATCAAATTTTTGGGAAGGAGGCTTATTCATTGTCTCCCAGGCTGGGTAAAATTTATACAATCTTCAACTGCAGCTTTAATTGATGAGGAGTAATACATGCTTTTGCACTAAGCCTCTATTTGAGAATTATAACCCTGATTGGGTGATACTAAGCTCATTTTGAGTTTCGTTTTCTAAAAGAAATGAAATAAAATTCAATGATAAGATAAAGCAATATCCAGTTAAAAAAATAATAAAATTTATGGTCATAGTAATAAGAAACAATAGCTCTAAAACTGAAATAAATCACATACCAATAAAAGCAAAAATACAATAAGTAATATTATAACTGTTCTCTTTTACATAGAAGTTGGGATGATGACAGAAGCAAAAAAATGAAAGGCTGTCTTTTATAATGAAGCCTTCACTCCCAAAGCACTTACTTTATCATTATAAAATATTATCACTGAAATAGACCACCCTCACCCATCTTCCAAAAGTACAAAACCAACCAAAGAGGAATTGAGGAGTGATGCACTGAAAACTTTCAAAGAAAAAAATAACAAAAAAGAACATAAATCAGCAATAAGTATTATCAATACAGCTCAGGGATATGTTAAGATACAGAAATCTATGCTATTCTGTACATTTTTTGTTTAAGAGCCACAATCTGCACTTATTTATTCTTTTCTCCAGAAAACAGATCTTAGAGCTGCAAGATGATTTTGGACACAGCAAACAAAAAACAAACAAGAGACCTTTCAATTAGTGACCAAACTCAAAAATGGAACATGGAGCTGTTTTTGGAAATCACAAAATCCGGCTCAACCTTTTGTTAAAAATAAATAAATAAATACAATTACAACAAAAACACTCAAAAGCTACGATTCATTTGTAGACAACCCAAAAATAATTTACTGAGATAAGCTTAATTGGAAAGGAGGTAATCCTAGCGACCAAACAAAATGAGAAAGAAGAGGGTTTGAGTAAAATGTTTTCACATGAAAAAGTCAAGAATAACATACTTTAAGCAAAAATACTCCCTTTCTCACTCATCAATTAATGATTCCTAGAGGCAGATAACAAGATACAACAATGAAATTGATTGTGTAGAACAGCCAAGTCAGTCTTTTTGTCACAATAAATCCAATATAAAAAAAGAGGCCACAAACTTCATGCATGAAGCAGTGCAAATAAGAAAGAGTATTAATTTCAAGTAATTCATTTTGCACTGTATAGAGCTTCATTTTCAGAATACTAACAAAGAGAATGCACAAACCAATACAGTAAGATAAAAAGCAGCCTTGGGCTTTCTTGTACAATTTTGTGTGATTACAGGTCTAGAATGAAAATCTGAAAATGCAAACTTAGGAGATTTTGATAATAATAAATAAGGGGCAGCAATGAGGTGTTAATGAAAGAAATCAAAACAAACAGATTATCATGTACCAGATGTAAAAAACAGAAATGAAACAAGATTATTGTGACACACCAAAACTATATTTTAAAGCCTTAAACAGTTATCAAATTTATGCCGATAGATTAACAAATAATCATTTTTTATTAGTACTGAGGAAATAGAACTTAAAAGAAATTGGTTCTAACATACATAGAGTGGAGTTTTGAACCATTTGGCCAATAAGTGATAAATCTTCAATTGAAGAAAAGTCAGAATGCATACCTCAAAAGAGGCTTTTGAGCCATATTCTTTAAAAAATGAAAATCCAATAAATAAACAAAAAAAATAATCCAGAAAGATTTCTGTCAATTTCAATAATAAGACCTTGAAGCAAGAAGATTACATAAAAACAAGTGGGGACTACAAGCCCTCTTTGATTAACCAATAGCCCTTGCTGTATTGGTGCTCATACTGAAACCTAAATCAAAAACTTATTAAAAACATAATAGTCTAGAATGGGAATTTACAATAATATTAAGGAAAATAAAACCATGCAAACCAAAGTATATACTATTAGAATTGACCTGAGGTCTATGAATATTGGATGAACTAACAACAAGTAAATCAAAGAGATTGGTTTAAAATAATGATGAAAGAAATGGAAGAAACTCATTAAGATATACTAACTCACATGATTGATAACTTGAGAAAGCTGTGAAGTGATCAATTTTGATCAAAGAAAGGAAAAGAAGAAAAAAAGCTCAGCTGAATAATAAATTAATCTTGCAAATATTACAGAAAAATATCTTAGAACCAGTTTAAATAATAAAAACACAGAAGAAAAGATGAACAAAACACGACTCACAGCACAAAGCAAAATTAAAAAGTAAAATTGAATTAAAAAAAAGCAATAGTTGTGCTCAATTATAGTACACTCACCATGAGAAAACTGGCTACACCTGACAGCAGGTGTTGCATTTGGAAATCAGCTTGGACCCATCGTAGAATGAGCTGGGACCCTGCTTTTCAACTAGGTTAGAGCCAGGTTTTCAATGTTTTTTAATGATCCAAGTTCTTCCAAGCCACTGGAATATCAACGAATTTACAATATTTTATTCCTTTGTTCAACTGGCCGGAGTAAATAGATGATATACTATATAAAAATGCTTCTCATTTTTATCTTCCTCATCAAGTGAATAAATTTCAAGATATAAAAATTGAATCTCAAAATTTATTTTCAAATCAAACGATCCCAGTCTTTTTGAGGGAAAAAATAATTACAAACGACTATCAAAAATGAATCAAGCCTTTATATGTCTTCATTTATAGCTAATAATTACTTTGTGGAAATATTCATTCTTATTTCTTTTTCAAAACTTTTCCCACAAATAAGAAAATCAGCCCATTCAAATAAAGACTCTTCTGACGAAACTGGATTCATGAGAACTTATTTTTCTTTTATTTTTCAATCTAAAGAACCTCAGTTGGAAGAGATAAATTATTTCAAGTTTTTTTGAATAAAATTATTGCCCCAGAAATAGAAAGAACTTTATATATTATTTTTATTTATTGATTATAATTCCCAGAAATTTATTAACATTTTTTATTTTTTTATTTTTTCCTTTTCTAATTACTTTTTATCATTAGCAGCTTTATCATTTTTTAGTATCGACACCAAGATGATTATTTTTTGAAGGGAAAGTCCCCTCCTCTGTCTTGTTTGAGGGTGTTGTTTCTCTCTTTTATAAAGAGGAGTAGTGGTCTCTATGAAAGATAGAACCTGCTACTGGAGGAAATCAATTAATTTCAAATAAATTACACAAAGGTCCTGTAATGTCAGGTACTGTAAAACTGTCAACAATCATCAACAATATTACATAAGCATCCATTACAGCACCTGTACTGTAACAAAGCTTACAGATGTGAAACACTTTGCTAAAGAATTTCTTATAAACACCCGCTACTGTAATTTTTATTAATAAATAATACATAAAGGTAAAAAAAACCAATTTACAAGTATAAAAGCAAAAACACAGGAAAATTACAAAAAACATAAAAAAGCAAAAATTCATCAAGAAATCAAAATGATATTTTACCCTAAATCATGAATAAAAAACTCAAGAAAACTTAGTTAAAAAAACTCTGTGGAGTAGCAGAATGGAATTTTTGGCTATTGCCTTTATCCAAATAATATAAAAGAAATTTGATTTTAATACTAAAGAAAATTCCATGATCCTCCCATAGATGTTCTTATACCTAATTTCTTTGAAGTAAGCCCATGTTTTGCATGAAGTATTTCTTAAGAAACAACTTTTTTAAGATTTTTTATGGTTTTTTTGCTTCTGTTTGCTCATTCAAAAACAAAGCTTAACTATATTTATGTTTAAAAGAAAGATTAAAAATACCAATAGGAGTATATATCTAATTCAATATTATTCAAATGATATTTTTCAGAAATAAAAATATTTTTTGTTTCAATAAGAAAACACCAGTCCACTTAATCTCAAGAGCTGTCTCCCCATAAAGCATATTATTATGTCACAAAAACAAAAAACTTGATTTTTCTTCAATACACTTCAAATATCTTCAGCATTAAGATTCATTATAACATTTTACTTATAAAATATTCAAAGGAATTTAATTCAATTTCTAAATAGATATATTTTAAAGTTTTTACAATAGCCTCATTAAGAAAAGCATATAATTCATGGTTAATTTGAATAATTAATCCATTTTTTGCAGAAAAAATTGATTCTTGGGCTTAGGAATTTCTGAATTGAAACTTTTCACATATTACCATTAAAAAATTCTAATAAAAGTTTCAATTCATTTATAAATTCTTCACATCTACAGTTTAATAGTTTAAACATGATTCGGACGATTTTTCAATTATGAGTGGACATGGCACTGAAGTGATTTCTGTTCAACATCAATCTTAATTCCAAGACATTTTCTACCTTAGTTATGTGTCCTCCCTGTATTGAATTCTTCTTTTAGAAGTTATTTATCTCTTTTATTAAACATAAATATTAAGTGAAAACAAGAAATATCTTCCTATTATCTTGTAGAAAAATTGAAATAGCTATACATAATTTGCCTAACTACACTTTTTAAACAGCTTTTCATTCTAAATATGTCATTATTTCTTTCTTTATAAATTTTTCAAAGTAATACCAGCTTAATAATACTATGAGAAGCTTTAAAGATGTGTTTTGAGAAATACATTTTCTAAAAAAAGAAACTTCTACCAATTCTTGTGCCTTAATATTATGTAACATTCCAATCATTTAAGAGTAACTAAATTAATTGTTTTATTCATTTAAAAATCTGAAGTTTTTTATTTTTCTGGATGGCTTTTAGAAATTTGTATTGGCCCAAATTACATGAGTAAAAGACATCCATAAATGTGTCCCCCATACATTTGAGGAATTATTGTTGTAGAGAAAGCAGAAAATTATTCTCTTAATTAGTTTTGATAATATTGATTTTTTATCTTCCAGTTTTGATGAATTCAAAAATCCTTTATTGAAAATGCATTTTCTATTTTTTACCTCCAGGCATCATAAACCCACTTGGAATAATTGACTTAACACTCATTTTCCCTCATCCTTAACAATGTATCAGATTGAAAGTAGAATTTCTAGTAATGGACAACTGCACTAGTAACCATTTTATACTTGGAAATGACTATTTGTCAATTTATGGCATATATATCTCTAAACAAAATGATAGATATTTTACAATAGGGGAAAATAAAAGACAAAAATCTGGCTTATTCAATAACAAAAGCAAAATTCAAGTTATCAGGAATGAAGAAAAAGGCCCAGAAATGGATTTTTTTAATGACTGAAAAGCTAAAGCAGATAGAATTCAATCATGAACTGACAGTTAAAATGGAAGAAAAATTGATTTATGTCTTCTTTAAATATAAAAATGCCTTTGCAACTGACAAGGAACCACTAGGTGACATAATTGGACATGAGGTAGACATAATCCTTAATGTAGAAAAACCTTATCCACCTCTATTGAGAAGACCAGCTTATCCAGCCAGCCCAAGAGCTAGAGAAGCTTTATAGGTACACAATAAAGAACTAATGGACCTTGGAGTATTACGGAAATTAGGACATAATGAACAGGTAGAGGTCACTACACCTGTCATTATAACATGGCATAATGTAAAATCAAGGATGGTAGGGGACATCAGAGCTCTAAACACCTATACTATCCATTACAGATACCCAATACCCAGAATCCATGAAACATTAACACAATTATCTCAGGCTAAGTTCATCACAGCCATGGATGCTCTGAAGGGCTTTCATCAAAAGGTCTTAACAGACAATGCCAAGAAACTACTAAGGATGATAGTCCACTGTGGAACTTTTGAATATCTCAGAATGCCATCTGGTATAAAAAAAGGAACATTCCCATAACCAAAGGATGATAAATACCATATTTCCTGAAGAATTATCAGAAGGATTTCTGATTATTTATATTGACAATATCATAATTTGCTCAGAGACTTGGGACAGTCACTTATCAATACTAGAAAGAGTCTTGCAAAAAATAGTAGAAGTAAACATGAAAATCTGTCTGAAAAAGTGTCATTTTGCATACAGTGAACTGAAAGCACTAGGACATGTTGTATCTGGACTAATTTTGGGCATAGGCAAAAACAAAGTAGCAGCAGTACTATTGAAGACAATTCCCAAAACCAAGAAACAAATGCAATAATTTCTAGGATTTTCTGGTTATTACAGACAACATATAAAAGATTTTGAATAAATTGCCAAGTCATTGTATAAGCTCTGTGACCAACAGACAGTCTATGAAATGAATGAAGAAAGAGTTTAGGCATATGAAGGATTCAAAAGTTCCTTAAAAAATTCCCAATTTATTCTAATATTAATGCCAGATTGGAAACTACCCTTCAAACTATACATTGATGCTTGTGGAGAAGGACTGGGTGCTGCACTACACCAGACACAAATCATCAATGACAAACCTGTTGAAGGACCAATTTGCTTCATTTCAAGACAAATAAAGCCAACAGGAGAAAGGTATGGAGAAAGCCAAATGGAATGCCGCTGAATAGTGTGAGCTTTAGAAAAATTACACTATTATTTGGATGGGACAGTTTTTGATTTAATTGCAGATTGCAATGCTGTAAAATCTTTACTAAAAATGAAAACCCCAAATAGACATATGTTAAGATGGCAAATTTCCATCCAAGAATATAGAGGAAATATCACCATAGTTCATAAATCTGGTAATGTTTGTAAAAATGCATATGGTCTTAGCAGATGTGCTCTAGCAAATACACCTGAAAATCCATCATAGGTACCACAGGAAGAGCACCATATAGAAGGCATATGTAGTACAGATATAGGCACAGAATTCTTTAACCAATTTGAATAAAGCTATAAAATGGGTAAAAACTGCCATATATTATGCCAAATTCTAATGAAAGACTGTAAAGACCCATTCCTTTCATCAAAAATAGATGAAATATGGAAAAAGCATATGATGAAGGAAGATTCAACCTCCTTGATGGAATCCTCTACCATAGAAATAAACATACCTGTGTTATGGCTTTAACAGATAGAAATATAATAAACACTATACTACATGAATTTCATGATAGTGTTGCAGCTGGACATCTCTCAGAATACAGAACACTACAGAGGGTAAAAGCCTGCTCTTGGTGGCCAAATTGGAAGAAAGATGTTGCAGAATACTGCCAAACCTGTGACAGATGCCAAAAAGAAAAAAGAGCCACAGGTTAACAATTTGGAATGATGATCCAAATCCACGAACCAAAATCCCCTTGGGACATAGCTCACATTGATTGGGTAACAGCATTACCTCCAGGAGGAGACAAAGGTTACAATGCATGCCTAGTATTATTTGACAGATACAGCAAAACCCCAATGTTTTTACCATGTCACAAGGATGATACATCTATGGATACAGTCATAATGATATGGAATAAAGCTATTAGCCACACAGGCATATTCCAAAACATCATAAGTGAGAGAGACCCAAAATTTACTTCAGCATTATGAACAAACCTCCATAACCTGTTTGGACTAGAACTATCATTCTCAACAGCTTACCACCCCCAAGCTGATGGTCTAGCAGAAAAAATGATACAGACATTAAAAGACATGATCAGAAGATTCTGTGCTTATGTACTAGAATTCAAAGATTCTTAGGGTTTTACCCATGATTGGTGTACATTAGTACAAGCTCTTCAACTGGCATATAAACCATCAATCCATTCTTCAGCTGGCAAGACACCAGCAATGCTAGAAAAAGGCTGGAATCAAAGACTCCCTTATGATACCCTCAAAAAGGACTTAGTGCATATAGACCCAACAGCAAGTTGCTTCAAGTTAATGATTGACAAATCAATACACTATGCAAATAGATTTATGCAAGATTCTTTCAAGTATGCAAAGAAAGATGGGATAAAAGTCATAAACCACCTGGCTTCAAAATAGGAGACTTAGTCCTAGTGTCAGCTCTAAATTTCAATAATATAAAAGGCCCAAAGAAATTGAAAGATTCCTTTTCAGGACCATTTATGATAAAAGCACTACATGGACCCAATGCTGTGCAATTAGAGCTCACAGGTGAACTAATGAACAAACCCTCAACTTTCCCTGTAAGTCTGATAAAGCCTTACAGCTCAAGTGACAAGGAATTATTTCCACTAATAAATAAACCCCTACTTGAAATACCACCTTTAGAAGAAGGAGAAGAAAAGATGATTGGCAAAGTCCTTAAGGAAAGAAGGACAAGAAGGAAAAAAGAAATAGAATACCTTGTAAGGTATAGAAATCCAACTCAAGAAGATGAATGGCTACTTGAGAGGGATATGACAAATTCTGATAGACTATTAAGAAGGTCCAGACATGAAAGAAAGCCTAAAGCATGGAAAAATTAAGCATTAATGAGCTTCAAGACTAACAAAGTCTATTGAAGAGGTAGCACAGTGGAAGATACCCTAATTAACTATATCAGATTGTGGTACAATCTATTTTGGTGGTAGGGAATGTGAGCCTTTGAGATATGACCACATATCCAAAAAGGTCAGAGCAAAATTGCTGTAATAATTATATTGAAAATAATCATCTCAAAGACTAGCAAAAATACCATAAATAAGTACAAAATCTGAGTTAACTCAGAATCTAATGAGTAAACATTTAAAATAAATTAAACCATTAAATTTGTCATGGTAAAATACACATATTTCATATTCTGGCATATCTGAAAAGTCAATAATTACTGGCAAATAAGTAATAATACCTTAAATGAGGTATAAAGCCTTATTTAACTCAGAGCAAATGAAAAAAACATGTGAAATATATTGTACCATTGGATTTTCCAAAAATTCCCACACATAAAACAAATATAAAGCTATTCTCTAAAGTCAATACTTAAGGAATTAAGCTTAATATATGCACTTTTTTGGTCAATGCATATGTTCATGGTTTTTAGCTAATATCTCTTGAAATATACAAGACCAAGGGATAAACCAAAAAAAAGTCACCATGTAATTACTCTAATAGCACAGATATTAGCTTCATTTTACAAGTTATAAACAAGGTTAAAACTTGTAATGTATTATGGATTAAAATCAATGGAGCTGTTGACCACTCTGTTGTGAAAGTGGACCAAACTTAAATAAAAGTAGACAGTCATATTTTACTAGCTCAGACGTGAGTAATACTGTAATTTTTATTATAATATTCAAGGTATAACCCCTTGAAATCATGGTTTGAAGTCTAAAATACTAAATTTTTACAGAAAAGATGAGTTACAAGAAAAATAATCAAAGATAGATTTTTGATTATCTAATAAAGCCCTGTGGGCAGTTTAATGAGGACATTTCAAGCTACCAGAATCTACTCTAAGAATGACTGTATCATTTATAGCTTGAAAGTTATTAATGATTAAAGCTTAAACTTAAATTTGATCATTTATAATCACTCACTGTAATCTTATTTTAAGTTTAACAGTTATATAAGTGATAAAACTGGTAAATAATATTAGATTAAAATTAATATTAATGAAATCCACAAATTTTAGGCTTCTGGCAAGCCTATGATGTCATCAAACCTAGAGCCATAGTTATAACTCAAACTAATGGCATAATACTGAGATAACATGGGTTGATCATGATGTAATCATCACTAAACCTTCAAATACTGATCCTTTCCAGTGGATACCATCAGTAAACGTCGACTCTAAGCCTGCTGGACTCTAGAAGGGAGGTATTTACTATAAATAGAGCTCTTTTTACTCTATTTTCCCCTCAGACGCATCAAAACATTAAAACAATTAAATCAAAAGGTAAAATCTTTATTCTTTATATATAAATGTTTTCTATTATCAAAGACCAAAGATAATATTTATTATAATAATCATTTTTGATTTGATTACTTGAATTTTTCTGCTGTTTTGCTATAAATCTCTTAAAAATCTCATTTCCACGTAAAATCAAGAAAATTTGGAATTTTCCTTATTTGTATTTGTAAATACAATTTAGTTAAGTTTAATTTACATTATTTGGCATAAAATTATCCATAATTGTTATATTAAATGTCAAAAGTAGGTTATTTTTTCTTATTATCATAATTTCTCTCTATTACTACTATTAATAATTTCTTCAATTAATATAAATGGTATTTATATTGATATATACATTTAATATTAGTAATATTATTTTTATTAATTGTTTTTTATTAATAAAAACAATTTTTTACGCCTTTATTATTTGTTGGTAACAATAATAAAGTGCTTTTAACTATATTAATTATTGAATATTAATATATTTATTTATTCTATTATTTCTTTATATTATAAATTATATTGTTTCTGTAAGGTGTGGATATGAAACTTTGATTAAAAATCAAGTACTTTTCCTGTCCTCAAAATTTGTATAAGGTAAAATTCAGTTAAAAATAGTATGAAATATTATTTTTAAGAGAAAACACGCCAATTTTATTGTTTATAACTTTATTAGTATAAAACAATAATATTATAAAAATTTATTGTTTTACCAACAATAAAAATTTATCCAAAAAATACTCTACAAGAGATATTTTAAGGCTACAAAAGAAATTTCTTCAAGAGCAATTTCAATTGGAATTAATTGAGCAAAGAACTGCAAGCAATTAATTAAAGGACAAAGTCTTTAAAAAGAATATTAAAGAGAAAACACGCCCAAAAGTGACCAGAGTGAATTTGGAAACAAAGTGACAAAGCTAACAGTGATGAAAGATGCTTTAATTCACTTTTGGGGTGGTTCAGGGGTAAAAATGATTATAAGAGTTACAAACAATGATTATAATGATTTTTTCACGTGGTTAAAAGGTTCAAAATGATTTAAAAAGGGTGGTTGGAATCTTTTATTGATTGGTTTAACAGTTTTAAACTAATTAATAAAAGGAAAAAGATTCTAACATGAAGAGAAAAGTGGGACAAAGAAGACATTCTTTTATAGCCATCAATTCTCTTACTCCAAAAGTAAAATTTACTCTTGTCAGTCGTGAAAAACAGTCTGACAACAGAAAAGCCAATTATGGCATCATTGAACCCTGGTTTAGACCAAAAAAGGGCTGGTTTAAGCCATTTTTAGCCATTTTTAGCCATTTTAGACCCTTAAATCAGCCATTACTATAGCAATACCAGGCCTAGAGCCTTCAAAACACGTCAGAATGTGTGTCAGAGGCGTAGAAACCAGTTAAAACTGTTTTTACTATGATTGTTTTATCTTAAGGGTAGTTTTACCCTCTTGGCAACAGCTAAAACTACCCCAGTTGGTATCAAAACCTCATCATCAATTGAGTTCACAGACCCTGTAACTCAATTCCAGGCCAAAAGTGATGAACTTTTGCGTGAATTTTGACATCCCACGCCTGTCAGCAAGGATTTTGGGGGTCTAGCTCCCCCTTAGAGCTGGAGTTCCTTTTCCCCCCCAAATTTAATCTTTCCAATTTATTTTTCCTTTAATTCCTCAACATGTATTATACTTATAATTTACATATGTAATTCAATTCAATTGTACAGTACAATACAGTAATAATTGACACCTCATATGTAAATCAAAGTTCACTTATGTAATACACGTGCACATTTTGACATTTCAATTGAATTCAATTGAAAATACTTCAATTCCTCATAACTTCTAAACTAAACACAACACCTCAATTTTAACACAAAAATTGATGGTTAACACCACATGTGGTGTGAATTAAATTAAGGTTTTTGAGGATTTTCAACTTTTGTATTGAAAATACTAAAAACTTAATTTAAGCTTATTTAGAGTTGAGTTACAAAAATTTCACTCAGAGGTGACCCCACCTGATTTTTTATGAGGAATCCAATGGTGAAATAAAATTTATATGTTTATTTATTGGATAAAAAGTTATAATAAATTTTATTTAACTTTTTTCCAAATTTATTTATTTTTTCACAATTTTGTTAAAATTTCATTTTTACTTAAATTTTTCAAGTATAAATGTAATTTTATATTTACAAAATTTAAAGTAATTTTATTTTTAAATTATAATTAATTTTTTATTTTTAATATAATTTTATATTTATATTTTTTATTTTTATTTTAATAATATAAATAAATTTATTTTATTTATATTAATATGTTATTTTTTATATTTGTGGTCTTTTGGGTATATGAAATTACCTCTAAGGCTCACATTCCCTCCCCCTAAAAAAGAATATTACTTTGTAATATTGGTGTTTCTAGTGTGTCTGAATCTCCTCAGGAGTTTGGTGGCTTCTGGTATATCTTTCTCTTCTAACCATTCATCTTCACAAGTTGGGTCACTGTACCTAACAAGGTATTCCCTTACTTTCTTGGTTCGTAATTTCCTTTCTTTAAGAACTTTGGTTATTTTCTTAGTACCAGATGTCTCAATAGGAGGTATAACTTGGGGAATCTTATTCCTCAAGGGAAATTTCTCAGCATCACTAGATTTGTATGGCTTTATCAAGCTTACTGGAAATGTAGGGTGCTTATTCCTAAGTTCTTCAGATAACTCTACTTCAACAGCATTTTCTCCATGGAGGGCCTTAATCACAAAAGGTCCTGCAAAGGAGTCTTTTAACTTTTTACATCCTTTGATGTTATTGAAGTTAGTGGTGGATACAAGAACTAGGTCCCCCACTTTGAAATCTGGAGTTGCATGAGATTTATCCCATTTGTCTTTAGCATATGCAAAAGAGTCCTCCATGCATCTCACTGCATGCTTTCTAGCTTTGTCTAGCATTCCTTTGAAGCTAGAAGCTGTGGGATGTATTTCAATTAAGTCTTTCCTCAAGGAATCTTGGGGTAACTTGGGGTTCCATCCTTTTTCTAGAATAGCAGGAGTCTGATTGGTACTGGAATGGATTGATGTTTTATATGCTAATTCCAGTGCTGGTAACAGAGTACACCAATCATGGGTAAATCCATCACAATCTTTGAATTCAAGGCCATATGCACAAAGTCTTCTCACCATGTCCTCTAAGGTTTGGATCATTCTTTCAGCCAGACCATCAGTTTGTGGGTGGTAGGCTGTAGAGAAAGACAGTTTTGTGCCAAATAATTGGTGAAGATTTGTCCATAGAGCTGAAGTGAATTTGGGATCTCTATCACTGATGATATTTGTAAATATCCCAGTCCATGACACTACTCTATTCCATATCAGAAGAGCTGTATCCATGGCTGTATCATCTTTGTGACATGGTAAAAAGATTGGAGTTTTACTGAATCTGTCCACAATTACTAGGCAAGCATTATAGCTCCTGTCACCTCCTGGTGGTAGGCCAGTTACCCAATCCATATGGACAATTTCCCAAGGTCTGTTTGGTTCTTGGATTTTCATCATATTTCCAAGTCTTTTGCCAGTGGATTTATTTGCCTTTTGGCATCTGTCACAGGTTTTGCAATATTCTGCAACATCTTTTTGCCACATTGGCCACCATATGCAGGTCTTTACTTTCTCTCTTGTTCTGTCCTCAGAAATATGTCCTGAAAAGGGACTATCATGGCATTCTTTCAGTACAAGATTGATTAATGACCTGTCTACAACTGTCATGACACATGTGTGCTTGGTTCTGTGGTAAATTATACCATCCAGTAGGTGAAATCTCCCTTCATTATAAGATTTTCTCCATACTTCATCCAAGGCATGTATTAGAGAGTTGTCTTTACAGTCTTTGTTAAGTAATTGGCATAAGATGCTACAATTCTTATCTTGAGTGTAACTATTTCTGACTTCTTCAAAGAAGGTGGTGTTCAAGTCTGTAACACTTATTCCTTCTATTGGAATTTGTGGTGAAGCTTCTTCTGGAACATAAGCAGGATTATCAATGTTATTTGGTAATGGCCATCTGCTTAGTCCATCTGCATTCTTATGAATATTCCCATCCTTATGAACAATAGTCATATTGCCTCTGTATTCTTGTATGGCTATTTGCCATCTGAGCATGTGTCTGTTAGGTGTTTTCATGTTCAAAAGTGATTTCACAGCTGTACAATCTGTTATTACTTCAAAAACACATCCCTCTAAGAAATAGTTTAATTTCTCTAAGGCCCAGACAAGGCATAGACATTCCATTTGACTTGCTCCATATCTGGCTTCAGTTGGTTTGATTTGCCTGGATATGAAACATATTGGTCCTTCTACAGGTTTGTCATTTATGATCTGAACTTGGTGAAGTGCAGCACCTAGTCCATCCCCTGATGCATCAATATACAGTTTGAAAGGCAATTTAAAGTCTGGCATCAGTAAGAGTGGAGCAGTGGTCAATGCTTCTCTTAGAGACTCAAAAGCTTTGACTCTGTCAACAGTCATCTCAAATACTGTGTCTTTGTCACACAACTTATAAAGTGGTCTTGCTATGGATGCAAAGTCTTTAATGTGTTGCCTGTAATATCCTGCAAAACCTAAGAATGACTGAATTTCCTTCTTATTCTGAGGCATGGGTTTTAACAATACTGCTGCAACTTTGTTTTTATCAATTCCAAGGGACAAACCAGATACAACATGTCCTAGTGCCTTAAGTTCTTTAAATCCAAAATGACATTTCTTCAAGGAGATTTTCATGTTTACTGATTGGATTTTTGTCAAAACTCTTGATAATCTGTACATGTGCTCCTCCCAAGTCTTTGAACAGATAATAATGTCATCAATGTAAATGATTAACCATCCCTCTGAGAGTTCTTCAGGGAAGATTTCATTCATCATTCTTTGGAAGTGTGAAGGTGCATTTTTGATACCAAAGGGCATCCTTAAGTATTCATACACTCCACAATGAACAATAATTCTCAAGTATTTTCTTGCTCTTGGTGTTACTACATTTTGATGGAATCCTTTAAGGGCATCCATAGTGGTTATATACACTGCTTGAGATATTTGAGTAAGGGCAATTTGGATTTTTGGTATTGGGTATCTGTCTGGAACAGTGTAAGTGTTCAGAGCTCTAAAGTCCCCAACCATTCTGGATTTTCCATTATGCCACGCCACTATGACTGGTGTAGTTATTTCTACTTCCTCATTGTGGCCTACTTTTCTTATTACACCAAGGTCTAGAAGTTCTTTGATATGAATTTCTAGAGCTTCTCTTGATTTTGGACTTGCTGGATAAGCAGGTCTTCTTAAGAGTGGTGGATAAGGTCTCTCAATGTTAAGAATGATGTCAACTTCATGACCAATAATTGCTCCCAGGGGTTCTTTGTCTGTAGCAAATGCTCCTCTGTGGTCATACAAAAGGGAAGAAAGTTCATTTTCTTGCTTATCAGTCAGATGGAGGCTTATTTCAGCCTCATTTAACTGTTCAGACTTGAATTTCTCTAACTCTAAGTTGACTGGTGATACTTTGTTTACTGTAATTTGTCTTTTAAAGGGTAAAAAGGCAAATTTCTGGCGCTTATTGTCTCCAATTGTAAAGTATCTGTCTTTGTTATTATGTAAATCTATCCCATACATGATTAAATAGTCATTTCCCAATATAAAATGGGTACTAGAGCAATTTTCCATAACAACAAATTCAACTGTGATCCTTAAATTCCCATTTATGTGTGGGAATATGACATTGGTCTCAAAGATTCCTAATGCTTTCATTGGGTTACTTGCACTGTTGAATTTTATACCATCAATTGGTAACAATTGGTCTTCAAAATTTGGTACACAAGTCTTAAGAAAAGATTTTCCAACACAAGAGCAGAAGGCTCCTGGGTCAAGCAAAAGTTTGGTGGGTTTGTTGTCAATCACCACTTCTGTTATACAGGAGTTACCAGCTGTATAACCTTTTCCTCTGTTTGGTTTTGTCTTCATAAGTTGTGCATCTTGAACTTTTGATAAATCAACTTGACCATTGCTCAATTGTGGTAAGTGGGAATAAGATTCCATGATGTCAAAAGTGGCATTGATATTTTCTATATCTTTTGAAGATTCAGAAAATATGGATGACTTATCATCTGAATTGTCTTCAATTATGTCTTTTTTTTCAACATCTGGTTCCTTTTCAATGTCAATTTCATTGATTTTCCCCCTTTTTGGACATGTATTGGCTAAATGGGTGGTGCTTTGGCAAATATGGCATTTTCTGACTGTATCTGCAGATTTATATTTAATATTACTAGAATTTTCTTTGGGGTTTTTGTCCACAGAATCTTTCCAAGGTGTATTAAACCTTGTTTTAAGATTCACCCTACTAGAACCAATTTTGGTTCTGGTGGTTACTTCTTCTAGTATATTGATAATATCCTCTGCTGAAGATTGTTCAGTAGTCCTGCTTTTGACAGTATGCTCTAAGTCACCTCCACATTGTCTCAGAATTTTTCTATGGATCATAAATTCTGACATGTCAGGATATAATGCTGTTAATCTGTCCTTTTGTTGGCAAAACCATGGTAAAGCTTTGTCTTTATCAGCATTAAATTTGGCAGATTCAAAGGCTGTTTCAACTTTAAACCTCCAAGCATCATTTGCCCATTTGTTGATGATTTGGGTTTTCCACCAAGTCCAACTCTGGTGTCCATGTGCTTGTCTTATTTTGATGTACCATCTGTGAGCTGATCTGGTAAACAAGGTGTTAAACCTGGCTGTTACCAATCTGTCTGGTAATTCAAAATCCTCTTTGATCATGTCAATACCTCTAATGAATTCCATATGGTCATACTCTCCTTCACCACTGAAGTGAGGCCATTCTTTAAGTTTTGGAACTTCTTTCAAGAGTGCTTGGCCCATTGATGGTTCCAAGTTATGAAAAGAAGTGGATAATTCATTTTTTAATTGTGAATTATCAGGATCCAATACTTGTGGATTTGAAATTCTTGTGCCCTCATTTTGATTTAGAGGTGTAGACATTCTTGGTAAGGTGTTCAGTATTTGTTCAATGTCATTCATTTTACTGTTGCTACACCTTTGGGAATTTCTGTATTCATGTTGGAAGCTTTGTATTAAATTTATTACTTCAATTTTATACATGTCTTCTTTATGTGTAAGTTCTTGCCATAACTCTGTCTGTCTTGTATTATCAGCAGTGACTTGATTCAATTTCATTGATAATTTTGATACTTCTTCTTGTGAAGCATCAAAACACTTTTTCAAGGCAATGGTATATGTCTTTACTTCAGTAAATGAATTTGAAATGTCATCAAGGACTTTTTTGTTATCTGTCTTGATAATATTTATGGCTTGTTTAATTCTTGTTTCAATCATGTCATCAATATTGAATTTAGAATATTTATCTGTTAATTCTTTAATAATGGCAGATTGTTCATTTATTTTAATGTTAGAAGAATTGTCATTATTAGAATTTTTAATTGTTCTTAAAACTTTTTCAAAACACATAAGTGTTTCATTAATTTGGCACAGACTCAGGTTGTTTGTTTTAATGTTGTTACAAATGGTGTCATTTTTATCAGAAAGATGTTTTTTCACGTCATTTATAGCATTATACAACTCTGGGATGGAATCAAATATGTCAGAAATCATTTCTGGAACCTTAATCTGGCTTCCTCCTTCTTCTGTAATTCCATCATGGTTCTGGCCATCTGAAATACATTTTCCATGGCATCCTGCTGAATCTTTGGGATTCTGTGGCCCTGGCTGTAAGGTTTTGGGGCTGGTGCCTTCCCTTTGCCCTTGTTTGGAGTTTGTGGCTGCTTTTTCACGTTGGAATTGCTGCTGCTGGCCACTGGGGCTGTTTTTGGCACTGGTTTGGCTGGTGGAGGGTTGTTTTTCCTCCATTCTAGTGTCAAAAGCATCATGTTTTTCTTCTCCATCAATGGATGCCATCCATTGAGCAATTTGCAAGTGTTGGGATGGCCCAAGAATTTTCTTACTGTCAGGTAAGAATTCATGCAATTCTTCCACAGGTCTGCAAGGATCTGGTACTCCTTGAATTGGAGTGCATTGTTGTATGCACTGTGGCTGGCTTTGTATATGTCCACAGAGGCTTGTTGTGGCGGTGTCAGCTCTTTTTGAAGGTAAAATGGTATTATCAGCTTCAGAATGACCCATTTTAGTTGTTTGGAAGTCATCAACTGACCCTTTTCCTTCTGTACCTGGTTGGCCTCTGCCATAATCACGTCTATTACCTTTTTGGGAGCTGCTTGAGGGGTTGTAGCTGGCTCCTGACCTGGTTGAAGGCATAATTATGGTTAAAAAAGGTTTAAAATAGTATTTTTACGTCAAAAACTTACTATTGGCCAAATGTTTAGCTTTCTGAAGTGTATTACTTATGTCCAAGTTAATTAATTCAGAAGATATTGGTTCAGGTTGGTTATTTTGAGTCACAATAACAGTACTATTATGATCAGAATTAACAGTACTGGCAGGGATAATGCTGGTTACTGTTGAGGCTGTTTCAATGTTTTCTTGTCTTACCACGTTGTCAGACACTAAAATTGATGAAAAAGCCAATTAATTAAGTAAAAAAAAGGTTATTTCAAAAAAGAAATAAAAATATAAGCCTCACTTATAATATGAAAAAAATTATTTTTTAAGGATTTTTTGAATTATAAGTATTTTTTATATGTTTTTAAATTTTTCAATATAAGAAAAAAGATTTAAAAAGAGTAAAAAAATATGTCACAGGTAAAATATCACGGCTGGGCCCCCAAATGTAAGGTGTGGATATGAAACTTTGATTAAAAATCAAGTACTTTTCCTGTCCTCAAAATTTGTATAAGGTAAAATTCAGTTAAAAATAGTATGAAATATTATTTTTAAGAGAAAACACGCCAATTTTATTGTTTATAACTTTATTAGTATAAAACAATAATATTATAAAAATTTATTGTTTTACCAACAATAAAAATTTATCCAAAAAATACTCTACAAGAGATATTTTAAGGCTACAAAAGAAATTTCTTCAAGAGCAATTTCAATTGGAATTAATTGAGCAAAGAACTGCAAGCAATTAATTAAAGGACAAAGTCTTTAAAAAGAATATTAAAGAGAAAACATGCCCAAAAGTGACCAGAGTGAATTTGGAAACAAAGTGACAAAGTTAACAGTGATGAAAGATGCTTTAATTCACTTTTGGGGTGGTTCAGGGGTAAAAATGATTATAAGAGTTACAAACAATGATTATAATGATTTTTTCACGTGGTTAAAAGGTTCAAAATGATTTAAAAAGGGTGGTTGGAATCTTTTATTGATTGGTTTAACAGCTTTAAACTAATTAATAAAAGGAAAAAGATTCTAACATGAAGAGAAAAGTGGGACAAAGAAGACATTCTTTTATAGCCATCAATTCTCTTACTCCAAAAGTAAAATTTACTCTTGTCAGTCGTGAAAAACAGTCTGACAACAGAAAAGCCAATTATGGCATCATTGAACCCTGGTTTAGACCAAAAAAGGGCTGGTTTAAGCCATTTTTAGCCATTTTTAGCCATTTTTAGCCATTTTAGACCCTTAAATCAGCCATTACTATAGCAATACCAGGCCTAGAGCCTTCAAAACACGTCAGAATGTGTGTCAGAGGCGTAGAAACCAGTTAAAACTGTTTTTACTATGATTGTTTTATCTTAAGGGTAGTTTTACCCTCTTGGCAACAGCTAAAACTACCCCAGTTGGTATCAAAACCTCATCATCAATTGAGTTCACAGACCCTGTAACTCAATTCCAGGCCAAAAGTGATGAACTTTTGCGTGAATTTTGACATCCCACGCCTGTCAGCAAGGATTTTGGGGGTCTAGCTCCCCCTTAGAGCTGGAGTTCCTTTTCCCCCCCAAATTTAATCTTTCCAATTTATTTTTCCTTTAATTCCTCAACATGTATTATACTTATAATTTACATATGTAATTCAATTCAATTGTACAGTACAATACAGTAATAATTGACACCTCATATGTAAATCAAAGTTCACTTATGTAATACACGCGCACATTTTGACATTTCAATTGAATTCAATTGAAAATACTTCAATTCCTCATAACTTCTAAACTAAACACAACACCTCAATTTTAACACAAAAATTGATGGTTAACACCACATGTGGTGTGAATTAAATTAAGGTTTTTGAGGATTTTCAACTTTTGTATTGAAAATACTAAAAACTTAATTTAAGCTTATTTAGAGTTGAGTTACAAAAATTTCACTCAGAGGTGACCCCACCTGATTTTTTATGAGGAATCCAATGGTGAAATAAAATTTATATGTTTATTTATTGGATAAAAAGTTATAATAAATTTTATTTAACTTTTTTCCAAATTTATTTATTTTTTCACAATTTTGTTAAAATTTCATTTTTACTTAAATTTTTCAAGTATAAATGTAATTTTATATTTACAAAATTTAAAGTAATTTTATTTTGAAATTATAATTAATTTTTTATTTTTAATATAATTTTATATTTATATTTTTTATTTTTATTTTAATAATATAAATAAATTTATTTTATTTATATTAATATGTTATTTTTTATATTTGTGGTCTTTTGGGTATATGAAATTACCTCTAAGGCTCACAGTTTCATTTATTCAATAATATAATTATTTTTATGCCTTAATTATAATAATTCCTTATTATTATAATTACTTTTATCTTATTTACTGTATTTATAAGGGCATTCAGAGTACAATAAGTAAAATATTAGTAATTTTTATTTATTGTTTCATAGTCAAACCTTACATTTGGGGGCCTGGCTGTGATTTTTATTTTAAAAGACCTTTCAAAAGATTTTAATTGGGTCTATACAATAATAAATTATAATTATAATCTCAAAATTATGTAATAATTTTATATTTATTTATTTGAAAAGCTATTGAGGCATTTGGAAAGCAATTGTACTGTCTTAGACGTGGTTTTTCACATCCTTAGACTTGCAAGAGCTTTCTTTGAGTGACTTTAGTTATTAAAAGAGGTATTTTATAAATGAAAAATAATTTTATATCATAAATTAATTTCATAAAAGAATCATCATCATTGCTATTTTATTCTTCAAAAATAAAAACATAAAAAATATCAAGAAAATATTAAAAATCAATAAAAAAAGTTATTTTTATTCATTTTTTTCATTGCTTTATTGATTTCATTTATTTAAAGACATAAAAGCAATTTTTACGTGGAAAATTGCCATATCTTCCCAAAAGTAACACTTCTTATATAAAAGACTTATATTTATTTGCCTTTTTTAGTGTTTGAAGACAATCCAACAGAAGACAACCAAACCACTGTTGAAACATTCGTGGAAAAAAACTTTCCCAAGTTCTCCAACACCAACTGTCATTAAGAAAAGAAAGCTAAGAAATTAGACTCCAGGAGCCACTATTAAGGACTCTGAAGGTGAGTACCTCCTTTATAGATTGCCATAAGAAGAATTCTTGTGCTGAAATACTCTTATTTCTTATTTCTTGAATTATGACTACCAGGATAGGCTCTCAATACTACATCCAATCAGATGGAGCTTGACTCAGAGGTAGAATTGATCCCTGAAAAGGGAAAAGAAAGGAAATATCCCCAGTGGAACAGAATCTACACAAGGAAGTGCCTTATCCCAAAGGCAAGTCCCCAAAATTCCCATTATATCTGAACCAAAGTTAGAACTAAGTATGAGTAACTCAAACAGGTACAAATCACACCTAGAGGGCTCAGATAGACATTTCCATGAGCCAGTACAAGCAGTACTACACAGTGAACAAAGACAAGGACTGGGAAATGTTGCCATAAATACACCAAAGAGTGATGAGCTCCTGGCACATCCTCAAAAGGTTCCTCAAAGAGGAGTAAATAGTGAGATACTCCAACGGATGGAATCCACTATCATCAAAACCTCAAATCAAAAAGATCAAGGAGTACCATGCCAAAAAGAAGGAGACAACCAATGAAGAAGCCCAAGTAGCTTCTACCAGCAAGCTCCAAGCCAACCCACTTCCCCAAGAAGGGAAGAATAACAAGAAAAAGCACTGGAGAAAACCCTATTCCCCAAGTTACAGGATTCCAAAAATCCAAAAAGATTCCATGGACAATGTCTTCACATGGCCAGAACCTTGATGGAATTCAAAGACAAGGAGGAGAAAAGAATGAGATAACCTCATTTCCCAAAGAAATAACCTTGTCCCCAGATGTTGTGAATACTTTAAAAGAAATGAAAAATAGTATTTTACCTCTAAAAGAAACTAAAAATAGTTTATTATCATTACAAGAAATATATAATGATTTATCTTCCTTAACAAAAAATTGTTGTACAGAACAAAAAAGAAATTGACAACATTAAATTTATTGTTGAAAATAACAAACCAAAAGTTTTAATTGACAGTACTCCAAAATTATTACAAGGACAACAAGAATTGTATAAATCCATAAACTATATCAAAGATAAAACTTTTACAATCCCTTATAACGTGAGTATTGATAATTTTACAGAAAAATTGAACAAATTAAGTACTTCTGTAGAAAACTTTGGAGAAAAGACTTCATCACACCAACAATTACTTTTAGACCATGTGGAAAAAAGTGATGAAGAAAGAATGCATCTGAGAGATGATATTAAAAGTGAAATAAGGCTTATTACTGAAAAAATGGATAGAATTAATGAGGCTAACTCGAATATGCCAAAGTTATCAACCCCATTTTCAGACATAAGAAGCCATTTTAAAACAAAAGAGGAATTAAAATATACATTAATAACAGACTTGAGGCATCAAGACAATAACTGATGTAAGGTTTGACTATGAAACAATAAGTAAAAATTACTAAGGTTTTACTTATTGTACTCTGAATGTCCTTATAAATACAGTAAATAAGATAAAAATAATTATAATAATAAAGAATTATTATAATTAAGGCATAAAAATAATCATATTATTGAATAAATATAATAATATAATGCATATTTTAAAAAAAATAATATAATAGATAAATATATTAATATATAATAATTAATATATTTAAAAGCACTTTATCATTGTTACCGAAAAATAATAAAGGCGTAAAACATTGTTTTTTATTAATAAAAAACAATTAATAACAGTAATATTACTAATATTAAATGTATAGATGAATATAAATACTATTTATATTGATTGAAGAAATTATACATAGTAATAATAGAGAGAAGCTTTTATAATAAGAGAAAATAACCTACTTTTGACGCTTAATATAATAATTTTGGATAGTTTTATGCCAAATAATGTACAACAACTTTTTGAAATTGTATTTACAAAAAAAAAGCAAAACAGCAGAAAAATTCAAGTAATCGAATCAAAAATGATTATTATAATAAATATTATCTTTGGTCTTTGATAATAGAAAACATTTATATATAAAGAATAAAGATTTTACCTTTTGATTGAATCGTTTTAATCTTTTGATGCGTCTGAGGGGAAAATAGAGTAAAAAGAGCTCTATTTATAGTAAATACCTCCCTTCTAGAGTCCAGTAGGCTTATAGTAGACGTTTACTGATGGTATCCACTGGAAAGGATCAGTATTTGAAGGTTTAGTGATGATTACATCATGATCAAACCATGTTATCTCAGTATTATGCCATTATTTTGAGTTATCACTATGGCTCTAGGTTTGATGAAATCATAGGCTTTCCAGAAGCCTAAAATTTGTGGATTTCATTCATATTAATTTTAATCTAATAGTATTCACCAGTTTTATCACTTATATAGCTGTTAAACCTAAAATACGATTACAGTGAGTGCTCATAAGTGATCAAATTGAAGCTTAAACTTTGATCCTTAATAACTTTCAAATTATAAATGCTAAAGTCATTCTGAGGGTGGATTCTGGTAGCTTGGAATGTCCTCATCAAACTGCCAAGAGAATTTTATTACATCATCAAAACTCTATTTTTGATGATTTTACTTGTAACTCATCTTTTCTGTTGGAATTTGATATTTTAAACTTCAAACCATGATTTCAAGGGGTTATACCTTGAATATTATAATAAAAAATACATCATACTTCACGTATGAACTAGTAAAATCTGACTGTCTACTTTTTTTTAAGTTTAGACCACTTTCACAACAAAGTGGTCAACAGCTCCATTGATTTTAATCCATAATCCATTACAAGCTTTAACCTTGTTCATAGCTTGTGACAAAAACCTCATATCTGTGTCCCCAAATTAATTACGTGGTGACTTTATTTTTGGTTTAGCTCTCTTTCTTGTATATTTCAAGAGATATCAGCTAAAAACCATGAATATATGCATTGACCAACAAAGGTAAGATATTCCGCTTAATTCCTTAAGTATTGACTTTAGAGAATAGCTTTATAATTGTTTTATGTGTGGTATTTTATGGAGAATCCAATGGTCAAATTTATTTTGCATGATATTTCATTGGCCTCTGAGTTAAATAAGGTTTTATACCTTTTTTAAGGTATTATTACTTATTCTTCAGTAATTCTTGACTTTTCAGATATGCCATAAAAATGACATATGTGTATTTTACCATGAGGATTCTAATGGGATAATTTCTTTCACATGTTTCCTCATTGGAATCTGAGTTAATTCAGATTTTGTACTTATTTATGGTATTTTACTTGTCTTTGAGATAATTATTATAAGTATAGTTATTACAGAAATTCTGTTTTGACCTTTTTGGATATGTGGTCGTGTCTCAAAGGCTCACAATTTTTTATTTTTTTATTATTTCATTTTCTAATTACTTTTTATCATTATCAGCTTTATCATTTTTTACTATCAACACCAAAATGAATATTTTTAGAAGGGAATGTCCCCTCCTCTGTCTTGTTTGGGGTGTTGTTTCTCTCTTTTCAAAAGTGGAATAGTGGTCTCTATGAAAGATAGAACCTGCTACTGGAGGAAATCAATTAATTTCAAATAAATTACACAAAGGTCCTGTAATGGAAGGTACTTTAAAATTGTCAACAATCATGAACAATATTGCATAAGCATCCATTACAGCACCTGTACTGTAACAAAACTTACAAATGTGAAATACTTTACTGAAGCAGTCCTTGTAAACACCTGCTACTGTAATTTTTATTGAGAAATAAAACATAAAGGTAAATAAAAACCAATTTGCAAATATAAAAGCAAAAACTCTGGAAAATTACAAAAAACATAAAAAAGAAAAAATTCATCAAGAAATCAAAATGATATTTTACTCTAAATCACGGATCAAAAAACTCAAAAAAATGTAGTTAAAAAAACTCTGTGGCGTAGCAGAATGGAAGTCATTGCTATTTCCTTCATCCAAATAATATAAAAGAAATTTGATTCTAATACCAAAAGAAAGTTAAATGATCCTCTCATAGATGTTCTTATACCTAATTTTTTTGCAGTAAGCCCATGTTTTGCATGAAGTATTTCTTAAAAAACAATTCTTTTAAGATTTTTTTGGTGTTTTTTTTTCTTCTGTTTTCTCTTTCAAAAACAAAGCTCAATTATATTCATGTTTGAAAGAAATATCAAAAATTACAATAGGAGTATATATTGAATTCAATATTATTCAAATGATATTTTTCAGAAATCAAAATATTTTTTGTTTCAATAAGAAAACACCAGTCCACTTAATGTCAAGAGCTGTCTTCCCATAAAGCATATTATTATTTCACAAAAACAAAAAACTTGATTTTTCTTCAATACACTTCAAATATCTTCAGCATTAAGATCCATTATAACATTTTACTTATAAAATATTCAAAGGAATTTGATTCAATTTCCAAATAGATATACTTTAAAGTTTTTACGATAGTCTCATTAAGAAAAACATATAATTCATGGTTAATTTGAATAATTAATCCATTTTTTGCAGAAAAAATTCCTTCTTGGGCTTAAGAATTTCTGAATTGAAACTTTTCACAGATAACCATTAAAAAATTATAATAAAAGTTTCAATTTGTTTATCAATTCTTCACATCTACAGTTTCATAATTTAAACATGATTCAGAATTTTTTTTTATTATGAGTGGACATGGCACTGAAGTGATTTATGCTCAACATCAATCATAATTCCCAGACATTTTTTACCTTAATTATGTGGCCTCCCTATATTTAATTCTTCTTTTAGAAGTTATTTATCTATTTTATTAAACATAAATATTAAGTGAAAACAAGAAATATCTTCCTATTATCTTGTAGAAAAATTGAAATGGCTATATGTATAATTTGCCTAACTACACTTTATAAACAGCTTTTTATTCTGAATATGTCATTATTTCTGTCTTTATAAAGTTTTCAAAGTAATACCAGCTTAAAAAGACTATGAGAAGCTTCAAAGATGTGTTTTTAGAAATACATTTTTCAAAAAAAGAAACTTCTACCAATTCTTGTGCCTTAATATTATGTAACATTCCAATCATTTAAGAGTAACTAACTTAATTCTTTTATTCATTTAAAAATTCGAAGTTTTTGACTTTTCTGGATGGCTTTTGGAAATTTATATTAGCTCAAATTACATTAGCAAAACACATCTATAAATCTGTCCCCATACATTTGAGGAATTATTATTGCAGAGAAATCAGAAAATTATTCTCTTAATTAGTTTTGATAATATTGATTTTTTATCGTTCGCTTTTTATGAACTCAAAAATCCATTATTGAACACTTAAAGCTATCAAAAAACCAAAGTCAGATATAATTTTAAGTTTTCCAAAGCAAGAAGATCTTTTTATATATTCCAATTGTTTGAAGATATTTTGAATAACAAGAAATTGAAGTAAAAATCTAGAAAGCCTGTAGAATAAAGTCAATATTATCAAAAGATGTGTTAAATAGCAAGATATCTTGATAAAGTGTTATTAGATGATCAAATTACTTGTGAAATTAAGGTATAGCCATATTGATACATGAATATTAAATTTTCCAAACCTCACTTCAAAACTTGAGTTATTTGAGCTTTGTTTCATTTCTTCATGCAGACACTTCCCCAACTTACTTAAAATAACACCCCAAATGATTTTGTTTTCCACATATTGAAGTAATTCACTCGATATAGATGGTTAAATCATGATTGATAATTTCTCAAAAATAATATGAAAAGTGAATCTTAGTTGGTATTAATGAATAAAATCATTAAATTCTATCCAAGACTGAAGAAATGAATTTTTTCATTGTTATGAATATTTGTTATTCTTTTAATGATAATATTGTTTATATGAAGATCGGAATAGATGTTATTTTACACCATCAAGATTTAAAACGAAAAGGTTTCCAATTTTAAAACTAAAGTGCAACACTCCACTTGGATTATTCATATTATCTATATATAAGCTTAACCTCCTCCTACCAAGAGTTTGATGGGCTGAAATATGGGGTATAGTGTTTCAATATATGCTAAATTTTGTGGATATCTGCTTAAAGCTACTTGAACCCATTAATCTTGACAGATTGTTTCAATTTCTATTAAAACCCTCCTTTTAAAAAGCAAAAATAAGGGATAGAAAGTCTCACAAAATACATAGTTTAATTGAGAGTAAACAGCTCCATGGTAGGGTGTATTTTAATCGTCATTCTATGTGAATAAAGTCCTTAATTCTCCAAGAAATTTTATTATTTATGAAAATCTTTTAAAATTGAAGGTTTCCAATTTCAATATTACTTATCTATGGGCTCCCATAAATGAGCTTGAAAGTGAATTAATATTGAAACTGAAATATAAATATGAAAATCTATAAGAAAGACCCAAAAAGTTCAGTTTTTTGAAAATCAACAGATAAAAAGAAATAAAAAAAAACAAAGGGGAAATTAAAACAATTTTTTGAATCAGATGTTTTTCAATGATTGAGCTTTGACAAGCCCGGCAAAGAAATTCTATTTAGTCAACCGAATTGATAATTTGTGGCTTGCATATGTGGCTTTAATTTATTCCAAAACTTCTATTTATAGATTCAATTTCTGTCCTATTTCCAACTTGAATTCAATCTATCTTCCATTAAAAGTTCCAAATGCAACACCTGCTGTCAGGTGTAGCAATGTTGCTCATGGTGACTAATATGAAAAAACAAAAAAAAGAGGGGGTGATTAGTTTTTCTATGATACTCATAAAAAAATGAAGCAAATCAAAAAATAAACATACCTGTGAGATTGATGAGTTGAAGATACTAAGAAAACCTTTCAGAAAGCTAAATCTTATAAGCCTAGTAGGGAATACAAGTCTATTTCAATTAATTAACAGCAATGGCTGCAATAGTTCTTTCATTTAAGCCTAAATTAATAGTTTAATAAAATAAAAGTAATAATAATAATAATTAAGCGAGCCAAAAAATGAACATACCTGTTATTTCAATAATAATAAAACCTTTAAACGAACTAAATTTAATACACCAATAATCTATTTGAAGCCTATGAGCATTACAGTCAATTTTATATGCTTTGATTTCTTTTTTTATTGAATTATTCATTTAAAAAATTCATTTTTTGAAAAAAAAACAATGAAGTTAAACTGTAAAATCATTGAGATAACTAAAGTTATCTTTGTTTTTTATTTTTTTATTTATAAAGGATTAATTATTGTCAATAAGGTCCTCTATGACCCCAAACTAGACCATGTTTATGATTTTTATTTTTCAGAAAAAAGATTATTATCAAAGAAATTTTAGTATTTGAATATCAATTGAAATACTTATTTTAGTCATTAATTCAACTATAGCTTTATAATTATTATGATATCCTTTATTAGAAAAAAAAAAGTCCACCATCACAATAAACAATACAATCAATAGAATAATTTAATTTATGTTTCATCTTTTATTCATTTTTATTTTTAGAATATTCCTTAATGTCAATTAGCTCCTCTATGACCCTAAACTAGATTATGCTTATTGTTAATATTCTTCAAAAAATTATTATCAAAAAATATGTATGTATTTCATTATGAATTCCCAGATACCGTTCAATAATGAATTCAAAAAAAACTTCATAAATATCTTTATATTTAAATCATTTATTCAAAAATTCATTTTAAAGCAGGTCCCCTATGACCTTAACCTGGATTAGTAACCTTATTATCTCTTCTATATTTCGCAAAAAAAAAGAAATCATATAAGCTATTAATTTTAAAAAATAGCTATTAGCATAATATTAAGAGTCACTGGTCCTCTATGAACATAAACTGGACTTAGCTAGAAAATCTTTCCAATTTTATCAGATATTATTTATTCTATCCATGTTAATTTTCTCATTATATCATTCTTTTTAAAAGGAGTCTCCTTTGATAATTATTCCAAAATATTAATCTCTTCAATAAATAACCCCATTTATATAATCTCTTCTCTAGAAAAAACAAACTGAAGCTAATATATATCAAGAAATAACCTATATTGAGTTACAAAAAGCAAGAATTAATGAATAAATAAATGCAGTCTCTCATAGATAAATAACCAAATTAATTATAATAATATAAATATTATAAAAAATAATATACACTCTTCATTCAGAAATGATAAGAACTTAATGGTCTTCCTGCTCTGTGGCACTTGAAAAACTGGTCTATATGTATTTAAAAATGCATATAAACTGAGGGTTCAAGGTCAGACAAAATCTGATGAGGGGAAATGACTCTGAGTTGATTGGACTTATAGCCTTGTAGAATGCCATTATATAGTGTCAGGCCACCACAAAAACATTAAACTCTCTTCTGAGTATGAATGACAGAGAAATAATAAAATGATAGTAATAATAGTAATACAATAAAATGGACATAAAGAAAGAAAAACCCAAAATAAAAGTATTAGTAATTATAATAGATGAAGACGGAACTATTAATTCAAAATTTGCATATCCATTAATGAAATCAAGACTATATATAGAAAAAAAAGTAATTGTTTAAAATAAAAACTAAACTCATTAAATTGATTAGAAACTGGACTGAAGTTATATTTAATTCAGAATTTATGGTGTTTTATTTTTAATCCAGAAAATTGGCAATTAAAAGGCCTCGTGAAAGGAGTAGTGGATTCAATAGTCCTTGTAATACTTCAAATTGCAGGGGTGGCACACCTTACAACTTAGGAATAATGTTGTTCTTTCTCTTTCAAGCCATGAAAGGAGTAATGATATTTGAAGAAAAGGACTAGTACTTTAAAAAATGGAGAGGTCAGGTTTGAAGTTGTTTCAAATGAAATCCTCAGTTATATGTGATAAATTGGAAAAAAAATAAAATAATTGATGAAGAAGAACCAAAATTTGAATTAAATCACTCAAGAAGAATGTATAATTATTTAATAAGTAAATAATAAATATCAATCAAATTAAATGATCTTTCATATTAAATGGGAAATAAATGGAATTAATTTATTATACTATTCAAAGAAAAAATTCAATTCAGAAGAAATATTAAGCAGAGATATTATAATTCCCTTGGAGCAAGTCAAATTGAATACCAAGAGGTCCTCAGCATTACAAGAAAACCTCTGCGTTGTGAAGAAATGTACAAGGGGTCTTCTTGTCTTTGTTTGACATGAAAAGGCAGGATTTTGTATACCAAATATACAGGGTCTGCACACCTGAGTTGTAGGGTCTTTTATGACCTACAGCTGCAAAAGTAACTAAATGGAAGAAATAAAAAGCAAAATATTGAGACTTTATAGCATTTTGGCCTATTAAAAATATATATAATAAAAACAAAAATTTATCAAATATTCACTTATCAAAAAATATAATAGATAAATTCAGTAAAGTAGCTCGATCAATAAAAGATATTGATATTAATCACAAGAAAAAATAAAAAGTAAAAAGTAAATAATAATTATTATTATAAGAAATTTTATTAGAAATTTTCTTTTCAAATGTATTACTTAAATAATGCAGCAAAATACAAATCAGTACTCAAAAAGGTCAAACCAGTAAATGAGACCATGTCACAGGACATAAATCCTCCTTTGGAAAGGCCACCATTATCAAGAGATCCATATGTTACACCATTATCACCAAAGCTTCCAAATGTTATGTTCATATACAAAATAATGCAGGAAATAGTTGAAGTCATCAATTTCTTACCACCTGGATGGCTTTTAAATGAAGAAAGAATCTTACTTATGAGTGTAATTGCTCTAAGAGAAAATTCTATTGCATTCATTGAAGAGGAAAGAGGTTTACTTAAACATTCATATGGGAAACCTTACAAAATACCAGTAATACCACATACACCTTGGCAAAAGAAGCCAATACCAAAGCCTATTTTACCCCAATTCATAGAGCTGATTAGGGAAAGGATAAGAACAGGACTTTATGAACGGTATACCTCAAGCTACATAAGTCCAGTTTTCTGTGTAGGAAAGTCAAATGGAAAACTTAGACTTTTGCATTACTTTCAAGAACTTAACAAACTTACAATCAAAGATGCAGGATTACCCCCTGATATTGAAGAATTTGTGGATGCCTTCTCTGGAAGAGCATTCTATGGACTTGGAGATATAATAAGAGGATATTATGAAAGGAAATTGGATATCTCTACAAGACCCCTAACAAATCTTAAATGCCCATTGGGGATATTGCAGCTTACAGGACTGCCTCAAGGAGAAACTAACTCTGTTTCAGTATATCAAGCTCATATGACTTTCTAACTTCAGGAGGAAATACCAGAAAAGGTAGGAATTTTTATTGATGATGGAGTAATTAAAGGCCCAAGATCTACTTATAACAATGATACTTTAAAACAAAATGACTTAAAAAAAAGATTTTTTTGCAAATATGCATTCACATTAGAAAGAATATTATGCCTAATTGAAGAAGCAGGACTTACTATATCAGGGTCATAATTTGCATGTTGTTTCCCAGAATCAGATATAGTAGGACATTTAGTGTCTTTGAATGGAAGGGGAATTTCAAAGAATAAACTTAATAAGATTTCAAATTGGCCAAAGCTCCTAAATAGGAAGGAAGTTAGAGGATTTTTGGTTCTTTGTGCTTGTGAGCCTTAGAGGTATTTTCATATACCCAAAAGACCACGAAAGATAAATTAAGATACAAGTATAAATATAGGAAATTTATTTATATTATAAAAAAAAAATTGAAATATAAATACAAATTTATATTTAAAAATCAAAGTCCAATTATAATTTAAAAATAAAATTACAATAAAATTTAAAATGATGAAATTATATTTTTACTTGTAAAAATTAAGTAAAAATGAATTTTTAATAAAATTGTGAAATTAAAATCTTTTTTGTAAAAAGTTATATAAAAGAAATTATAGCTTTTTATCAAATAAATGAACATAAAGAAATTATCACACCATTGGATTCCTCATGAAAAAGAAAGTGGGGCACCTCTAGATGAAATTTCTGTAACTCAACTCTAAATAAGCTTGAATAAAGTTTTTAGTATTTTCAATACAAAAATTGAAAATCCTCAAAACTTTAATTTAATTCAAACCACATGTGGTGTTAACTATGAATTTTTGTGTTAAAATTGAGGTGTTGTGTTTAGTATAGAAGCTATGAGGAATTGAAGTATTTTCAATTGAATTAAATTGAAATGTCAAAATGTGTGCATGTATTACATAATTGAACTTTGATTTACATGTGAGGTATCAATTATTACTGTATTGTACTGTACAATTAAATTGAATTACATATGTAAATTACAAGTATAATACATGATGAGGAATTAAAGGAAAAAATAAATTGGAAAGATTAAAATTGGGGGGGAAAGGAATTCTAGCTCTAAGGGGGAGCCAGACCCCAAAATCCTTGCTGACAGGTGTGAGATGTCAAAATTCACGCAAAGGTTTATCATGTTTGGACTGTAATTGAGTCACAGGGTCTGTGAAACAATTGATGATGAGTTTTTGATACCAACCAGGGCCGTTTTAACTGTTGCCAGGAGGGTAAAACTACCCTTAAGTTAAATCAATGCTAGTAAAAACAGTTTTAACTGATTTCTACGCCCCTTACACACATTCTTAGGTGTTTCAAAGGCTCTAGACAAGGTATTGCTATAGTAATGGCTGATTTAAGGGTCTAAAATGGCTAAAAATGGCTCAAACCAGCCCTTTTTTGGTCTAAACCAGGGTTCAATGATGCCATATGTGGCTTTTCTGTTGTCAGACTGTTGTTCACGATTGAAAAGAGTAAATTCCACTTTTGGAGTAAGAAAATTGATGGCTATAAGGGAATGTCTTCTTTGCCCCACTTTTCTCTTCTTGTTGGAATCTTTTCCTGTTATAATTAGCTTAAAGACTGTTAAACCAATCAATAAAATATTCCAACCACCTTTTTTAAATCATTTTAAACCTTTTAACCACGTGAAAAAATTATTATAATCATTTTTTGTAACTATTATAATCATTTTTACCCCTGAACCACCCCAAAAGTGAATCAAAGCATCTTTCATCACTGTTAACTTTGTCACTCTGTTTCCAAATTCACTCTTGTCATTTTTGGGCATTTTTTCTCTTTAATATTGTTTTTGAAGACTTTTTTCTTTAATTAATTGTTTGCAGTTCTTTGCTCAATTAATTCCAATTGAAATTGCTCTTCAAGAAATTCCTTTTGTAGCCTTAAATATCTCTTGTAGAGTATTTTTGGATAACTTTTTTATTGTTGGTAAAACAATAAATCTTTATAATATTATTTTTTTAACCTGATAAAGTATAAACAGTGAAATTGGCGTGTTTTCTCTTGAAAATAATATTTCTTACTATTTTCAATTGATTTTTACCTTATCAAATTTTGAGGACAGGAAAAGTACTTGATTTTTAATCAAAGTTTCATATCCACACCTTACATTTGGGGGGCCAGCTGTGATATTTTACCTGTGACATATTTTTTTACTTTTTTTGAAATTTTTTCTTATATTGAAAAATTTCAAAAACATATAAAAGATACTTATAATTCAAAAAAAAACATAAAAAATAATTTTTTCATATTATAAGTGAGGCTTATATTTTTATTTCTTGTTTTGAAACAACCTTTCTTCTACTTAATTAATTGGCTTTTTCATTAATTTTAGTGTCTGACAATGTGGTAAGACAAGAAAACATTGAAACAGCCTCAACAGTCACCGGCATTATTCCTGCCAGTACTGTTAATTCAGACCATAATAGTACTATTATTGTGACTCAAAATGACCAACCTGAACCAATATCTTCTGAATTGATTAACTTGGATATAAGTAATACCCTTCAGAAAGCTAAGAAGTTGGCCAAAAGTAAGTTTTTAATGTAAAAATACTATTTTAAGCCTTTTTAATCATAAAATATTCCTTTAACTAGATCAGGAGCCAGCTATAACCCCTCAAGCAGCTCCCAGAAAGGTAATCAACGTGATTATGGCAGAATCCAACCAGGTAAAGAAGGAAAAGGGTGAGTTGATGACTTCCAAACAACCAAACTAGGTCATTCTGATGCTGATAATACCATTTTACCTTCACAAAGAGCTGACACCGCCACAAGAAGCCTCAGTGGACATATACAAATCCAGCCACAAAGCATACAACAATGCCCTGCAATACAAGGAGGACCAGATCCTTGCAGATCTGTGGAAAAACTGCATGAATTCTTACTTGACTGTGAGAAAATTCCTGGGCCATCCCAATACTTGCAAATTGCTCAATGGATGGCATCCATTGATGGAGAAGAAAAACATGATGCTCTTGACACTAGAATGGAGGGAAAACAACCCTCCACCACCCAAGCAAGTGCCAAAAACAGCCCCAGTGGCCAGCAGCAGCAATTCCAATGTGAAAAAGCAGCCACAAGCTCCCAACAAGGGCAAATGAAAGGCACCAGCCACCAAGCCTTACAGCCAGGGCTACAGGATGCCATGGAAAATGTGTTTCAGATGGCCAGAACAATGATTGAATTACAAAAGAAAGAGGAGGCCAGATTAAAATATTAGAAATGATTTCTGATATTTTTGATTCTATTCCAGAGATGTATGAAGCTATAACTGACGTAAAAAGTAATCTTTCTGATAAAAATACATCAATTCGTGACAATCTTAAAACACATAGCTTGAGTCTGAGCCAAGTCAATAAAACACTTAAATGTTTTGAAAATTTTTTAAGAACAATTAAAACTTCCAATAATGATAGTTCTTTTGCCAATAAGATAAATGGACAATCTGCTATTATTAAGGAATTGACAGACAAATATTCTAAATGCAATATTGATGACATGAGTGAAACAAGAATAAAACAAGCCATAAATAATATCAAAGATGATAATAAGAAAGCTTTAGATGATATTTCAAAATCATTTACTGAAGTAAAGACACATATAATTGCCTTGAAAAAGTGTTTTGATACCTCAAAAGAGCAAATATTAAAATTAACAATAAATTTAAATGAAGTTATATCTGATAATACTAAACAAACAGAATTATGGAATGAGCTGACATATAAACAGGATGATCATAAAAAGAATGTAATAACCTCTATACAAAGCTTACAACATGATTTAAAAAAAGTCACAAAGGTGTAACAACAGTAAAACAAAGGATATTGAAAAACTACTAGACACCTTACCAAGAATGTCTACACCTCTGAATCAAAATGAGGGTACGGGGATTCCCAATCCACAAGTCTTGGATATTGAAAATTCTCAATTAAAAAATGAATTTTCTACTTCTTTTCATAACTTGGAACCATCAATTGGCCAAGCACTCTTGAAAGAAGTTCAAAAACTTAAGGAATGGCCTCACTTCAGTGGTGAAGGAGAATATTACCATATGGAATTCATCAGAGGTATTGACATGATCAAAGAAGACTTTGAGTTACCAGACAGATTGGTAGCAGCCAGGTTTAACACCTTATTTACCAAATCAGCTCATAGATGGTATCTCAAATTGAGACAAGCACATGGACACCAAAGTTGGACCTGGTGGAAAACCCAAATTATCAACAAATGGGCAAATGATTCTTGGAGGTTTAAAGTGGAAACAGCATTTGAATCTGCCAGATTTAATTCTGATAAAGACAAAGCTTTACCATGGTTTTGCCAACAAAAAGACAGATTAACAGCATTATATCCTGACATGTCAGAATTTATGATCCATAGAAAGATTCTGAGACAATGTGGAGGTGACTTAGAGCATGCTGTCAAAAGTAGGACTACTGAACAATCTTCAGCAGAGGATATTATCAATATATTAGAAGAAGTAACCGCCAGAACCAAAATTGGGTCTAGTAGGGTGAATCTCAAAACAAGGTTTAATACACCTTGGAAAGATTCTGTGGACAAAAACCCCAAAGAAAATTCTAATAATGTTAAGTATAAATATGCAGATAAAGTCAGAAAGTGACATATTTTCCAAAGCACCACCCATTTAGCCAATACATGTCCAAAAAGGGGGGAAATCAATTAAATTGATATTGAAAAGGAACCTGATTTTGAAAAAGATGACATAATTGAAGACAATTCAGATGATAAGTCATCCATATTTTCTGAATTTTTAAAAGATATAGAAAATATCAATGCCACTTTTGACATCATGGAATCTTATTCCCACTTGCCACAATTGAGAAATGGTCAACTTGATTTGTCAAAAATTCAAGATGGACAACTTATGAAAACCAAACCAAACAGAGGGAAAGGTTATGCAGCTGGTAACTCCTGTATAACAGATGTGGTGATTGGCAACAAGCCCACCAAACCTTTGCTTGACCCAGGAGCCTTCTGCTCTTGTGTTGGAAAATCTTTTCTTAAAAGTTTTGTATCAAATTTTGAAGACCGGTTGTTACCAATTGATGGTATAAAATTCAATAGTGCAAGTAATCCGATGAAAGCATTAGAAATTTTTGAGACCAATGTCATATTCCCACACATTGATGGGAACTTAAGAATCACAGTTGAATTTGTTGTTATGGAAAACTGCTCTAGCACCCATTTTATATTGGGAAATGACTTTTTAATCATGTATGGAATAGATTTACATATCAACAAAGACAGATACTTTACTATTGGAGACAATACGCATCAGAAATTTGCCTTTTTACGATTTAAAAGACAAATTACAGTGAACAAAGTATCACCAGTCAACTTAGAGTTAGAAAAGTTCAAGTCTGAACAGTTAAATGAAACTGAAATAAGCCTTCATCTGACTAATGCACAAGAACATGAACTCTCTAGTCTTTTATATAACCATAAACAAGCATTTGCTTCAGATAAAGAACCCCCAGGGGCAATTATTGGTCATGAAGTTGACATCATTCTTAACATTGAGAGACCTTATCCACCACTCTTAAGAAGACCTGCATATCCAGCAAGTCCCAAGTCAATAGAAGCTCTCAAAACTCATATGAAAGAACTTCTGGACCTTGGTGTAATAAGAAAAGTAGGCCACAATGAAGAAGTAGAAATACCTACACCAGTCATAGTGGCATGGCATCATGGAAAATGTAGAATGGTTGGGGACTTTAGAGCTCTGAACACTTACACTGTTCCAGACAGATACCCAATACCAAAAATCCAAATTTCCCTTACTCAAATATCTCAAGCAGCATATATAACCACTATGGATTCCCTTGAAAAATTTCATCAAAATGTGGTGACACCAAGAGCAAGAAAATACTTGAGAATTATTGTTCATTGTGGAGTGTATGAATACTTAAGAATGCCCTTTGGTATCAAAAATTCACCTTCACACATCCAAAAAATGATGAATGAAATATTCCCTGAGGAACTTTCAGAGGGATGGTTAATCATTTACATTGATGGCATTATTGTCTGTTCCAAGACTTGGGAAGAGCACATGTACAGATTTTCCAGAGTTTTGACAAAAATTCAATCAGTAAACATGAAAATCTCCTTGAAGAAATGCCATTTTGGATTTAAAGAACTTAAAGCACTAGGACATGTTGTATCTGGTTTGTCCCTTGAAATTGACAAAAACAAAGTTGCAGCAGTATTGCTAAAACCAAAGCCTCAGAACAAAAAGTAAATTCAGTTATTTTTA
Organism: Austropuccinia psidii; assembly: GCA_023105745.1. Classification (NCBI taxonomy): domain Eukaryota; kingdom Fungi; phylum Basidiomycota; class Pucciniomycetes; order Pucciniales; family Sphaerophragmiaceae; genus Austropuccinia; species Austropuccinia psidii. Next base: position 38,818,005 of record JALGQZ010000010.1, on the reverse strand, counting down.
GGTTTTGAAGGATATTACAGGCAACACATTAAAGATTTTTCATCCATAGCAAGACCACTTTATAAATTGTGTGACAAAGAAACAGTATTTGAAATGATTGTTGACACAGTCAAAGCTTTTTAGTCTCTAAGAGAAGCCTTGACCACTGCTCCACTCTTACTGATGCTAGACTTTAGATCACCTTTTAAATTGTATATTGATGCATCAGGGGATGGGCTGGGTGCTGCAATTCACCAAGTTCAGATCATAAATGATAAACCTGTAGAAGGACCCATATGTTCCATATCCAGGCAGCTCAAACCAACTGAAGCCAGATATAGAGCAAGTCAAATGGAATGTCTATGCCTTGTCTGGGCTTTGGAAAAATTGAACTACTTCTTGGAGGGATGTGCTTTTGAGGTGATAACAAATTTTACAGCTGTCAAATCACTTTTAAACATGAAAACACCCAACGGGCATATGCTCAGATGGTAAATAGCCATACAATAATACAGGGGCAATATTACTATGGTTCATAAGGATGGGAATATTCATGAAATGCAGATGGACTGAGCAGATGGCTATTACCAAATAATATTGATAATCCTGCTTATGTTCCAGAAGAAGCTTCACCACAAATACCAATAGAAGGAATAAGTGTTACAGACTTGAACACCACCTTCTTTGAAGAAGTAATACACAGTTACACTCAAGATAAGAACTGTAGCATCTTGTGCCAATTACTTGACAAAGACTGTAAAGACAACTCTCTCATACATGCCTTGGATGAAGTATGGAAGAAGTCTTGTGATGAAGGAGGATTTCACCTACTGGATGGTATAATTTATCCCAGGACCAAGCACACATGTGTCATGACAGTTGTTGACAGGTCATTGATCAATCTTGTACTGAAAGAATGCCATGACAGCCCCTTCTCAGGACATCTGTCTGAAGACAGAACAAGAGAAAAAGTGAAAACCTGTATATTGTGGCCAATGTAGCAGAAATATGTTGCAGAGTATTGCAAAACCTGTGACAGAGGTCAAAAAGCAAATAAATCCACTGGCAAGAGACTTGGAAATATGATAAAAATCCAAGAACCAAGCAGACCTTGGTAAATTGTCCATATGGATTGGGTAACTGGGCTACCATCAGGAGGTGACAGAAGTTATAATTCTTGCCTAGTGATTGTAGACAGATTCAGTAAGACTCCGATCTTATTACCATGCCACAAAGATGATACAGCCATGAATACAGCTTTTCTGATATGGAATAGAGTAGTGTAATGGACTGGCATATTTACAAATATCATTAGTGACAGGAATCCCAAATTCACTTCAGCACTATGGACAAATCTTCACCAATTACTTGGCACTAAGCTGTCTTTCTCTACAGCCTACCACTCACAAACTGATGGTCTGGCTGAAAGGATGATCCAAACCTTAGAGGACATGGTAAGACAATTTTGTGCATATGGCCTTCAATTCAAAGATTTTGATAGATTTTCCCATGATTGGTGTACTCTGTTGCAAGCACTGGAATTAGCATATAAAACATCAATCCATGCCAGTACGAATCAGACTCCTGCTATCCTAGAAAAAGAATGGAACCCCAAATTACCCCAATATTCCTTGAGGACATATTTTATTGAAATACATCCCACAGCTTTTAGCTTCAAGGGAATGCTAGACAAAGCTAGAAAGCATGCAGTAAGGTGCATGGAAGACTCTTTTGCATATGCTGAAGGCAAATGGGATAAATCACATTCAACTCCAGATTTCAAAGTGGGGGATTTAGTTCTTGTCTCCACAACTAACTTCAATAACATCAAAGGATGTAAAAAGCTGAAAGACTCCTTTTCAGGAACTTTTGTTCTTAAGGCCCTCCATGGAGAAAATGCTGTTGAAGTAGAGTTATCTGAAGAACTCAGCAATAAGCATCCTACATTTCCAGTGAGCTTGATAAAGCCATATAAATCTAGTGATGCTGAAACATTTCCCTTCAGGAATGAAATTCCCCAAGCTATACCTCCTGTTGAGCCATCTGTTAGTAAGAAAATTACCAAAGTTCTCAAAGAAAGAAAGTTTAGAACCAACAAAGTAGGGAATACCTTGTTAGGTACAGTGACCCAACTTGTGAAGATGTATGGTTGTCAGAAAAAGACATACCTGAATCTACTAAACCTCTCAGAAGTTTCAGGAACACCAAAAATAACAATATTACAAAGTGATATTCTTTTTTTAGGGGGAGGGAATGTGAGCCTTAGAGGTATTTTCATATACCAAAAAGACCACAAAAGATAAATTAAGATACAAATATAAATAAAATAAATTTATTTATATTATAAAAATAAAGATTGAAATATAAATACAAATTTATATTTAAAAATAAAAGCTTAATTATAATTTAAAAATAAAATTATAATAAAATTTAAAATTATGAAATTATATTTTTACTTTTAAAAATTAAGTAAAAATGAATTTTTAATAACAATTGTGAAAGTGAAATATTTTTGGTAAAAAGTAATATAAAATATATTATAACTTTTTATCCAATAAATAAACATAAAGAATTTATCACACCATTGGGTTCCTTATAAAAAATAAAGTGGGGTCACCTCTGGATGAAATTTCTGAAACTCAACTCTAAATAAGCTTAAATTAAGTTTTTATTATTTTCAATACAAAAATTGAAAATCCCCAAAACTTTGATTTAATTCATACCACATAGGGTGTTAACTATCAATTTTTTGTGTTAAAATTGAGGTGTTGTGTTGAGTATAGAAGTTATGAGGAATTGAAGTATTTTCAATTGAATTCAATTGAAATGTCAAAATGTGCACTTGAATTACATAAGTGAACTTTGATTTACATATGAGGTATCAATTATTACTATATTTTACTGTACAATTCAATTGTATTACATATGTAAATTACAAGCATAATACATGATGAGGAATTAAAGGAAAAAATAAATTGGAAAGATTAAAATTGGGGGGGAAAAGGAACTCTAGCTCTAAGGGGGAGCCAGACTTCCAAAATCCTTGCTGACAGGCATGAGATGTCAAAATTCACGCAAAGGTTCATCACTTTTGGCCTGTAATTGAGTCACAGGGTCTGTGAACTCAATTGATGAGGAGGTTTTGATACCAACCAGGGTAGTTTTAACTGTTGCCAAGAGGGTAAAACTACCCTCAAGTTAAAACAATGTTAGTAAAAACAGTGTTAACTTATTTCTACGCCTCTTACACACATTATGACATTTTTTTGAGGCTCTAGACCAGGTATTGCTATAGTAATGGCTGATTTAAGGGTCTAAAATGGCTAAAAATGGCTTAAACCAGCCCTTTTTTGGTCTAAACCAGGGTTCAATGATGCCATAATTGACATTTCTGCTGTCAGACTGTTGTTCACGACTGACAAGAGTAAATTTTACTTTTGGAGTAAGAAAATTGATGGCTATAAAAGAATGTCTTCTTTGCCCCACTTTTCTCTTCATGTTAGAATCTTCTCCTTTTATAATTAGTTTAAACACTGTTAAACCAATCAATAAAGGATTCCAACCACCTTTTTAAAATCATTTTGAACCTTTCAACCACGTGAAAAAAGCATTATAATCATTGTTTGTAACTCTTATAATCATTTTTACCCCTGAACCACTCCAAAAGTGAATTAAAGCATCTTTAATCACTGTTAACTTTGTCACTTCTTCCAAATTCACTCTGGTCACTTTTTGGCGTGTTTTCTATTTAATATTATTTTTAAAGACTTTTTTATTTAATTAATTGTTTTCAGTTCTTTTCTCCATTAATTCAAATTCAAATTTCTCTTGAAGAAATTTCTTTTGTAGCCTTAAATATCTCTTGTAGAGTATTTTTGGATAAATCTTTATTGTTGGTAAAACAAAAAATCTTTATAATATTACTGTTTTATACTCATAAAGTTAAAAACAATAAAATTGGCATGTTTTCTCTTAAAAATAATATTTCTTACTATCTTTAATTGATTTTTACCTTATACAAATTTTGAGGACAGGAAAAGTACTTGATTTTTAATCAAAGTTTCATATCCACACCTTACAGTGCTTATGTAAGCATTTTTACTCAAAAAATGCTTCAGATTTCCTCACCACTCAGGAGGCTCACCAGGGAAGATGTTTAATGGGGGTAGGAAACAAATGTGATGAGGCATTTCTTGAACTAATAAAAACTGTAGGAGAAAAAATAACATTAAAAACTCAGACTATTTAAAAGAAGAAGGAAATATTAAATTAGAAGTAGACTCAAGCTCCATAGCTGCTGTAGCAGTCCTGACCCAAGAGGATACATAGGGGAGGGATAGACCAGCTCTTTATTACTCTATCAAATTCTCAATATTAGAATAGAAATACTTACAGCCAACGCTTGAGCTATGTGGAGTGGAACAAATATTCCAAATCTTCAGACCATACTGTGGGGACAACACTTTGAATTACAATTTCATGCAAAAGCTTTAATTGAAATGATAAATTCACTTTGTTTGTCAAATGCCCCAATGACAATATGGGTTGATTTTATTCAATTATTTTCTTTTGAATTGGTACACAAACCAGGAAAAACCTTTAAAAGTCCAGATGTACTATCAAAGTACCTCAAGTAGAAGACGACTGACAAAAAGCCATCTTAATTTGATGATGATGCAGAATTGATACAGCCACATCCAGGGCCTGGAGTCAAGTATATAAGTATAATAGAATTCTCAGGGGTTAGATTACCAGAAATTCAGGAAGGCTTTTGGAAAAGAATGGAAGAATATTTAAGGACATTAAAAAGGCCATTTGAAGTTAAAGAGGAGAATTTTAGAAAAATAAAAATAAAGTCACCCAATTTCTCTTTAGAGGAAGGCCAGCTTAAAAGGAGGAATAAGCCAAACCCTCAAGTAGTTTTCTTAAGCCAAAAAACACAAAATAAAATAATGAACTCATTACATGAGGAAATGGGACACACAGGAGAAAATGAAACTGAAAGAAGAGTGAATGAAAGCTTTTGGTGGGAAGGAATGAATAAAATAGTTAATAAGTGGGTAAAATCATTTAAAGCATTTCAAAAGAGAATCTATAACCAACAAAAATAGGGAGTAAAAATATCACTCACCTCAACTTCATTTGAAATAGTAAGCATGGATGCAGTGCATGTAAAAGAAGGAAGATGCAAATACTTGGTAGTAGCCAGAGATTATTTTTCAGGATGGCCAGAAACAGTCATCTGTTTAAACTTACAGCAAAGTAAGTCTCACAATTTCTTAATACAGAATGAATTTGTAGATATGGAAAAGCAAAGAAGGTCACAGTAGATGGAGGACCTGAATTGGGAAAAGAGCTAAAAGATGCAGTAAGGAAAGCAGGATCAAAAATGAGGGTCACAACCCTGTATTATCCAGAATCTCAAGGAATGGTAGAAAGAGGGAACAAGCAGCCAAAGGATTCCTCAGTAAAAATGTGTGGAGAACATGGTTTTGAATGATAAGAATATCTACCTCTGGTTACATATTCTGATAGAATCACAACAAAAAGGACAACAGCATATTCATCATTTGAAATTCACTTTGGTCAAAGGGAAGTATTACCAATAGATATAGAAGCAAAAACATATCTAGCAAAAGAATTGAATAAGTTTTGATAAACAGAAGATTTATTGAAAGCAAGAGCTACTCAATTAGCTGTGAAGGAGGAGATGAGAAAAAAGGCAGAAAGGAATTTGAGAAAGTCTAGGGAAGATTCAATTAAACATTGGGAGAAAAGTTTGGAACATCAAATAAGAAAGTCAATTGAGCCTGGACAGATGTTATTAGTTTACAATAGAACTTTGGAGTCTCAATAGGGACTGTTATTCAGGAATAGATGTAATGGGCCATAAAGGGTTCTTTTAGCAGATAGTTAATGGTCCATATGAGGTTGAAGAGATGGATAGAACAAAATCAGCAAGTAGATTTGAAGCAAGTCAAACAATAAGGTTTTATCCAGGAAGAGATAAGATTGGGGAAGAAAATTCAACAGAAGAATCAGAATGTCAACTTTCAAGTTCTTAGAAAGTAAACTTTAACCTTGAATGTTGTGGACAGCATTAAACGGACAGGGGGATGTGGTATTTGTCAGGCTGAGTCTATGAAAAGGTGATAATAAAGAGTATTTATAAACCAAACTTTGACTGTGACACAGATAATGATTTTAAAAAATGGGTTTTAATAAAATTAAAGGGCTTTACTAATGATTATTAGTGGTGGTGAGTGCTGTTGAAAGCCCTGGGTGCAGCTTTACCTGTTGGTTTACAATAATAAAGTCTACAATACTAAGCTTTATAGTATATCCTGATTATTTTCCAAGATCATAACTGTTTTCAACAGTTGTAATACATAGGAATTCAAGAGCAGGATGGGGATTCCTTTTCTGGCAGTGAAAAGGCCTCCTTTTATCCTGCAATGGGGTGAAAAGGCTGCTAGACCTTTTCATGTAGAGGAAGTGAAAATGTTTCACTATCAAGGACAGTATTGTGGTTTTCAAAAGGCCTTTATAGCCTGTATTGTGCTCAGATGTGGCTTTGAAACCACATCTGGGCAGTTTTCACCAATACAGGGTGAAATTTTTCATCTGGGGACCACACAGCCTGATTCTGACGTGTATGCCGCGCAGAATGCTGTACAGAAACTTTATGGGACCCCAGTATTGAATGAACTATGAGGTATTGAAGTAAAAAGAAACTTTTCTGTCTTTTTGACACCTCATAATCATGGTTTTGGGATACTATCCCATGTTAAGGCTATATTGGCCAAACTGTGGGATTTTGACCTTAAAACAGCCATACCTTTGTCAGTATTTGAGATATCAACCTCAAAGTTGATTCGGTGTGTAGCCCTGTATGTGTTCTACACAATGATACCTCATTTGATATTGTTATCATTAAATATGTCAAATTTATGCCATGTACAAGATTTCTGTACATATGTGTGTTTTAGGGAAAAAGCTTTATTTGGCTTGTTTGCCTTATAGCTTTTGTCCTAGATGAGGTATGGGGAAATGGATGGAACCATCAAATAGCCCTGATTGTTCACTTTCCAAAAATACCCCACTCTAGGTATCTCACACTAAAACTGTAGAAGTTAGATGAGAAGTGAATATTTTATTCACCCTCATTTGGACTGAATTTGGCTGTAACTTCTGTAATACTGGTTCTAGCTCGGTTTGGCTGGTACCATTGGATAGCCCTGACCTAGAGCCTCATTTCAAATACCCATTTGATGGGGTTAAGCCTCTTACTCTGTATTTCAGATGAGGGGTGAAAATTAAGGTTTATGCTTGTCAGCCTGTGACTCAAAACCAGAGCACAAGCATGATAGCCAAAATACCATAAACCAATGGTATAGCCAAGATACCACCAAGACATGGATCTGAGCCAAATTGGCTCAAAAGGTATCAAAAGAAAGAGGAAACTCACCTCTGTCCAAATATGCAAGTCCCATCATCATAGGACAAAGAATAACAAAGTTATTCCTGCTCAAAGTTATTGCTGAGCATAAACCTTAATTTTCACTGCTCACCTGAGATACAGAGTAAGAGGCTTAACCCCATCAAATTGGTATGCAAAATGAAGCTCTAAGCCAGGGCTATCAAATGGTACAAGCCAAACTGAGCTAGCACCAGTATTACTTGAGTTATGGTCAAATTCAGGCCAAATAAGGGTGAACAAAACATTCACCTATCATCTAGCTTCTACATTTTTAGTGTGAGATACCTAAAGTGGGGTCTTTTTGGAAAGATCACAATCAGGGATATCTGATGATGCCATCCAACTCTTCATATCTCAACTATAACAGAAGTTATGAGGCAAACAAGCCCAATACAGCTTTTTGCCCAAACCATGCCTATGTACAAAAACCTTGTACATGGGATAACTTTGTCACATTCAATGATAACCATACCAAATTGGGTATCATTGTGTAGATCCCATACAGGGCTATCCAATGAACCAACATTGAGGTTGATATCTCAAAAACAGATAGAGTTATGGCCATTTGAAGGTCATAATCCCCCAGTATGGCCAATACAGCTGTATTATGACAGGATACAGTTGTACTCTGATTATGAGGTGTCAAACAGACGCTAAAGCTTATTTATACTTCAATACCTCATATTTAAGTCAAATACAGAGGTCCATACAGGTTCTGTACAGTTTCTGACGCGTCAGAAGCACCAGAACACACCTGTAAACTCCATTGGTGAAAATTTTCACCCTGTATAGGGTAAAAATGACTACTTGTGGTTCTAAAACCACATTTCAACCCAATACTAGCCTGTATTGAGTGTATAGAACCACAAACCAGCCCACAGTAGTGAAAAGTTTCACTCTGTGGTCGTGTGCAGAGGTAAACCACCTCCGACTACCCCAGAACAAGATAAAAGGAGGCTTTGCCTCCCCAGGAAGCAAATTAAGCATCCTGTTCTTGATATTCTTACGTGGTATAACTTCTTAAAAAAGGAAGTGGTACTCTTAGAATTTAACAGGTATACTTTAAGTTTAAGTATTGTAGGGTTTGCTATTGTAAACCAACAGGCAAACACTGCACCCAGGGCTATCAGCAGTACTCACCATCACTAAATTATTTTAGTATAGCCCTTTTCACTCATATTCTCACTTTAATATCATCAGTGTTTTCATGTCACACTCAGAGTTATAGCTTTTATTATCATTCTGAAGCTATATCATAGAGTCACCCTGACAATGCTCAGCAACAACTTTGAGCAGGAATAACTTTGTTATTATTTTTCCTATGGTGATGGGACTTGTATATTTTGGAGGGGGTGAGTTTCCCTCTTCTTTTGATGTCTTTTGAGCCTATTTGGCTCAGCACCATGTTTTTGGTGGTCTCTTGGCTATACCATTGATTTATGGTATTTGGCTGTCATGCTTGTGCTCTGGGTTTGAGTCACAGGCTGACAGTACTCCATACCTTTTGTGAAAGGTTAAACTCCACTTTGGTACAATAATAATAATAATAATAGATAGCTATAATTTATATAACATAATATAAAAATAAAAATTAATAAAATTAAAACAAAAATAAATAAGTAATAATAATAAATAAAAAGAAAGTAAAAAAAATGAAAATATTATAATATTACTTATTTTAAAATATTAAACACAAGCTTAGGAGTATGAAATCATTTCACCATTAGAATCCACATTCAATTTTACCTAGGGTTATATATTGGCTCAAAGCCATAGGACTGAAATTGAGCAAGATATCATGTATTTAGAAAATATATGGATAACCTTGCAAAGATACTCACTAGACTCACCATAGGAATATGCTTATAACATTCGTACTATAGTTACATATTTAGCTCAACTTGAAAGAAAATTTACAGAATAAGATAATACCAATCTAGAAATTTACAGTAATACTTACCCCTTCTTCATATTTCCATAAGTACCATACATCTGAAACAACCATGTACTTATATACTCCTAATATTATGAATATGCAATGTCTTATATTTACAGAAAAGACCATCATCATTCAATAATTACATACCTTACCCATAGTTCATATCCAACTTTACCAATAGCTTTTCATAACCACAACTCAGAATCTGATTGGTCAGCATTGAAATTAATTCAAAGTGCATACTTAGAGTTACCAATTGACATGATGGAATAATCTTATTGGGCAGAAAAATTAATTGACATTATGTCTCAATCCTATTGGTCAGAAAAACCCTCACAAGCTAAAATGACTCAATCTTGGAGAAATTCTAAGTCCCTTGTTTTTGAAAGGCTCTATGGAGGCCCCAAAAGGTATAAATAAATGTCCTCTCTCTGACATTACACCCCCCATGCTTCTGATTCAGACAATACTCTTGAGGATAAATCCAGCCCTTGTCTAGTAGGATAATCCAGTATTATATTGAAAATATAAGTAGCAGAGCTCAGTGTTGTATACTATTATTTATGATTAATTGATGAAAGATATTGATAGTATTGATGAAAGAGCTCAATATTTTCGATAGTCTTACCATTATAATAGGAGTATTGAGGATATTATCAGTAGTGAACTTATCAAATTTATCAATAAGCCCTATTTATGAGGCAATATCATCTTACCCTTATAGATATATTGGACTATATTTATATTTCTCCCCATACTATTATATTACTATCATATTATTTATATCTTACTCTTATATTAACCATAACCACCCTTATAAAATTACCTTACCCTTGAATTATTATATTTATATTTAGATTATTACTGAATTAGCTTAAAAAGTCTTAATTATCTATCAAGATTATTATTAATATTAATAGTGGTCTTGAAAACATGGTCTTTAAATATCTCAAGTATTGAAAGAAGGAATCTTGGAAGAATTAATTAAAAAGACTTATATAATTAATAAAAAAAATCAAGCAAAACTAAATTATTCAGTAAATATTAACTATTACCATCATTATCATAGCGATCTTTTATCGACAGACTGATAGAGGTTTCTGGAGAGAAATATCTAATTGAAAATTCAAAAAACTAAATAATTGATTTGTGATATCATCAAAAGGGTATCTTTTTCAGTATATCTAGAGGGGAAGCTAATACACCTTGGCACCCATGGTATCCGCTAATTATTAAATTCAAGACAGACCCACCAATAATTTCCCCCTCAAGGTCCTTCCTTGTAAGGTTTGACTATGAAAAATAAGTAAAAATTGCTAATATTTTACTTATTGTACTATGAATTTCCTTATAAATAAAATAAATAAGATAAAAAATAATTATAATAATAAAGAATTATTATAATTATTGCATAAAGATAATTATATCATTAAATAAATATAATAATAGAATTTATGTTATAAAAAAATATTATAATAAATAAATATATTAATATAAGATAATTAATATATTTGAAAGCACTTTATTGTTGTTACCAGCAAAGAATAAAGGTGTAAAAAATTGTTTTTTATTAATGAAAACAATTAATCAAAATAATATTACTAATATTAAAGTTATAAATTGATATAAATACCACTTATATCAATTAAAGCATTATTAAAGTAATAATAGAGAGAAAATTAGTATAATAATAAGAAATAACCTACTTTTAATACTTAATATAATAATTATGAATGATGTTACACCAAAATATATAAATACAACTTATTCAAATTTTATTTACAATAAAAATTAAGAGAAGTTACAATTTATTTTGATTTTACGTGCATTTGAGGTTTTTAAGAGAAATTTAAACAAAACAGTTAAATAATTGAAGTAATCACATCAATAATAATGATTATGATGAGGATGATTTTTGGTCCTTATTAATATAAGAGTTTTATATATAAAGAAGAAAGAAATTACCTTTTTGTTTTAATTATTTATTGTTTTGTAAGCATCTGAGGGGAAAATAGAGTGAAAAGAGCTCTATTTATAGCGAATACCTCCCTTCTAGAGTCCAGAAGGCTTCTAGTAGATTTTTACTGATGCGTTCTACTATAATTTTTCAATAATTTAAGGTTTAGTGATGATTACATCATGGTCAAACCATTGTACCTCATTATTACCCCATTATTTAGAGTTATCACTGTAACTTTAAGTTTGATGACGTCATAGGCTTGGAAGAAGCCTAAAATTTGTGTATTTTATTGGTATCAATAATAATCTAATATTATTCATCAATTTTATCACCTATATGATTGCTAAACTTAAAATAAGATTACAGTGAGTGATCATAAATGATCAAATTTAAGCTTAAACTTTAATCATTAATACCTTTTAAGTTATACACACTAAAGCTATTCTAAGAGTGGATTCTGATAGCTTGGCATGTTCTTATTAAAATTCCAAAAGCATCTCATTACATCATCAAAACTCTATTTCTGATGATTTTACTTGTAACTCATCTTTGCTGTTGAAATTTAATATTTTAAACTTCAACCATGATTTCAAGGGGATATACCTTGAATATTTTAATGAAAATTACATCATTATTCACGAATGAACTAGTAGAATCTAACTGTCTACTTATTTTTAAGTTTGGACCACTTTTAAAACAAAGTGGTCAACAGCTCTATTGATTTTATTCAATAATCCATTACAAGTTTTAACCTTGTATATAACTTGTGAAATAAAGTTTGAATCTGTATTCCTACAGTAACTATATGGTGACTTTACTGTTGGTTCATCTCTCTATCTTTTATATTTCAAGAGATATTAGCTAAAAACCATGAATATATGCATTGACCAAAAAAGTTCATATTATTAGTTTAATTCCTTAAGTATTGACTTTAGAGCTTAGCTTTATAATTGATTTATATAGAGATTTTTATGGATACTCCAATGGTAAAGTTTTTTTCACATGTTATTTTATTGGTTTCTGAGATAAATGAGGTATTGTACCTTTTTTAAGGTATTATTACTTATACCTCAGTAATTATTGACTTTTCATATATGCCATAAAAATGACATATGTATATTTTACCATGAGGAATCTAATGGTGTAATTTATTTCAAATGTTTATTCATTAGATTCTCAGTTAATTTAGATTTTGTGCTTATTTATGGTATTTTACTAATCTTTGAGATAATTATCATAAGTATAATTATTACAGAAATTTTGTTGTGACCTTTTTGGATATTTGGTCATATCTCAAAGGCTCACATTCCCTACCACCAAAAAATATTGTACCACAATCTGATATAGTTAGCTAGGGTATCATCCACTGTCCTACCTCTTCAATAGACTTTGTTAGTCTTAAAGCTCAATAATGCTTGATTTTTCTATTCTTTAGGTTTTCTTTCATGTCTGAACCTTCTTAGTAGTTTATCAGCATTTTTATATCTTTCTCAAGTAGCCATTTATCTTCTTGAGTGTGATTTCTATACCTTACAAGGTATTCTCTCTCTTTTTATTTCTTGTCTTTCTTTCTTTAAGGACCTTCACAATTTTCTTTTCCTCTCATTCTTCCAAAGGGGGTAATTCAAGTGGGGGTTTATTTCTTAGTGGAAATAAATCCTTGTCACTTGAGCTGTATAGTTTTATCAGACTTACAGGGAAAGTTGGGTGTTTATTCATTAGTTCACCTGTGAGCTCCAATTGCACAGCATTAGGTCCATGTAGTGCCTTTATCATGAATGGTCCTGAAAAGGAATCTTCCAGTTTTCTTGGTCCTCTTATATTATTGAAATTAAGAGTTGACACTAGGCCCAAGTCTCCTATTTTGAAGTCAGGTGGTTTATGAATTTTATCCCATCTTTTTTTTGCATATTTGAAATAATGTTGTATACATCTGTTAGCATGGTGTCTTGCTTTGTCAAGCATTATCTTAAAACTGCTTGCGCTTGGATGTATATCCACTAAGTCCTTTTTGAGGGTATCATAAGGAAGTCTTGGATTCCAACCTTTTTCTAGCATTGCTGGTGTTTTGCCAGTAGAAGAATGGATTGATGTTTTATATGCCAGTTCAAGAGCTGGTAGTAATGTACACCAATCATGGGTAAAACCATTAGAATCATTAAATTCTAGTCCATAAGCCCAGAATCTTCTGATCATGTCCCCCAAGGTTTGTATCATTCTTTCTGCTAAGCCATCAGTTTGAGAATGGTAAGCTTTTGAGAATGACAATTTTGTCCCAAACAACTTGTGCAGGTTTTTCCATAATTCTGAAGTGAACTTTGGGTCTCAGTAACTTATGATATTTTGGAATAAGCCTGTGTGGCTAATGACTTTATTCCATATCATTATGGCTGTGTACATAGCTGTGTCATCTTTGTGACATGATAGGAACATAGGAGTTTTGCTATACCTATCAACTAACTCTAGGAATGCATTATAGCTTCTGTCTCCTCCTGGAGGTAGTGCTGTTACCCAATCAATATGAACTATTTCCCAAGGGGATTTTGGTTCTTGGATTTGGATCATCATTCCAAATTTCTTCCTGTGGCTCTATTGGCGTTTTGACATCTGTCACAGGTTTGGCAGTATTCTGAAACATCATTCTTCCAATTTGGCCACCAAGAGCAGGTTTTCACCCTCTCTGGTGTTCTATCTTCTGAGAGATGTCCAGCTGCAACACTATCCTGACACTCATGTAAAATAGTGCTTATTAGAGTTCTGTCTGTCAAGGCCATAACATATGTGTGTTTTGTTCTATGATAGAGGTTTCCATCAAGGAGGTGGAATCTTCCTTCATCATATTCCTTTTTCCATATTTCATCTAATTTTGATTAAAGTGATGGGTATTTGCAGTCTTTCATTAGAAGTTGGCTAAAGATATGGCAACTCTTATCTATTTCTAGCTTTCTTTAGCTTGGTTAAAGAATTCTGTGCCAATGTCTGTGACACATATCCCTTCTATATCATGCTCCTCCTGTGGTACCCATGCTCTATTTTCAGGAGTATTTGCTAGAGACCATCTGCTAAGACCATCTGCATTTTGATGAATACTACCACATATATGAACAATAGTCATATTTCCTCTATATTCTTGGATAGCAATTTGCCATCTCAGTGTATGTCTATTTGGAGTTTTCATATTTAATAGAGATTTTACAGCATTACAGTCTGTAATCACATCAAATACTGTTCCATCCAAGTAATAGTGTAGTTTTTTTAATCCCAAACTAAGAAGAGGCCTTCCATTTGGCTTGCTCCATATCTTTCCTCTGTTGGCTTTATCTGTCTTGAAATAAAACAAATTTGTCCTTCCACTTGTTTATCATTGATGATTTGTGTCTGGTGTAGTGTAGCACCTAGTCCTTCTCCACAAGCATCAATGTAAAGCTTAAACGGTATTTTCCGATCTGGAATTAGAATAAATGGTGAATTTGTTAAGGAATTTTTAAACCCCTCATATGCTTTAACTCATTCTTAAGTCATTTCATAGACTGTTTGTTGGTCACATAGTTTATACAAGGATTTGGCAATTTTTTCAAAGTCCTTTATTTTCTGTCTATAGTAACCAGAAAATCCTAGAAATGATTGCATTTCTTTTTTTGTTTGGGGCATTGGTTTCAATAGTACTTCTGCTACTTTGTTTTTGTCTATGCACAAACTTAGTCCAGATACCACATGTCCTAGTGCTTTCAGTTCACTGTATGCAAAATGACACTTTTTCAGAGAGACTTTCATGTTTACTTGGACTATTTTTTGTAAGACTCTTTCTAGTCTTGATAGGTAACTTTCCCAAGTCTCTGAGCAAACTATGATATCATCAATATAAATAATCAGCTATCCTTCTGATAATTCTTCAGGAAATATGGTATTCATCATCCTCTGGTAGTGGGATGGTGCATTTTTTATACCAAATTGCATCCTGAGATATTCAAAGATTCCACAGTGGACTATTATTCTTAGTAGTTTCTTGGCATTGTCTGTTAAGAGATTTTGATGAAAATCCTTTAGAGCATCCATGGCTGTTATGAGCTTAGCCTAAGATAATTGTATTAATGTCTCATGGATTCTGGGTATTTGATATCTGTCAGGGATAGTATAGGTTTTCAGAGCTCTAAAGCCTCCTACCATCCTTAATTTTCCATTATTCCATGTTATAATGACAGGTGTATTTACCTCTACCTGTTCATTATGTCCTACTTTCCTTAGTACTCCAAGGTCCTTTAGTTCTTTAATTTGTACCTCTAAAGCTTCTCCTGCTCTTGAGCTGGCTGGATAAGCTGGTCTTCTTAATAGAGGTGGATAACAGTTTTCTAAATTAAGAATTATGTCTACCTCATGTCCAATTATGGCACCTAGTGGTTCTTTGTCAGTTGCAAAGGAATTTTTATATTTAAATAAGAGGTCAATCAATTTTTCTTTCATTTTTACTGTTAATTCATGATTAAATTCTGCCTCTTTTAGCTGTTTGTTGAGAAAATCCAGTTCTGGGCTTTTTTCTTCATTCTTGACAACTGTTATTTGTCTTTTATTGTCACCTATGGTAAAATATCTATCCGTTTGGTTAGAGATAACTATTCCATAAATTGACAAGTAGTCATTTCCAAGTATGAAATGATTACTATTACAGCTGTCCATTACCACAAACTCTACTTTAATTCTGACACATTGTGAGGGGTGAGGAAAGATTAGTGTTAAGTCAATCATTCCAAGGGGCTTGATGCTCTCACTTTCACTACTAAATTTGACACCTTGTATTGGTATAAGTTTTTCTTGCCAATCTGGAACAATTGTTTTTAAAGAACTTTTACCCACACAGGTGCAATATGCTCCTGTATCCAAGTTCACTTTTGCCTCTTGGTTATTAACCATGACAATACTTATACTTGTTTTTCCAGCTGTATATCCCATTCCTTTTTCTGGTTTGGTTCTATACAGTTTGGCATCTTGCACATTTGTCAGGTTTGTGTCAGATATTCCAACTTGTGGTAAGTTTGAGTTAACATCTAGTAATTCATAAATTATATCAATATTGTTAATTTTTACATTAATTATATTAATTACATCACTTTCAGAAGTTTCTGACTCTTCCGTCTCTTTTTCAGAGTCAGATTCGTCTTCTTTGTAATTGTGGCTTTCTGTTTCCACAATTTCATTGATTTTTGCCTTCTTGAGGCAGTTATTGGCTAAGTGTCCAATACCTCCACATCTATAGAATTTTATTTGCTCATTATTGTTGGATGTGTTGGGCTTGAAGGCTTCCTTTGATTTATCTTTTTTGATAAATGGCTTATTTGGACTTTTGATTTCCAATTTTTGTCCTTGTCACTATGTCTTCTAGTGCATTGATATACTGTTCTGTGGAGCATGGTTCTATACACCTGCTTTTTAGGGCATGTTCTAGCTCTCCTCCACATTTATTAAGTATTTTCATATGCACCATCTTTTGTGACATTTTTGGGTACAGTGCATTTAGTCTTGCAACTTTTTTCAAGAACCAATTTAAAGGCTTGTCTTTGTCTGGGTCAAAGAATGAATTTTCAAATGCATTTTCTATCTTGTACCTCCAGGAATCATTTGCCCACTTGGCAATTATTTCTTGTTTCCACCAAGACCAGGTATTTTTGCCATTTTTTTGTCTTATTTCATAATACCATCTTTTTGCAGATTTCTCAAACAGTGAATGTAATCTTGCAGTGATCAATTCATCTGGTATGGCACAATCTTCTTGTAACATGTCAATTGTTTTAATAAATGACATATGGTCATATTCACCTTCTCCAGTGAATGTTGGCCATTCTTTTAATTGAGGTGCTTCCTTAATTAAGACTTGGTTATTGTCTTGATGACTTAAGTCTGTTATGAATGGATTTTTTAATTCCTCTTTTGGCCTAACAGGGATTTTTATGTGAGAAAATGGAGTTGATAACTTTGGCATATTTGAGTTAGCCTCATTAATTTTTTCCATTTTCTCAGTGATAAGGCGTATTTCACTTTGAATATCATCTTTCAGATGCATTCTTGCTTCATCACTTTTTTCCACATGGTCTAATAGTAATTTCTGGTGTGATGAAGTCTTTTCTTCAAATTTTTCTACAGAAATACTTAATTTTTTTGATTTTTCTGTAAGATTATCAATACTCATGTCATAATTTATTGTCAAACATTTCTATTTTATATCCTTTATGTATTTATACAGTTCTTGGTGTCCTTGTATCAATTTTTGATTATTATCAATCAAAACGTTTGGTTTGTTATTTTCAACCATAAATTTAATGTTATCAATTTCTTTTTTCTTTTTTACAACAATTTTTGTCAAAGATGATAAGCTATTACTCATTTCTTGTAAAGATAATAAACTATTTTTAATGTCTTTAAGAGGTAAAATACTGTCTTTAAGCTCTGTTAAAGTATTTACAACATCAGTAGATAAGGTTATTTCTTTGGGAAATGGGGTTGTCTCATTCTTGGCTCCTCCTTGTCTTTGAATTCCATCAAAGTTCTGGCCATGTTGAAGAAATTGTCCATGGCATCCTTTTGGATTTTTTAAATCCTGTAGCTTGGGGAATATGTTTTCCTCAAATTCCTTTTCTTGTTCTTCTTCCCCTCTTGCAGAGGTTGGTTGGCTTGAGGCTTGCTGGTAGAAGCTACTGGGGCTTCTTTCTTGCGTGGCTCTTTCTTTTTGGAGTGGTACTCCTTGATTGTTTTGATTTGAGGCTTGGATTACAGTGGATTCCATCCATTGGAGTATACCACTATCTCCTCCTCTGTGAGGAAATTTTTGAGGATGTGCCAGGAGTTCATCACTCCTTGGTGTATTTGAGGCAACATTTTCCAGTCCTTGTCTTTGTACACTGTGTAGTACTGCTTGTACTGGCTCATGTAAATGTCTATCTGAGCCCTCTGAGTGTGATTTGTCCCTGTTTGAGCTACTCATACTTAGTTCTAACTCTGGTTCAGATATCATGGGCATTTCTGGGACTTGCCTTTGGGATAAGGCACTTCCTTGTGTGGATTCTGTTTCACTGGGGATATTGCCATTTCTTTTCCCTTTTGAGGAATCAATTCTACTTCTGAGTCCAGCTCCATCTGATTGTATGGAGTATTGGGAGCCTCTTCTGGTAGTCATGATTTCGAAAATAAGAAATAAGAGTATTTCAGGACAAGAATTCTTCTTATGGCAATTTATAAATGAGGTACTCACCTTCAGAGTCCTGAATAGTGGGTCTTGCAAAGTCTCATTTCTTAGCTTTCTTTTTCTTAATGAAAATTGGTGTTGGAGAACTTGGACAAGTTTCTGCCACAAATCTTTCAACAGTGGCTTGGTCGCTTTCTGTTAGATTGTCTTCGAACACTAAAAAAGACAAATAAATATAAGTATTTTATAAGAGGTGTAATTTTTGGTAAGATATGGCAATTTTCCATGTAAAAATTGCTTTTATATCTTTGAAAAAATGAAATGAGTAAATAAATGAATAAAAATAAAAATAACTCTTTTTTTATTGGTTTTTATTATTTTTTAAGTTTTTATTTTTAAGGAATAAAATAAAAATGAATATGATTCTTTTATGAAATTAATTTATGATATAACATTATTTTTAACTTATAAATATCTTTTTTAATCACTAGAGTCACTCAAAGAAAGTTCTTGCAAGTCTAAGGATGTGAAAGACCATGTGTAAGACAGTACAATTGCTTTGCAAATGCCTCAATAGCTTTTAAAATCAATAAATGTAAGATTATTATATAATCTTATGATTATAAGTATCATTTAGTATTGGATAAGCCCAATTAGAATCTTTTTAAAGGTCTTTAAAAGTAAATATCACCGCCAGGCCCCCAAATGTAAGGTTTGACTATGAAACAATAAGTAAAAATTACTAATATTTTACTTATTGTACTATGAACGGCCTTATAAATTAAATGAATAAGATAAAAAATAATTAGAATAATAAAGAATTATTATAATTATTGCATAAAGACAATTATATTATTAAATAAATATAATAATAGAATTTATGTTATAAAAAAAATAATATAATAAATAAATATATTAATATAATATAATTAATATATCTAAAAGCACTTTATTATTGTTACCAACAAATAATATAGGCGTAAAAAATTGTTTTTATTAAGAAAAATAATTAATAACAATAATATTACTAATATTAAAGCTATAAATTAATATAAATACTCTTTATATTAATTCAAGAATTATTGAAGTAATAATAGAGAGAAAATTAGTATAATAAGAAGAAATAACCTAATTTTAATACTTAATATAATAATTCTGAATGATTTTATGCCAAAAAATATAAATACAGCTTCTTTAAATTGTATTCACAATAAAAATTAAGAGAAATTACAATTTATCTTGATTTTATGTGGATTTGCTGTTTTTAAGAGAAATTTAAACAAAACAGTTAAATAATTGAAGTAATCACGTCAATAATGATGATTATAATAAGGATGCTCTTTGTTCTTTAATAATATAAGAGCTCTATATATAAACAATAAAGAAATTACCTTTTTGTTTTAATTATTTATTGTGTTGTAAGCGTCTGAGGGGGAAATAGAGTAAAAAGAGGTCTATGTATAGTAAATACCTCCCTTACAGAGTCCAGAAGGCTTCTAGTAGACGTGTAGGATGCTTTCTACTAGAAATGATCAATATTCTAAGGTTTAGTGATGATTACATCATGATCAAACCATCTTACCTCATTATTACTCCATTACTTAGAGTTATCACTGTAACCCCAAGTTTGATGATGTCATAGGCTTGGCAGAAGCCTCAACTTTGTGTATTTTATTAGTATTGATCATAATCTAATAGTATTCATCAATTTTATCACTTATATGACTGTTAAACTTAAAATAAGATTACAGTGAGTGATCATAAATGATCAAATTTAAGCTTAAACGTTGATCATTAATACCTTTTACGTTATACAGGCTAAAGCTATTTTAAGAGTGTATTCTGATAGCTTGGCATGTTCTTCTTAAACTGCCAAAAGAATCTCATTACATCATCAAAACTCTATTTTTGATGATTTTACTTGTAACTCATCTTTCCTGTTGAAATTTAATATTTTAAACTTCAAACCATGATTTCAAGGGGTTATACCTTGAATATTGTAATGAAAATTACATCTTTTTCACGAATGAACTAGTAGAATCTAACTGTCTACTTACTTTTAAGCTTGGACCACTTTTAAAACAAAGGGGTCAACAGCTCTATTGATTTTATTAAATAATCCATTACAAGTTTTAACCTTGTTTATAACTTGTGAAAAAAAATCAATATCTGTATTGTTACAGGCATTATATGGTGACTTTATTTTTTTTTCATCTCTCTATCTTGTATATTTCAAGAGATATTAGCTAAAAACCATGAATATATGCATTGACCAAAAAAGTGCATATATTCAGCTTAATTCCTTAAGTATTGACTTTAGAGCTTAGCTTTATAATTGTTTTATATGTAGAGGTTTATGGAGAATCTAATGGTAAAATTTATTTCACATTTTGCTTCATTGGGGTCTGAGATAAATGAGGTTTTGTACCTTTTTTAATCTATTATTACTTATACTTCAGTAATTATTGACTTTTCAGATATGCCATAAAAATGACATATGTGTATTTTACCATGAGGAATCTAATGGTGTAACTTATTTCACATGTTTATTCACTAGATTCTGAGTTAATTTCTATTTTGTGCTTATTTATGGTATTTTACTAACTTTTGAGATAATTATCATAAGTATAATTGTTACAGAAATTTTGTTGTGACCTTTTTGGATATGTGGTCATATCTCATAGGCTCACATGCCTATTATTTATCCCATAACAAAAGGAGTTCTCACAGCTCCATTTCCATAACCCCTTACACCCATTCCATCTCACTGAAATTGGGCATGGGGGGTCTTCTCAATATTCCATAGGCCTCTGTCCCACCCCCTTTGATTAGGGGGTTTTCGGCCAGTTAGACCCCCTGCAGCTTCTATGGCACATAGAACATGGGAAAGTTTAGGCCTCTTTTGAGCTAAATCCAATGAGGCCAAAAAGGGCCAAGGCACCAGATCTTTGGCCCTCAATTCCAAAACCTTCAGGATGACTCTTTCTTAGTCATTGCGTCTGGAAGCCACCTTCAGCAGGGTTTTCCCTCAAGACAAGTAAAGCCCTTCCCCAACCATTTTCTCAGAACTTCGGAGACCAACAATTGGGTATATATGATATTATATACCCTTATGTACCATCTATCCTCAGCAATTCAATGGTGACACTTTCAAGACTCCATTTTTCCATTTTGCATCAAGTCACCAGCCCATCATTCCACTTCAAAGAAATTTTTCATTGGCTCAAGCTTTCCATCCATGGTTGTATCCAGAAGACCATTCAAGGACACAAATTACCTTACCTTTCTGGTTTTGGCCATTTCAATTCAACAGTATTCCCCCCAAGAGAATACTGGCAACAATTTCTCAAGGGTAATTTCAAGAGGTTGTTGTATCTCAAATCATTTTTCAAGGCATCAAGAGCTCCAGAACTCCTTAGAAAACCCAATTGGTCCATACAGGCTGTACGTAATTGAACCTTTTAGGTCAATTAACCTTCCACTGTGGGAATCTGAGACACACAGTTCAGCTGTCAGGATTCCCAGATCTTTATTTTACCAAAACAGTCAATACAGCTGGGTGATCAACCTTCCAGGATCATTTTTTCAACTTTTTAAAGATACTGGCCACCTTTTCACCCCTGGGGACTTTTTCCCCAGTGAATCAATATATTTTATTTATTCTTATTATCATTTTCTTTTCATTCTTGAAATTAAATACTGATAATTATGAGTCAGTCATTTTCATCTTTTCTTTTCCTGTCAGTGGATATTTGTGGTCATATCCTTTACTAATTCTATTGTTCTTTCTGAAAGGTTGAATAAGTTAATTGAGGATTCATTTTTTTGGCTCTTTTGACTTTGGCTTCTCTTTATTATCTTTGGTCTGTGGCTTCTTTTCTTAACTTTAGAATATTTTTACTTCCTCCTATTTTCCTTAGAGAAATATATATTTCAATTATTTCATTATCCTTTTGGAGCCCCCCCAAGTGAGCTCTTTATTCCTGACTGCCAGGCCACTCTTGTTTTCCCCAAGAGGCTCTGAAACAGATAGGCCAAGAAAAGAAAAAGCAAATAATTTCCCACAGCCAAAGGAAAACATAAGCTTCAGAGGAATCCCTTGGGTCAAACTCTCCAAGGTCAGTCCTTTTAAGCCACATTCGTTTTGAATCAGGGGCTGTAATTACTTTTGAACCCTCTCTTCCTTCTTTGTATAGCTCTATAGGCATGGCACGTGTCCTCTATACAGAGCTATCAGAACCAATAAAAAGGATTTTTCAGAGTTTCCCAAGAAGAGAACTGGGACATAACTCCAAGCCTCTTTCAGGGGTCCGTGGACTCTTACTTATTGGTGAGAAGATTTTTGGAGGAGAAGACCAGATACCTCTTGGGAGGATGGTACCCTCTGTCAAGTAAAAAGAAAGTCAAACAAATGAAGCAATGGCTCAAGAAGCAAAATGAGCTATCACAAGATCAAAGCACCTCATACCTCAGAAAAACCATTAGCAAAATCCAGAAAATTTTCAGAAAATTCCAATCTTCACAAGAACAAGGGAAAAAAGAAGGATTTTCCCAAAAAGAAGTTCTTCAAGAAACCTCACTCAAAAGGATGTGATTCCAAAGGCAGAAAGAACAACCATGGACACAGTTCTCAATATGGACAAGATCCTTATAAAATTCAAACAATTGGATGAAAAGAAGATGTCAAGACCATCTCTTCCCAACAAAGAAATCAGTTGTATAAAGAAATTATTCAACTCCATAAGGAGAAAATTACTACCATACAAAACTGCCATAATTGTTTTAATAGTCAAATTGAACAGCTTAGTGGTAAGCTAAAACATTATTCAAAATTCTTTTAAATCCAATTCATTCAAACTGGGTAAAATACAAATGAACAAATAAATTTGATTGATAATCATAATATTGACATAGAATTATTGGGGAATTTGAATTCAAAAATCAATAATCTTGAAATAAATCTAATAAATAACAATAATGAGCTCATTAATTCAATCAATACCTAAAAAGAACAATTTAAATCCCTAAATTGGATTTTAGTAATATTGAAGCATCCGCTGTGAAAAAACTCAACTACCTTTAAAAATAAGTTGAAGGAGGTGATTGCATGAGAAGAGAAATGAAGGAAGATGTCCAAAGATGTTTGAATAAAGATTTAAACAATCAATTCCCTTATTTCCTGAAAAATCAGAATTATTTGATAAACCAGAGATATAAATTGCCAACCCTTTAATTTTTATTTCAAATCCTGAATACATCATTGAACCTGACACCAGTACATTAGCCAAGAAAGTTCCAAAAGTTGAATATTGGCCTAGATTGACAAGTGAAGGAGAATATTACTTCAGGGAAATCATCAGAATTATTGAAAGGATGTACGAATATTTCTAATCTCCTGATTAATTAATAATTGAAAAACCGCATTCACGTTTTGATAAAACTGCTAATACGTGGTATCATAAAGTAAGACAACAACATTGCAGACAAGATTTGTAATGGTGGAAACAAGAAACTATAGAGAAATGGGTAAAATATTCTTCGAGGTTCAAAGTTGAAACCTCCTTTTATTATTCAACATTTATAACTGAAATAGATATTCCTTTAAAATGGTTCTCAAAGAAAAAGGAAATACTTACTGCCTTATCTCTAGATATAAATGAATTATTAATACATCAAAGAATACTAATAAAATGTGGTAGCGAATTAGAGCATTATATTTAGTGTAGAGTCACAGAACCATTTTAATTTGATGACTATCTCAATTTCCTGTAATACATATTGTCAAAGACCTAATTTGGTAACTCTTGGAAAGCACCAGCATTCAAAATTCCCCTCAAACCAGATCATAGAACCGTTCCTAACACACAAAATGTTAAAAATTCTGATGAAAGTGTTAATAAGTGTCACATATGTAATAGCACAACTCATTTAGCCAAAGCCTGTTCCAAAAATTCTATGATAAATAAAATTCATAATGACACTATGGAAAACATTGATGATCAAAAAGACAAAGAAGAATCTAATTTTGATGACCGTGAATAAATTGAAATATTTAAAGGAGATTTCAATAATATTGATTCCTCCTTTTAGGTTCTGGATGTAAAAAGCTATCAACCTCTTGAAATTGGAGAAAATCATAGCCTGTCCCATGTGAAAGATGCAAAACTGCTTACAACCAAATCAGAAACTGGAAAAGGTTACACACCAGTAGATACTTCTATTAGTAAGATTATAATCAATTACAAGTAAGGTCTCATTAATCCGGACTCGTACTTCGCTTGCACTTTTTTTTAAAATACTACTTGCAGAAAATTTTTCCTTATTTTGATGATTTACTGATGCATATTCAAGGAATAAAATTCAGTATTGCAAGCCAAGCTGTGCACCTTCTGCTGATAATTTCTGCACAAGTCATTTTGCCAAACACAGAAGTAAACATAAGACTTAAAGTGGAATTTTCAGTGGTTTACAATTTGAAAAGTCAACATTTTATCCTAGGAAATGATTATTGGAAAATTCATGGTATTGATATCAATATTCGTAAAGATAGGTATTTTACATTTGGGGATAATAAAAAAAGAGATCTCAATTTTTCTCAAAGACAAATATAACAACAGCAGTAGTTAAAAATTTCAACAGTGACAAAAAATTTTCTTGAGAATCAACTTATTGAAGTTAATATTGGTGTAAATCTGATTCAAAATAGAAAGAAAGATCTTATGAGCTTACTCTATAAGTATAGTAATGCTTTTTCTACTGATAAAGAACCCCTTGGAGCTATTAAAGGTAATGAAGTTATAATTACTCTTAATATTGAAAGGCCTTATCCTCCATTATTAAGAATACCAGATAATCTTTCCAATTCAAGATCCAGAGAAACCTTGTAAATCCATATCTCTTATTTAATCAAATTGAGAGTTTTGAGGAAATGAGGTCATAATTAGTAAGTGGAGATAACCACCCTAGTAAAGATATCTTGGAATAATGCAAATTCAAGAATTTTCGGTGAGCTCAGAGCTCTGAATACCTATCCCATCCCTGGAATTGATTAAACTTTGATACATTTCTACCAATAAAAGTGCATACCTTCCATTTATTCTCTCAAAGGATTTCATCAAAGTGTTATTTCACAAGTTACACTAAAATGTCTGATACGAATAGCTCATTCTTATTTATTTAAATACTTTAGAATGCCCTTTGGCATTAGAAATGCATTATCTCATTTCCAGATAATGATTAATGGAAATTTTCCAGAACCCTTTTCTGAATGATTGCTTGTAGTATATGTTGTTGACATAATTATCTTCTCTGAGACTTTATGTTATTGTTTACAAAAACCATTTTGGGTACTAGAAAAAAATTTCCAAGTCAATATGAGGATAACCCTGAATAAATGTAACTTTGCATTCCATGAACTTAAAGAATTGGGACAAGTAGCCTCAGCTTTAATTGTTTTTATAGACAAAAATGAAGCTTAAGAAGTATCTTTGAATCCTATCACTCATAATGGAAAAAAAATTAATCTTTCTTAGGTTTTGCTATTTACTGCAGACAACACTTGAAAGACTTTTCCAAATGAGCTAAACTTCTAGATGTCTTATGTGACTAAAAATCCACCTTTGAAATGACTAGTGAAAGGGCTGAAGCTCATAAAAAATTAATCATTCCTTGACAACAGTGCCTTTTTTACTGATTCAATACTGAAAATCACCTTTCACAGTGTATATTAATTTCAGTGGTGAGTTCCTTGGGGAAGCTTTACATCAATTTCAAATTATTGATGACAAACCATTCAAAGGACCAATTATTTTTATTTCAAGGCATATTCATCCTACTGAAGCAAGATATGGATCTAGTAAAATTAAATTCCTATTTTTTTTTTTGGCATTGGATAAACTTTACTTTAATCTTGATGGAAGTGTTTTTGATTTAATCACCGATTGTAATTCAGAAGAATCATTGTTAAACATGAGAGCACCAAATAGACATATGTTGAGGTGGCAAATTTCCACACATAGTACAGAGGCAACATGAATATTTTCCACAAAAATAGAAATATTAATGAGATTTCTTATGGTCTTAGTAGATTTCCCTTACCAATTGCACCTGAAAGGCCAGAATATGTGCCCTTGGAAGCAGAACCTCAAATACCGGTTTGAAGAGTTTTTGTCACCAATATTGGTTCATAATTACTTGAAGAAGTTAGGAAAATCTAAAAGAAAGACAAGAGCTGCCTTCTTTTGGCTCAAATATCCCAAAACGAATGTCAAGATAGTAATTTGTCTAATTCCTTTGATGAAACCCGGAAGATTCCACCTCCTGGATGGAATTATGTAGCTCATTACTAAGAATTATTGTGATGTTAC
Source organism: Austropuccinia psidii (assembly GCA_023105745.1). NCBI lineage: Eukaryota > Fungi > Basidiomycota > Pucciniomycetes > Pucciniales > Sphaerophragmiaceae > Austropuccinia > Austropuccinia psidii. Next base: position 38,791,107 of record JALGQZ010000010.1, on the reverse strand, counting down.
TCTGGTTGATAGAGCCATTATCAATACTATATTTAATGAGCTTCATTAAAATGTTTTGTCTGGTAAGTTTTCAGAAGAAAAGACTGTTTAAAGAGTCAAATATGTAGCCTGGTGGCCCAGTCGGAGAAAATATGTAGCAGAATACTGTCAGATCTGGGAATGATGCAAGAAAGCCAACAGAGATACAGGTAAGAGATTTGGAAATGTCATTCAAATACAAGAGCCAAAATCACCGTGGGAAATAGTTTACATGTGTTGGGTTACTGCACTACCCCCAGAAGGTGATAAAAGCTAAAATGAATTCCTTGTATTAGTTGACAGGTATAGTAAGACCCCCTTCTTCTTACCATGCCATAAAGATAATACGTCCATGGATAACTAGTTACTATTGTGGAATTATGTTATATCTCACACTGGGCTATTCCAAAACATTATTTTTGATAGAGATCCTAAATTCACTTCAGCCCATTGGACTAACTTACATGATATCATGGAAACCAAATTATCCTCCCAAACTTCTTATCACCCACATTCTTATTGTTTGGCAGAAAGGATGATATAAACCCTTGAATATATGATAAAGTATTCTGTGCCCATGGCCTCTAATATAAATATTCTGATGGGTTCACTCATGATTGGTGAACATTGATTTCTTCCAATTAACTATCCTACAAAACATCAGTACATGCCAGTACAGGAAAAACTCTTGCAATGTTGGAAAAAGGTTTGAATCCAAGACTCCCCTCAGCTTTCATGAAAAAAATACCCTATTGATGTCCATCCTAAAGCATCCAGCTTCAAAACAATGTGTGACAAAACTAAAAACCATTCTCAACAAAGAATGAATAATTCCTTTGAATAGTCTAATATTCAATGGGATAAAGGTCATAATCCACCTGAATTGAATATTGGTGATTTGGTACTTGTATCCACATTGAATTTTAATAATATCAAAAGTCTCAAAAGATGAACATATTCTTGTAAAGGACATTTTTAAGCTAAAACTTTGCATTTCAACAATGCTCTTCAGGTCAAACTGGAAGCAGAATTTCAAAATTAAGACCCCACCTTTCCTGTCATAGCTCTGAAGACTCATCATTCCAATGATAAATAGCTGTTTCCCTTCAGGAAAAAGCCACATCAAGACATCTCACCACTTTATATGCATGAGGACGAAAATATTAATGCAAGTTCTTAGAAATAGGAAACTAATATCAAAGGAAGAAAAGAATATCTCTTTAGATACAGGAATCCAGCTCATGAGGATTAATAATTACCTTAGAAATAAATTATAGTTTCTGAAAAATTTCTAAGAATATTTATTCATGAGAGAAAACAAAAAGGATTCCAAAATTTTGGTAGAAAGAGCTTTGTTACTAGTAGTCATCCAAAGGCATATGGAAGTGTACATCAAGGCCGTTAGGCCTTAATTTTTATTTACAAAATGAATATTGTTTACAATATTTTTAGGAGGTAGAGAATGTGAGCCCTGAGGAATATTTGACATTCTTAAAGGACTCACAAAATTTCTCACCTGAAGTTGATTTTACTTAAAATTAAAGACAATTAAGTCAAATCTTATTTAAATATAAAAATGTTTAATTAGATTTTTAAATTCTTCATTTCTGCAGGAATTTTCTACACCATTGGATTCTCCATCCCATTTTACCTAGGGTCATACCACAGGTCATTAATCCATAAGCTCAATATTTTTGCCTACAAATACCAAAATATAATTTTAATGTAAAAATAGGACTTTTGGAGAACTGTCATTGTAAGCAAACCTTATCTAAGTTAAGCTAAAATGAAGCTACACCATTTATAGCTTAACTTACCAAAAAATTGGTAGAATGAAGGTGTAGTGTGTAGCTATAAAGCTAGGCTGGGATTTACCATACAGATTGTATATCTTGCATTCCCTTTGTACACACTAAGTTGAAAATGCCATTGTATGGCTTTTAATAAATACAAACGGTTTGCTCAACAAAAAAAGGTGGGAAAAGGGGATTCTGTCAAAAATTCTCAGGGTACCCAGCTTTTTGGACTTGAATGCAGTGATTTTTCAACTTGGCCAATCTTAAGTAAGGTTCTTAAGCCAAAACAAATCTAATATGGGATTTTAACTTTGATTTGAAGTTAAAAACTTATAGATAATCCAAAATCAAATCTTATTTCAGCTTATTTAAGCTTGAATTGAGATTTAAACTCAAAAACCGTACCAAAGTGAAAGCGTTGAGTAAAAGCCCAAAGCTGACCGCTTAATAAAAATGTTTGTTGACTCATGGATTTTTAGTAAAATTGAAGATATTGAAGCTTTCCTGCAAAATCTTATTCAACTCAATTTTCAAGTACACATTCAGGAAATGGAAGAAGTCTTACCTATAGTGAAAACAACCTCATTTCCTGATATAGCCCAACTGAATTGAAATTACCTCGTAAGTAAAGCATTTTTGTTTACTCATTACAATCCCCCATATTTTTAACCACTACATTTGAGGTTGGAATCCATACTAAAATCTCCTCTTTGGCTGTTTGATATTGAACTGTGGAAATATTTCTCATTGTGAAAAATTTGGAAAAAACTCAACATAGCACTAACTCTTAGAAATAATTTTATATATTTGATTAAAATCAGTTTCAATAAGAAATAAAAGTGTGTAACAAAAATCATTTATCAACCCATTTTATCATAAAAGCTTTCCTTGTATTCATAACCTATGAATATAGCCACTGAACCCTTTTTAAGACTTTATTGAGTGTTATTCAAGCTTAAAACTCTCAATTGATCTTTCAAATAGTGTTCTGGACCTTCTAATAAATATTGGTACTCTTTATCAATTTGGTGGACTTTATTTGGTATAAGAAGACCTTCCAACACTATCAAAAGGTCTCAGGATTCAACCCAGCCTGATATGATATAATAATCTAAATAAATATTCATAGTAATAATTTTAATAAGTTTATTTTAATGTAATCAGCTAAGAATAATATTTTAAATTGATTTTTTTAAATACAAAAATATTTTATTATTAATTCATATATTCATTCATATCATTGAAGTTTACTTTCTCAAATCAAATCCACTCTTATTTCTATTTTTAATGGTTTCTTTTATAAATATCTTTAAGTACTATTCTTTGATGTATTTTTTTATTAACCAGTAGGTATTTTTCTCTTATTATTTATCGTTTATTTTTAGAATATTATAGCTATTCATTTATAAATAGCTTATTCCAACGTAAAATTACTTCTGGTAGAATAATTTTACTATTATTGCTGTTATATTGGCAATAAAAAACCCTATAATTCCTAATAATAACTATTTCTAATATTATTATTTAATTCATATATATTTATTATTTGATATGAATATATATTATTTATTTATTCATTTTCATAATATTGATTTCTTAATGATATTATTAGACTGGTTTTTCTAAAGAATAATAACATACATAGTAAAATTATTGAGTTGAGATAAATCTAGCTATTGGTTTCATATTCATATTTTACATAGCGCTTACATCTCCAAACTTACCATATGAGGCACCCTTTTTAAAAATTTCATTTTCAGATTTCTTCCTTCAAACAAACCTCTTTCAATTTTCTCCACTCACTCTCAAATCGTCGTCTACTCATCATCAATATTCCCCCTGCCATTCTTCAGTATTACAAAGGGTATTAATCCTCAATTCATTCATATCAAATTGATCAAACGTATCTATTTTCTTTTAATCCTCATCTACTAAACTTGGATTGATAATTTGGTAAATATTCAATTTCAAAGCCATTCATTGGGATTAATTCAGCCTCTCATGTTTTTATTTTTCTTCTATTTTTTTTGGATTGAATTTCAATTTTAAATGTCCTTGTAAATTTTCATCCCTACTCTAGAAAGCATCCTGAAAATGGTAAAAGAGTGGTACCATCAAATTCAATCTTTTCAAAATCAACCATATTGATAATATGATATTTCTAACTCATACATTATCCCTAATGATACATAATGGTATGGCGGCTGATTCAATTGATATATAGATATAGATTTATCTACTTCTCATTAACATAATCAAAATCATCAAAAGCTTTAAGATCCATTAAGTATTTAAGTACTTTGGAAAACCTCTCCCACTTCCGTAGCTTCAGCTAAAGCGTTTGATAGGGATATAGCCAGTGACAAGCCCAATCCATATCATGATTCACCAAATTATAGGAAACCTCGTCTGGATAAGCTCAATTGGTTTTTAATCCTATCAGCTTCTTACAGACTGCAAATACCAAGGCAGGGGGAAAGTATTTGAGCCTAATGATGAAAGGAAAAGTTTACCTCAATATAGACTTCATGGGAGGGAAATCCTACTTTTCATTTTAAATTCCAGGGAGGAAATTCTACTGGTCGTCTTATTGCAGGCAAGGAAAATCTTACTGGTAATTGTAAATTTCAGGGGAGGTAATCTTACTGGTTTTCTTATTTCAGGGGAGGAAATCCAACCGGTCATTTTATGTTTCAAATATTCAGGGGAGGGTATCCTGCTATAAATATGTCATCAAATAGCTTAGTAAGCTGTCTATTATTCAATGTAGAAAACTATCTTACCTGTGCTACAATTATGGAATTGTAACTGGAGAAAATTGGAGCGTTAGATTCCATCTTAGAAGCCAATCATCAAGCAATAGAAATTCAAGAAATTCTCAATAGAAAGACATACAATTTTATTATACAATATCTCAATGAAGATAACCTTTCATTTGTATCAAGCATGCTTGACCAAATCAACAAGATAAATGTTCTAGCACTATGGAAAATTTTGAAAGAAAAATATGTCTAACAATATTTCAAGTCAGACTCTAGCATTCACAAAGTTTATTCAAGTAACCTTCATTATGACTCTGGAATTCATTCAAGAAATTTGAATTACAGTTAGAAAAATGAAATGAGTAGGCTTCAAACGGGAAGAATTTGCATTGATAATTATGGTCCTGAGTAAATTACCTCAATAACTTGACTCATTTGTAAGAATAATTTCACATGGTTTTCAAAATCAAGGTGTAGATTTCATACTCAAGAAGTTAGAGCAAGACCATATACAGCTCAACTTAAATGAATACAGTCATAAAGCCACAACTGCATGATACAGCCAAATAAATAGAATGTATTGTAACTATTGCAAAAATAAAATCCACTTGGAAGAATAATTTTGGAAAAGTATCCTGAAAAGAAACCAATCAACCTAATTACCCATATTGATGAAGATGAGCCTTCAATTGCATTCTAGTTCTCACCATTGCAACAGTGAGGGGCCATGTTGGAGAATCGCACTGTTGAACGGTGCTTGTACCTTTTAAAATTTCATTTTTAATGTTTTGTACTGTTCAAAATTTACTCTTTTACTTTTATACCAAACAAAATAAAATCACTGTTGTCACTTTATTCCTTAGATTGACTGTTCTATTTGATATATAAAGAGAAAGGCTTTTGTTTTCACTTAGATGAAAGATATTCAAAAATTAAAAAAGAAAATAAATTTATTTTCTTGTCATAATTGTGACTACTACCTTGACATGGAAGAACTAATTCAAATAATCCTGTGTATCCAATCTGAAAGAATAACTTTAAATGTATTTTTAAGATTAAACAGTCAACTAATAATCACTAAGAAGCTAAATCTTAAAATGACTTATAATATAATTTATAACAAAAGATTTTGCTTCTCTTACAAATTATTATCAATCGATGCTGAAGAGGCCATTTATAATCAATACTCATTTCGAATTCATAATAATCTAATAAATCTTACTTATTTTGTGTTTATGAATAATTAAAATTAAGTTAACTTAATGCAACCTGAGTTATATTGATATTTTGACGAGGTGATTCTTGATAAATATTTGTTAATTTTTGAGCAATTTCTTTTGCATATATATTTCCTTTAATATTATTTCCCTTCTGAGTAAAGAAGGTTTAAGTAATTTTATTGTATATGTCAATATGTGAATGAGTCTCATACCTTAATTTAATAAATTCTAACTATAACTATTTTGTCTGGTTTAGCCTCAAATATTCTAGTTTTCATTTACCCTTTCCAAATTAATATTCATTTTTACCATACTCTCTTTTTACTATAATTAATATTAGTTAAATCAGTTCCGTTATAAGTCTCAATGAATCTTCAATTCAGGCTTCAAACTCTTCACCAAAGAATCACTCTAAAAAATCAAAAAATTGACCAAAGCCATATTTCACAATATTATTTTTCCCAGGAAAAGAATGGGTATCATTTCTTTTTTGTTTATGTATTTCCAAATTAAATAAACTATCATGAAGGAACCAAGGAAAACCTAGTATATCATCTTAAAGAATTTCATGAGGAAATATTGGTTCAAGCAATTGAAGAAAGAAACTGAAAAAACCATTATTCGTTAAAAAACCGTGTTATTATGATCAAAATTATGAATTATAAATTACAGAATAATTTTTTTAATGACCTAGTAAGCTTCATAATTAAAGCTCAACAGTTATATTCTTTATTTCCATCAAAATCCTTTCAAAAAATCATCCATACCCTGAAAAAAGATATTATTCTGATTTCTGAAACAACAATTTCCAATAGAATAAATCAAAAGTACTAAAATTATATAGAACGTATATTCATATTTATCAATTATAACGCGTGATTTTTCTCATTTTCTACTGATGTTCTGTCTGGTCCAGTGAGAATTTCATATATCACTCTTACTTCTCATTATATATCAACTGATTGAAAACCATTCACTGCAAAAGTTGGATTATCAAAGCTGCCTGAAGCTTACATGGGAAAAACTGTGAGCCTTAGAGGTAATTTCATATACCCAAAAGACCACAAATATAAAAAATAACATATTAATATAAATAAAATAAATTTATTTATATTATTAAAATAAAAATAAAAAATATAAATATAAAATTATATTAAAAATAAAAAATTAATTATAATTTAAAAATAAAATTACTTTAAATTTTGTAAATATAAAATTACATTTATACTTGAAAAATTTAAGTAAAAATGAAATTTTAACAAAATTGTGAAAAAATAAATAAATTTGGAAAAAAGTTAAATAAAATTTATTATAACTTTTTATCCAATAAATAAACATATAAATTTTATTTCACCATTGGATTCCTCATAAAAAATCAGGTGGGGTCACCTCTGAGTGAAATTTTTGTAACTCAACTCTAAATAAGCTTAAATTAAGTTTTTAGTATTTTCAATACAAAAGTTGAAAATCCTCAAAACCTTAATTTAATTCACACCACATGTGGTGTTAACCATCAATTTTTGTGTTAAAATTGAGGTGTTGTGTTTAGTTTAGAAGTTATGAGGAATTGAAGTATTTTCAATTGAATTCAATTGAAATGTCAAAATGTGCGCGTGTATTACATAAGTGAACTTTGATTTACATATGAGGTATCAATTATTACTGTATTGTACTGTACAATTGAATTGAATTACATATGTAAATTATAAGTATAATACATGATGAGGAATTAAAGGAAAAATAAATTGGAAAGATTAAATTTGGGGGGGAAAAGGAACTCCAGCTCTAAGGGGGAGCTAGACCCCCAAAATCCTTGCTGACAGGCGTGGGATGTCAAAATTCACGCAAAAGTTCATCACTTTTGGCCTGGAATTGAGTTACAGGGTCTGTGGACTCAATTGATGATGAGGTTTTGATACCAACTGGGGTAGTTTTAGCTGTTGCCAAGAAGGTAAAACTACCCTTAAGATAAAACCATCAGAGTAAAAACAGTTTTAACTGGTTTCTACGACTCTGACACACATTCTGACGTGTTTTGAAGGCTCTAGGCCTGGTATTGCTATAGTAATGGCTGATTTAAGGGTCTAAAATGGCTAAAAATGGCTAAAAATGGCTTAAACCAGCCCTTTTTTGGTCTAAACCAGGGTTCAATGATGCCATAATTGGCTTTTCTGTTGTCAGACTGTTTTTCACGACTGACAAGAGTAAATTTTACTTTTGGAGTAAGAGAATTGATGGCTATAAAAGAATGTCTTCTTTGCCCCACTTTTCTCTTCATGTTAGAATCTTTTTCCTTTTATTAATTAGTTTAAAACTGTTAAACCAATCAATAAAAGATTCCAACCACCCTTTTTAAATCATTTTGAACCTTTTAACCACGTGAAAAAATCATTATAATCATTGTTTGTAACTCTTATAATCATTTTTACCCCTGAACCACCCCAAAAGTGAATTAAAGCATCTTTCATCACTGTTAACTTTGTCACTTTGTTTCCAAATTCACTCTGGTCACTTTTGGGCGTGTTTTCTCTTTAATATTCTTTTTAAAGACTCTGTTCTTTAATTAATTGCTTGCAGTTCTTTGCTCAATTAATTCCAATTGAAATTGCTCTTGAAGAAATTTCTTTTGTAGCCTTAAAATATCTCTTGTAGAGTATTTTTTGGATAAATTTTTATTGTTGGTAAAACAATAAATTTTTATAATATTATTGTTTTATACTAATAAAGTTATAAACAATAAAATTGGCGTGTTTTCTCTTAAAAATAATATTTCATACTATTTTTAACTGAATTTTACCTTATACAAATTTTGAGGACAGGAAAAGTACTTGATTTTTAATCAAAGTTTCATATCCACACCTTACAAAAACATATACACAAATATCATTGTAATTATCAATTATTTCTTTCTTAAAGATTGTGAAAATTCAAGGTGATAAAAGTGTGGTTCCATTCAAATATACCCCTCAAGTTCTTCACCCTCAGAGACTGAAGGTAATGTATTTCAGATTATTTATAAAGCTTAGATATCTTATCAACAGGTGATCAAATCATGGAAGTAACATGAGATAATTGATCTTCAAATACAAAACTTATGGAGCTAGATTTGAAATGAAACTCCCTAAAATATTTTGACTCCCACATTCAATTTTTTTTCCCATATTTTGAATTTTTAATAAAGGGATTCGTTGAAAGAGCCAGATGGATCAATTGATAAGCTTGAAAAAGTTGTCAATTTCATACACTTATCAAATACCCCATTGGAAAAATTCAAATGAATTTTTGAAAAAACAATGAACAGAAAAGCAGACCTTCTTTGTAAAAATAAACTATATTAAATTCAACACATTCAATTTTATTTTAATCACTTAAGTAGAAGAGCTAATTGAGTGACTTTCTTTATTAACACAATAGGTCTCAAATCTCCAAAGGAAAAATCCACACTTGAACAGTTAAAGCAAAAATCACTTTTGTGGTCAGAATCAGAAAATAATTTCTAATTCCATTCAAAAAGTTTATTATCAAAATAATAGCCAACTTGTATGTCTCCCTTTCAATCATACTCCTGGAATAAAAATTTTACTTCAATTTTCCATAGCTATTTAGGAAATAATTTATAAATATTAATGGAATTTTTTCAAAAAAAATATGAAAATGTTTGAAGGTATTTGCCACTCAAACTGACAAAGCTCAAGGGTCTTCTTATCAATCACTAGGTTTAGTAATGCCTCGGTACCGAATTCTCCTTGAAAAATCTTAAAAAAACAAAAAATGAAGTCTCAAGAGAATCCCAAATCTTTTATTCAGCTGATCAAGAATACTCAAACCTTGAAATTTATTAATAAATTGAATCAAATTATTGTTCTATCTGCTTGATGCTTGATCCTAGATCCAACATTACATGGTTCAATAAGCATTATCATTTACCAGAAGATGAGAAAAATGGTGATATTGAACAAATCAAATATCAGTATGAAGAACTCAAACTTCTCATATAATTATATGCTGAATATTCTTATGAATACGCAATCAACCCTTCACAAAATCCTGATTTTTCTAAAACTAATTCTTAATATCAAAAGAAATCATCCCCATTTGGAGAAATAATTTCAAAAGTAAAAAATGAAACTACTGAAATTATTTAATATTTAGAAACTGATTCCCCATTATTTAATGGTAGAAGAGCAACGAAACAAGATTCCTAATATTATCAAAAATTGCAAGAGATTATCTTATAATACCCTAAGCCTTAGAGCCTACACAACATGTCTTTTCTAAAGCTGGGAGCTTTATTAGTAACAAGAAAACATCACTTTAATGTTATTATTTGTGGACAAAGATTTGTTTACAATTATGGTTAAACAAAGCAATTCATAAAAGTATGAATTCATGGTATTACAATGCTTAAAAAAGAAATCATCAACATTTTTCTTTTTGTTGAATATTTTTTTCCCAGAACTCAGAAAATCTTTATTGAGATGTAATAAAGGAAATGCATGAAATACAATTATATTTCAGTTTATAAATTAAATTTACACAATTTAATGATACTAAGACTAGGTGAATAAAATCTTTTTTAATATTATATTTTCATATTTGTCATTATAGGAGTAATATGAATTTTATTCTTTAAATTATGTTATTATTATTGTTGAGGTAATAAGTTTTTTATTTGTGAAAAAATCAAGTTTTTATTCTTGAAATAGATCATTTCTTATTCTGAAAATAAAAAAAAATATTTTTTCACCTTATGATAGTTTTTAAGTTATCAAATATGTGGTGACATAAGGCCTCTTATTTTTCTGAGTTTATAATTTTCAAAGAAGATTATTCTTCTATCATTTGCACAGTCATCGAAATGAAACATTGGATTTTTGCGATATTCATTTCTTTTCAATGATTCATGTGTTATGATCATTGTAAGGAAATTTCAAGCAAAAAACTAGTAAGAACCCATGGAGGCTTACTTTTTGATAAAAAATTTATTTTGAATGTTCTCTTACCTTAAATCTACTATGATATAATCTAAGAAGCTTGAATATTTTCTATTATATAAAATAAATTTAAAATGATTATCTTGATATTCATGTAGAATATTGGTTATTTCCAATGAGACTATAGATAGTAAATAATTAAATGTATTTGTATTTGAGAATAATAAATATGTAAGAAAAAATATGATCATGTTCAACTTAAGTGAAAATATCTTGTAAAAATTATCAACCTAATATAAATCAAAATTCTAATTTTCATAAAAGCTGAATCCAAAGTTTATAAGTTCATCCTTAAATATTTGAATGGGACTACAATTTGATTCTGAAAACTTGCTGGTTTTAAGATTTAGGTATTGAATACTTAAGTTCTCTAAAGATTTTATGAGTTTTTGGAAAGATATGTATTGTATATTAGAGGGTAAAATAAAACAACTTTCCTTTTTCAAGTGGGTATTGCATGGTAAATTATTTTCTACTAATGCTAAAGACTTAGAAATGATACCTGTTTATATTTTTCTTCGTGTTGTTAAATAAAAGATCCCACATGATGGGGTCTATATCAAACCTAAATATTTTAGATGATAAGTTTAAATTAAGCTATAAACTCAGTAGGAGATATAAAGAATTAAGAATCTTTTTTATTTCTTCTCTGTTGGTGGTAATAATCATATATTCTCGGGGATAACTTTCCTCTTTCATATTATCAATTGAACAGCCTGTATGTACTCAACACTTCTCTTGGTGTCTGTGACCTTTTTGTTCTTTTATATCTGCTAAACAAGAAAAAGATAAATATTCCAATCTTTTGGTTATATAATTTATCTTATCTGATTTTGGGTTTCATTCTGTGCTATAAGTTTGAGTTTCAGGTTGCAAAAATTACTTCTAAATTACTTGAAAGCCTCAGTACTTTGGTAAAAATATGTGGATAGATGTATACAAGAGAATTCAATAAGTCATTGCCTTGAAACAGCTTGTTACTAATGTTTATAATTAATGTAAAAGGTGTAATTAAGTGTCATATGACATGAGAAGGTCTTTTCAAGATGTCCCAAAATTAATTCCAATGTAACTGTGAGAATGACTGAAATTGAATGCCAAAAAAATATTATAACCAGTAACTCTGATAACCTTGATTAGAACCAAGCTCTGTTTCAGTTATTGAAATAAGTAGCTGATAAAAAGGGGAACTTTGAGAGATCCAGGACCCATTTGAGCTATATCTGGACAGAGAGTGTTCATTCTTTCTGAATGATAAAAAAAGGGAGGTGTATCTATTATTTTCATGATTCTAGAAGCTTTGATTATGTAAGATTTGTCTATGAAACTCTTGATAATATTACTATTAATAAAAAGTGCTTGTACTGTTCTTATGAAATATCATGAAACAATTATTATAACCACAATCAAAAAATTAAGTTATTAATTTCTTCTTTTACTTTTTATACACTACTAGTTATTATAACAATAAGCAGTAATTGTGTACAAGGATAAATTACAAGTATTTAATAATAAAACTTCTTTATTAAAATATTAAGCTTATTCTAATATATAATTCTTGAAGAAAATTAATACTAAAGAAAAACTTTAAGAATTAATTAAAGCCACTCACTAAAGATCTAATAAAACCTTGAAAAGAATTGGTAGTGAGATTTGATGGATAAAGTGTGCATTGAAGGGATCAAAATTGATTTATGACAGTATTACAATAAATTATAGCTTATTTATATGATTTCATGTGTTTCCAATTGATTATTAAAGGTTAAGAATACTCAATAAAAGATTTTAACTAATACTTACTTCTTGTTACTAAAGGTACAATTGGATAATAAGATAATTTGTAAAAAAAAGCAAGAGCAAGCCTCTTTCAAGTAAAAGACAGCTCACAGAGGCCATCCATAGAGAAAACTGAAAATCCAGTAAGTGAGAAATAAATTATCCTTTTTGTACTATTTATTACACCATCTGTTGTCACATAAGATTATCATAATTAATTAATTAAGGCTTTTACGTGGTTACCAACCCATTTATGGTTAAGAATAAAAGGAGTAACAACTGTGAATCTCATTTTATTTCAAAAGAAACATTAACTTTGCAAGGTTATCAATGTTTATGGAAATTTAATCACAGGTTGTGTTCTCTGTGAATTTTTGAAGATTCAGTTTTTCACATTGAATCATTAAAAATGGACTGTAAGTAAACCTTTTAGTTTTACTTATGAAATCATAATGTTTTTTGTTTCTTTATGGATCACATCATTCTGCATTGGTCCTGAAATCTTCAAAAATATTCATTAATAAATGTATTTTTAATGAATTTTTGAAGTTTAAACCTTATTTCTATGGAGAATTGCAAATAGCACAATATAGCTGGTTTCTATGAGGTAAATCAATAGATGCTAGTCCAAAAAGTGTTTTAATTACTCTTTGAAGCTTTCTCCATGGAAAATAATTAATAATTGAGATGATTACAGGAGTCAAAGTTGTGCTTTACCTCCTTGTCACATCAAAATAGCAGCTTCTTTGCAACTTTCTTATCATTTAATGAGAGTTTAACTTGGTAACCAAGTTCCCAAAAGGTCTTAGTATATCAATTGGGCCATGTTCAGCCATGGATACAAGTCTTAGAGCTGTCCATGCCTCAGAGGCCTCAGAAGTTGAGTGCCCTGGCTCTCTTTGATGTCTTTTATCCCTTTTCGCTATTTTCATGTCAAAAAAAGTAATTCAGGCTTCAAGACTGATATCCACTATGGGTGTATCAAATCTGTATGTAAGAATACCATAATATCAAGTGCCACAAAAATGAATAACACTAATTTTAGTGTATATTTATCATTGCATTTGTAACATTCTCATTATTTTGGAGTGAAATTGAGAAAAACAAGAAAATTTCACAATTCTTTTATGTGGTATTTATTATTTGGTATTTAAGTATTTTCCATATTACCACCTCATAGATTTAATTTAAGCTTATTCAATCTATGAAGCTACCTTAGGTGAATTTTTGTGTAGAATCCAAATCTGGCCTTAAATCCATTGATGTACCTGCTCATGAAAAAGCTATTCATCTTTTCTTAGATCAAAAATGATGAATTTTGGATATATGCATGACTTGTGGGTTATGAATGGTTCAGAATTTATTTTAAGATGAATTGTGGCCTATTTTGGTATGTAAAATATAGCTCAATGCTCAAATTCCCTCTCACCATAAAACTCAAATTGTGATACAGCTTCATCAATGATATCAAGAAGGAAAAGGCCCCAAAGGGGGTTAATTTCCATGTCCCAACCTCTCTATATTACTCATATCAAGAAATTTAAAGCCTATTGATAGACATATTCAGGTTTATGGCCTTCTTTAATGTCTAAATATCCTTGAATGTTTATCTGAGTAGGTTATATCTTATTCTTCCAGACATTTATCTTCATATACAGGATTTCTATATCTGACAAAATATTCCCTTGGATTTATACCCCTAGATATCCTTTCTTTAATGATTTTCTTCATCTTTTTGTCTTCATTCTGCTCCTCTGGTGGTACAGCTAAAGGAGTTTGGTTCCTTAAAGGAAACAATTCTTTATCAACTGGTTGATAAGGTTTTATCAAGCTGACTGGGAAGGCGGGGTGTTTATTTTACAATTCACCACTCAATTCCACTTGAACTGCATTGTTTCCATGTAAGGCAACAATAAAAAAGGTACTACATAAGAATCTTCAAGTTTCTTTGGGCCTTTGATATTATTAAAATTCAAGGTTGAAACTAGAACTGATTCCCCTACTTTTAATTCTAGTACCTTAGACTCTTGTCCCACTTCTGTTTTACATAGCCAAAAGCATCATTCATGTTTTTTTTGTATTTTTTTCACTTTATCAAGCATAATTTGAATCTGGAAGCTGTAGGATGGATGTCAATTAAGTCTTTACTAAGTGTGTCTGTTGGGAGTCTTGGATTCCATCCCTTTTCTAACATAGCAGGAGTTTGACCTGTGGAAGAATGAACCCATTTCTTATATGCCAGTTCTAATGCAGGTATTAGAGTGCAGCAGTCATGGGCAATGCCATATAAGTCTTTGAATTCTAATCCATAGGCACAGAATCTCCTTATCATGTCCTCCAAAGTTTGAATAATTTGATCTTCCAGACCATCAGTTTGAGGGTTATATGCTGTAGAAAATACTAACTTTGTCCCAAACAATCTATGAAGATTGATATAAAGTGCAGAGGTGAACTTGGGATCTCTGTCACTGATGATATTCTTAAATCACCCTGTATTAGAAATAGCTCTATTCCATAGAAGAAGAGCTGTATCCATAGTAGTTTCGTCTTAATGACATGGTAAGAATATGGGAGTTTTGCTGTATCTGTCTACAATGACTAAACAAGCATTATAATTTTTTTGACCACTTGGAGGAAGTGCTGTTACCAAATCCATGTGAACAACTTCCCAAGGGGATTTTAGTTCTTGAATATGGATCATAAGTCCAAATTTCTTTCTTATACTCCTGTTTACCTTTTTGCATCTTTCACAGGTATGGCAGTATTAAATTGTCTCTTTTCTCTAAGATTGCCACCATGCACAGTTTTTAACTTTTCTAAGTTATCTGTCTTCTGACAGGTGTCAATAATAGATGCTATCATGACATTCATGAATAATGGTATGAATAAGCATTCTAATGCACAATGTCATTACATAAAAATGATTGGTTGTGTGGTAGATTATTCCATCAAAAAATTGAAATCTTCTTTCAAAATAGTAAGTTTTCCATATCTCATCCATTGAATTAACCAGAGATGTATCTTTACAATATTTATCTAGAAACAATGTCAAAGTATGGAAATTCTTGTCCTTTTTATAACACTCTCTGACTCCTTCAAAGAATCCAGTTCTAACATAAGTTTTGTTGATACCTTCAATTGTAATCTGTGGTTCTTCTTCCAAAGGCACATAAGCTGGTTTATAAGGATCATTGGCAATGTCCATCAGCATTATTATGTATATTTCCTGCCTTATGAGCTATAGTCATTTTACCTCTATATTCTTGAATGGCTATCTTCCATATCAACATATGTCTGTTGGGTGATTTCATGGCATTAAAGTCAATTATAACCTCAAAAACACTTCCATCAAAATAATAGTGTAATTTCTAAAGTTCCCATACCAAACATAAGCAATCAATTTGGCTTTCACCACATCTGGCTTCTTTTGTTTTGATTTCTCTTGAGGTATAACAGACTGGTCCCTCTGTAGGTTTGTCATCAATAATTTGAACTTGATGTAGGGCTTCCCCTAATCCATCTCCACATGAATCAATGTAAAATTTGAAAGGTATCTTCCAGTCTCTCAAAAGTATTAAAGTTTCTTTTATCAGAACTTTCCTTATCTTCTCATAAGCTTAAATTCTTTCCTGTGTCATCTCCAATGCTTTCTTTTGATCACAGATTCTATAGAGTGACTTGGCTATCATTGAAAAATCTTCCAGGTTTTGCTGTACTAACTATCAAATCCAATAAAAGACATCATTTCTTTTTTATTCTGGGGTATGAGATTAAGTAACACTGCTTCTAATTTAATTTTGTCAATACCCAAGCTTAAACCACAAAAAATATGTCCCAATTCTTTAAGTTCTCCAAATCCAAAGTAGCACTTCTTGAGTGAAAACTTCATATTCACTCCTGCAAATTTTTCAAGTACTCTTGCAAGTCTTTCAAGGCTCAAATACCATGAGTCTGAACATATAGTTATATAATCAATATAAATAATGAGCCATCCTTCAGATAATTGTGTGGGGAAGATGGTATTCATCATTCTTTGCTAATGAGATGGAGCATTTTTAATACCAAATGGAATTCTAAGGTACTCATAAATAACACAGTTAGTGATAATTATAAGTAATTTCTTGGCTTTGAGCATCAAGCAGTCTGATGAAATCCTTTCAATTCATCTATGGAGTTTTCTACTTGGCTTTTTATAATTGGGTCAAAGCTTCTTGGATTCAAGGGTTTTGATACCTATCTGGAATTGTGTAGGTATTCAGAGCTCTAGAATCTCCAACCATCCTTGATTTCTCATTATTCTAAGAAATAATAACGGGAGTTGTCACTTCAACTTCTTCATCACGGCCTATTTTTCTTAGTAAACCAAGTTGTATCAACTGTTGGATATGTTTTTACAAGGCTTTTCTAGCTCTGGGGCTTGCTGGGTAAGCTGGTCTTCTAAGTACTGGAGGGTATGATCTTTCAATTTTAAGAGTAATATCTACTCCATTCCCTCTAATATTGCATAATGGTTCATTATCTGAAGAGAATGCACTTTTATATGGGTATAACACATCAATAATCTCTTTCCCCATTTTTGTATGATTATGTTGGATTAATTTGTGCTTCACCAAGTTTATTTGGCACAAATTATTCCTTATATGTATCTTTATTTGAAGATATGACTGATATTTTTTGGACATATTGGAAAAAGCAAATTTTTGTCTTTTTTTTCTCCAATTGTAAAATATCTGTCTTTATGGTTATTAATTTCAAAACCATAAATATTCAAATAATAATTTCCAATAATGACATGTATATATGTACAATTGTCCATCACTACTATCTCTGTCTTCATCCTCACACTTCCTGCAGGGTGTGGAAATACAAGAGTGGTGTCTGATATGCCCAAAGGGTACACATTATTACTGGAACTAATAAACTGCACACCTTCTCTTTATAATAGAGGTTTCTTCCATTCAGGCAGTATGACTTAAAGGTAGTCTTTTCCTAAACAAGTGCAAAATGCCCCTGTGTCCAAATTTAATTTGGCTTCAACATCATTCATCAGGATTGATGTGATAAAATATGCTTCAGAAGGGTTTCCTTTTCCTTTAGCTGGTTTAGTCTTACCCATTCTGGAATCCTATATATTGATCAGGTTATAGCAATCCTCACTATATTGTGGCAAGTGAGTGTGGACTTCAGTGACTTCAAGGAAAGCTGTAATTTTTTCAATGGAATAGCCCTCTACTGGTGTTTCTTCACAGATTTCAGAATATTGGTCAGATTTTTATTTCTCTTAAGCACACTAAACCTCTTCAATGACTTGAAATTCATTTATTTGTGTCTACTTGGTGCAAGTTTTGGCCAAATGTGAGATTCTTCCACATTTATGACACTTTAAGACAGGTCTTTTATCTTCTCTGGAATTCTTTGGGATCATTTTTGACTCCATAGGTTTCCTAGTCCAGGTTTTACCAATTCTTTTCCCAGTGATGATATCTTCCATAGCATTAATATATTCCTCTGTTGAAAAGGTTTCTACAAATCTGCACTTGATAGCATGTTCTAGTTCCTCTCCACCTTTTCTTAATAATTTGTATTGATCATTTAGTCTGACATATCTGTGTGTAAATAAGACAGTCTGTCTTTCTGTTTGGGGAACTAAGTAAGTGGGTTATCCTTTTCTATGTTAAAAATGGAAATTTCGAAAGCATTTTCCTTTTTAAATATTCAAGAATTATTGGCCCATTTGGTGATTATGTCAGATTTTCACCAAAGCCAATAATGTTTACCATGATCTTCTCTCATTTTGAATACCATTTCTTTGAAGTTCTGGTAAACAATTATTGTAGTTTTCCTAATATCATTTAATTAGTTATATTAAAGTCTTCTTGCAACATATCAATTATTTTAATGAACTAAATATTTTGATATTCACCTTCACCAGATAATGTTGGCCATTCTTCTAATTTGGCAATATCTTTTTCAGATATTGCATTTTCTTCTAGAAAAGGAGTTAAACTCTCTTTCACAGAAAGCTTTTCTTCAATAAAAGGTGTAGAATTTCTGGTCATATGTGAATTTGGTCCATAATTCTTATGAATTTGTTCTACATGTGCAATTATGTGAGCCTTAGAGGTAATTTCATATACCCAAAAGACCACAAAATACAAAATTAACATATAAATATAAATAAAATAAATTTATTTATATTATTAAAATAAAAATCAAAATATAAATATAAAATTAAAAATTTAATTACAATTTAAAAATAAAATTAGATTAAATTTTGAAATTGTAAAATTACATTTATACTTGAAAAAATTAAAGTAAAAATGAATTTTTAATAAAATTGTAAAAATTAAATAAATTTGGAAAAAAGTCAAATAAAAATTATTATAAATTTTAATCCAATAAATAAACATATACAAATTATTTCACCATTTGATTGCTCATAAAAAATTAGGTGGGGTCACCTCTGAGTGAAATTTTTGTAACTCAACTCTAAATAAGCTTAAATTAAGTTTTTAGTATTTTCAATACAAAAGTTGAAAATCCTCAAAACTCTAATTTAATTCACACCACATGTGGTGTTAACCATCAATTTTTGGGTTAAAATTGAGGTGTTGTGTTTAGTTTAGAAGTTATGAGCAATTGAAGTATTTTCAATTGAATTCAATTGAAATGTCAAAATTTGCGCATGTATTACATAAGTGAACTTTAATTTACATATGAGGTGTCAATTATTACTGTATTGTACTGTACAATTCAATTGAATTACATATTTAAATTACAAGTATAATACATGATGAGGAATTAAAGGTAAAAATAAATTGGAAACATTAAAATTGGGGGGGGAAAGGAACTCTAGCTCTAAGGGGGAGCCAGACCCCCAAAATCCTTGCTGATAGGCGTGGGATGTCAAAATTCACGCAAACGTTCATCACTTTTGGCCTGGAATTGAGTTACAGGGTCTGTGAACTCAATTGATGATGAGGTTTTGATACCAACTGGGGTAGTTTTAGCTGTTGCCAAGAGGGTAAAACTACCCTTAAGATAAAACAAACTTAGCAAAAACAGTTTTAACTGGTTTCTACGCCTCTTACACACATTATGACGTGATTTGAAGGCTCTAGACCAGGTATTGCTATAGTAATGGCTGATTTAAGGGTCTAAGATGGCTAAAAATGGCTTAAACCAGCCCTTTTTTGGTCCAAACCAGGATTCAATGATGCCATAATTGGCTTTTCTGTTTTCAGACTGTTTTTAACGACTTACAAGAGTAAATTTTACTTTTGGAGTAAATTGGTGGCTATAAAAGAATGTCTTCTTTGCCCCACTTTTCTCTTCATGTTAGAATCTTTTCCTTTTATTAATTAGCTTAAACACTGTTAAACCAATCAATAAAAGATTCCAACCACCATTTTTATATCACTTTAATCCTTTTAACCACGTGGAAAAATCATTATAATCATTGTTTGTAACTCTTATAATCATTTTTACCCCTGAACCACCCCAAAAGTGAATTAAAGCATCTTTCATCACTGTAAACTTTGTCACTTTGTTTCCAAATTCACTCTGGTCACTTTTGGGCGTGTTTTCTCTTTAATATTCTTTTTAAAGACTTTGTTCTTTAATTAATTGCTTGCAGTTCTTTGCTCAATTAATTCCAATTGAAATTGCTCTTGAAGAAATTTCTTTTGTAGCCTTAAAATATCTCTTGTAGAGTATTTTTTGGATAAATTTTTATAATATTATTGTTTTATACTAATAAAGTTATAAACAATAAAATTGGCATGTTTTCTCTTAAAAATAATATTTCTTACTATTTTCAATTGATTTTTACCTTATACAAATTTTGAGGACAAGAAAAGTACTTGATTTTTAATCAAAGTTTCATATCCACACCTTACATTTGGGGGCCCAGCCGTGATATTTTACCTGTGACATATATTTTTTACTCTTTTTAAATCTTTTTTCTTATATTTAAAAATTTAAAAACATATAAAAAATACTTATAATCAAAAAATCCATAAAAAATAATTTTTTTTTCATATTATAAGTGAGGCTTATATTTTCATTTCTTTTTGAAAATTTAATTGGTTTTTTCATTAATTTTAGTGTCTGACAATGTGGTAAGACAGGAAAACATTGAAACAGCCTCAACAGTAACCAGCATTATTCCTGCCAGTACTGTTAATTCTGATCATAATAGTACTATTATTGTGACTCAGAATATTCAACCAGATCCAATTTCTTCTGAATTAGTCAACTTAGAAATAAGTAATACTCTTCAGAAAGCCAAAGATTTGGCCAATAGTAAGTTTTTTGACGTAAAATTACTATTTTAAGCCTTTTTTAACCATAATTATGCCTTAAACCAGGTCAGGAGCCAGCTATAACCCCTCAAGCAGCTCCCAGAAAGGTAATAGACGTGATTATGGCAGAGGCCAATCAGGTACAGAAAGAAAAGGGTCAGTCGATGACTTCCAAACAACTAAAATGGGTCATTCTGAAGCTGATAATACCATTTTACCTTAAAAAAGAGCTGACACCGCCACAACAAGCCTCTGTGGACATATACAAAGCCAGCCACAGTGCATACAACAATGCACTTAAGTTCAAGGAGTACCAGATCCTTGCAGGCCTGTGGAAGAATTGCATGAATTCTTACCTGACTGTGAGAAAATTCCTGGGCCATCCCAATACTTGCAAATTGCTCAATGGATGGCATCCATTGATGGAGAAGAAAAACATGATGCTTTTGACACTAGAATGGAGGAAAAACAACCCCCCACAACCCAAACCAGTGCCAAAAACAGCCCCAGTGGCCAGCAACAGCAATTCCAACGTGCAAAAGCAACCACAAGCTCCAAACAAGGGCAAAGGGAAGGCACCAGCCCCAAACCCTTACAGCCAGGGCTACAGGATGCCATGGAAAATGTATTTCAGATGGCCAGAACCATGATGGAATTACAGAAGAAGAAGGAATCCAGATTAAAATATCAAAAATGATTTCTGATACTTTTAATTGTATTCCAGAGTTGTATAAAGCTATTTCTGACGTAAAAAGTCATCTTTCTGATAAAAATACATCAATTTGTGATAATCTTAAAACAAATAAATTGAGTCTGAGCCAAATAAATGATACACTTACATGCTTTGAAAGAGTTTTAAGAACAATAAAAACTTCCAATAATGATAATTCTTTTGGCATTGAAATAAATGAACAATCTGCCATCATTAAAGAATTAACAGATAAATATTCTAAATTCAATATTGATGACATAATTGAAACAAGAATAAAACAAGCCATAAACACTATCAAAGAAGATAATAAAAAAGCTCTTGATGATATTTCAAAATCATTTGCTGAAGTAAAGACAAATAAAATTGCCTTGAAAAAGCATTTTGATACCTCAAAAGAGGAAATATCAAAATTAACAATAAGGTTAAATGAAGTTATATCTGATAATACTAAACAAACAGAATTATGGAATCAGCTTACATATAAAGAGGATGATCATAAAAAGAATGTCATAGACTCTATACAAAGCTTACAACATGAATTAAGAAATTCACAAAGGTGTAACAACAGTAAAATGAATGATATTGAACAACTGCTAAACACCTTTCCAAGAATGTCTACACCTCTGAACCAAGATGAGGCAGCAAGAATTCCTAATCCACAAGTATTGGATATTGAAAATTCACAGTTAAAAGAGGAATTTTCTATATCTTTTCATAACTTGGAACCATCAATGGGCCAAGCACTCTTGAAAGAAGTTCCAAAACTTAAAGAATGGCCTCACTTCAGTGGTGAAGGAGAGTATGACCATATGGAATTCATTAGAGGTATTGACATGATCAAAGAGGATTTTGAATTACCAGACAGATTGGTAACAGCAAGATTTAACACCTTGTTTACCAAATCAGCTCACAGATGGTACATCAAAATAAGACAAGCACATGGACACCAGAGTTGGACTTGGTGGAAAACCCAAATCATTAACAAATGGGCAAATGATGCTTGGAGGTTTGAAGTTGAAACAGCCTTTGAATCTGCCAAATTTAATTCTTATAAAGACAAAGCTTTACCATGGTTTTGCCAACAAAAAGACAGATTAACAGCATTATAACCAGACATGTCAGAATTTATGATCCATAGAAAAGTTCTGAGACAATGTGGAGGTGACTTAGAGCATGCTGTCAAAAGCAGGACTACTGGACAGTCTTCAGCAGAATATATCATCAATATATTAGAAGAAGTAACCACCAGAACCAAAATTGGTTCTAGTAAGTTGAATCTCAAAACAAGGTTTAATACACCTTGGAAAGATTCTGTGGACAAAAACTCCAAAGAAAATTCTAGTAATATTAAGTATAAATCTGCAGATACAATCAGAAAGTGCCATATTTGCCAAAGCACCACCCATTTAGCCAATGCATGTCCAAAAAGGGGGAAAATCGATGAAATTGACATTGAAAAAGAACCAGATGTTGAAAAAGAAGACATAATTGAAGACAATTCAGATGATAAGTCATCCATATTTTCTGAATCTTCAAAAGATATAGTAAATATCAATGCCACTTTTGAAATCATGGAATCTTATTCCCACTTGCCACAATTGAGCAATGGTCAACTTGATTTATCAAAAGTTCAAGATGCACAACTTATGAAAACAAAACCAAACAGGGGGAAAGGTTATACAGCTGGTAACTCCTGTATAACAGAAGTGGTGATTGACAACAAGCCCACCAAACTTTTACTTGACCCAGGAGCCTTCTGCTCTTGTGTTGGAAAATCTTTTCTTAAGACTTGTGTACCAAACTGTGAAGACCAATTGTTACCAATTGATGGTATAAAATTCAATAGTGCAAGTAATCCAATGAAAGAATTAGGAATTTTCGAGACCAATGTCATATTCCCACACATAAATGGGAATTTAAGAATCACAGTTGAATTTGTTGTTATGGAAAATTGCTCTAGTACCCATTTTATATTGGGAAATGACTATTCAATCATGTATGGGATAGATTTGCATAACAACAAAGACAGATACTTTACTATTGGAGACAATAAGCGCCAAAAATTTGCCTTTTTACCATTCAAAAGACAAATTAAAGTAAACAAAGTATCACCAGTCAACTTAGAGTAAGAGAAATTCAAGTCTGAACAGTTAAATGAGGCTGAAATAAGCCTTCATCTGACTGATAAAGAAGAAAATGAACTTTCTTCCCTGTTTTATGACCACAGAGGAGCATTTGCTTCAGACAAAGAACCTCTAGGAGCAATTATTGGTCATGAAGTTGACATCATTCTTAACATTGAGACACCTTATCCACCACTCTTAAGAAGACCTGCATATCCAGCAAGTCCAAAATCAAGAGAAGCTCTAGAAATTCATATCAAAGAACTTCTGGACCTTGGTGTAATAAGAAAAGTAGGCCACAATGAAGAAGTAGAAATACCTACACTAGTCATAGTGGCATGGCATAATGGAAAATCTAGAATGGTTGGGGACTTTAGAGCTCTGAACACTTATACTGTGCCTGACAGTTACCCAATACAAAAAATCAAAATTGCCCTTACTCAAATATCTCAAGCAGTGTATATAACCACTATGGATGCCCTTAAAGGATTCCATCAAAATGTAATGACACCCAGAGCAATAAAATACTTGAGAATTATTGTTCATTGTGGAGTGTATGAATACTTGATAATGCCCTTTGGTATCAAAAATGCACCTTCACACTTCCAAAGAATGATGAATGAAATCTTCCCTGAAGAACTCTCAGAGGGATGGTTAATCATTTACATTGATGACATTATTGTCTGTTCCAAACCTTAGGAGGAGCACATGTACAGATTGTCCAGAGTTTTGACAAAAATTCAATCAGTAAACATGAAAAACTCCTTAAAGAAATGTCATTTTGGATTTAAAGAACTTAAAGCACTAGGACATGTTGTATCTGGTTTGTCCCTTGGAATTGACAAAAACAGATTTGCAGCAGTATTGCTAAAGCCTATGCCTCAGAATAAGAAGGAGATTCAGTCATTCTTAGGTTTTGCAGGATATTACAGGCAACACATTAAAGATTTTGCATCCATAGCAAGACCACTTTATAAATTGTGTGACAAAGACACAGTATTTTAAATGACTGTTGACAGAGTCAAAGCTTTTGAGTCTCTAAGAGAATCCTTGACCACTGCTCCACTCTTACTGATGCCAGACTTTAAATTTCCTTTTAAATTGTATATTGATGCATCAGGGGATGGGCTGGGTGCTGCACTTCACCAAGTTCAGATCATAAATGATAAACCTGTAGAAGGACCCATATGTTTCATATCCAGGCAGATCAAACCAACTGAAGCCAGATATGGAGCAAGTCAAATGGAATGTCTATGCCTTGTCTGGGCCTTGGAAAAATTGAACTACTTCTTGGAGGGATGTGTTTTTGAGGTGAGAACAGATTGTACAGCTGTCAAGTCACTTTTAAACATGAAAACACTCAACAGACATATGCTCAGATGGCAAATAGCCATACAGGAATACAGAGGCAATATGACTATTGTTCATAAGGATGGGAATATTCATAAGAATGCAGATGGACTAAGCAGATGGCTATTACCAAATAATATTGATAATCCTGCTTATGTGCCAGAAGAAGCTTCACCACAAATCCCAATAGAAGGAATAAGTGTTACAGACTTGAAAACCACCTTCTTTGAAGAAGTCAGGAATAGTTACACTCAAGATAAGAATTATAGCATCTTATGCCAATTACTTAACAAAGACTGTAAAGACAACTCTCTAATACATGCCTTGGATGAAGTATGGAAAAAATCCTATGATGAAGGAAGATTTCACCTACTGGATGGTATAATTTACCACAGAACCAAGCACACATGTGTCATGACAGTTGTAGACAGGTCATTAATCAATCTTGTACTGAAAGAATTCCATGATAGCCCCTTTTCAGGACATCTGTCTGAAGACAGAAAAGGCGAGAAAGTCAAGACCTGCATATGGTGGCCAATGTGGCAAAAAGATGTTGCAGAGTATTGCAAAACCTGTGACAGATGTCAAAAAGCAAATAAATCCACTGGCAAAAGACTTGCAAATATGATCAAAATCCAAGAACCCAGCAGACCTTGGGAAAGTGTCCATATGGATTGGGTAACTGGCCTACCACCAGGGGGGTGACAGGAGTTACAATTCTGGCCTAGTAATTGTGGACAGATTTAGTAAAACTCCAATCTTTTTGCCATGTCACAAAGATGATACAGCCATGGATACAGCTCTTCTAATATGGAATAGAGTAGTATCATGGACTGGAATATTTACAAATATCATTAGTGACAGAGATCCTAAATTCACCTCAGCACTGTGGACAAATATTCACCAGCTATTTGGGACAAAATTATCCTTCTCCACAGCCTACCTCCCACAAACTGATGGCCTGGCTGAAAGAATGATTCAAACCTTAGAGGATATGGTGAGAAGATTTTGTGCATATGGCCTTGAATTTAAAGATAGTGATGGTTTCACCCATGATTGGTGTACTCTTCTACCCACACTGGAGCTGGAATACAAAACTTCCATTCATGTCAGTACCAATGAGACTCCTGCTATTTTGGAAAAAGGATGGAATCCCAAATTACCCCAAGATTCTTCAAGGAAAGATTTGGTTGAAATACATCCTACAGCTTCCAGCTTCAAAGGAATGCTAGACAGAGCCAGAAAGCATGCAGTAAGGTGCATGGAAGACTCATTTGCATATGCTAAAGATAAATGGGACAAATCTCATGCCACTCCAGATTTCAAGGTAGGGGATTTAGTACTAGTATCCACTACAAACTTCAATAACATCAAAGGATGTAAAAAGCTCAAAGACTCCTTTGCAGGACCTCTTGTCATTAAAGCCCTCCATGGGGAAAATGCTGTTGAAGTAGAATTATCTGAAGAACTTAGTAATAAGCATCCTGCATTTCCAGTGAGCTTGGTGAAGCTATATAAATCTAGTGATGCTGAGAAATCTCCCTTGAGGAATAAAGTTCCCCAAGTTATACCTCCTATTGAGACATCTGGTACTAAGAACATTACCAAAGTTCTTAAAGAAAGAAAATTAAGAACCAAGAAAGTGAGGGAATACCTTGTTAGGTACAGTGACCCAACTTGTGAAGATGAATGGTTAGAGGAAAAAGATATACCAGAAGCTACCAAACTCCTCAGGGGATTCAGACACACTAGAAATACCAATATCACAAAGTAATATTCTTTTTTAGGGGGAGGGAATGTGAGCCTTAGAGGTAATTTCATATACCCAAAAGACCACAAAATACAAAATTAACATATAAATATAAATAAAAGAAATTTATTTATATTATTAAAATAAAAATAAAAATATAAATATAAAATTAAAAATTTAATTACAATTTAAAAATAAAATTACATTAAATTTTGAAATTGTAAAATTACATTTATACTTGAAAAAATTAAAGTAAAAATGAAATTTTAATAAAATTGTAAAAATTAAATAAATTTGGAAAAAAGTCAAATGAAAATTATTATAACTTTTTATCCAATAAATAAAGATATAAAAATTATTTCACCATTTGATTCCTCATAAAAAATTAGGTGGGGTCACTTCTGAGTGAAATTTTTGTAACTCAACTCTAAATAAGCTTAAATTAAGTTTTTAGTATTTTCAATACAAAAGTTGAAAATCCTCAAAACTCTAATTTAATTCACACCACATGTGGTGTTAACCATCAATTTTTGGGTTAAAATTGAGGTGTTGTCTTTAGCTTAGAAGTTATGAGCAATTGAAGTATTTTCAATTGAATTCAATTGAAATGTCAAAATGTGCGTGTGTATTACATATGTGAGCTTTGATTTACATATGAGGTATCAAATATTACTGTATTGTACTGTACAATTCAATTGAATTACATATGTAAATTACAAGTATAATACATGGTGAGGAATTAAAGGAAAAAATAAATTGGAAAGATTAAAATTGGGGGGGAAAATGAACTCTAGCTCTAAGGGGGAGCTAGACCCCCAAAATCCTTGCTGACAGGCGTGGGATGTCAAAATTCATGCAAAATTTTATCACTTTTTGCCTGGAATTGAGTTACAGGGTCTGTGAACTCAATTGATGATGAGGTTTTGATACCAACTGGGGTAGTTTTAGCTGTTGCCAAGAGGGTAAAACTACCCTTAAGAAAAAAAAAACTTAGCAAAAACAGTTTTAACTGGCTTCTACGCCTCTTACACACATTCTGACGTGTTTTGAAGGCTCTAGACCAGGTATTGCTATAGTAATGGCTGATTTAAGGGTCTAAGATGGCTAAAAATGGCTTAAACCAGCCCTTTTTTGGTCCAAACCAGGATTCAATGATGCCATAATTAGCTTTTCTGTTTTCAGACTGTTTTTAACGACTGACAAGAGTAAATTTTACTTTTGGAGTAAATTGGTGGCTATAAAAGAATGTCTTCTTTGCCCCACTTTTCTCTGCATGTTAGAATCTTTTCCTTTTATTAATTAGTTTAAACACTGTTAAACCAATCAATAAAAGATTCCAACCATCATTTTTATATCATTTTAATCCTTTCAACCACGTGAAAAAATCATTATAATCATTGTTTGTAACTCTTATAATCATTTTTACCCCTGAACCACCCCAAAGGTGAATTAAAGCATCTTTCATCACTGTAAACTTTGTCACTTTGTTTCCAAATTCACTCTGATCACTTTTGGGCGTGTTTTCTCTTTAATATTCTTTTTAAATACTTTGTTCTTTAATTAATTGCTTGCAGTTCTTTGCTCAATTAATTCCAATTGAAATTGCTCTTGAAGAAATTTCTTTTGTAGCCTTAAAATATCTCTTGTAGAGTATTTTTTGGATAAATTTTTATTGTTGGTAAAACAATAAATTTTTATAATATTATTGTTTTATACTAATAAAGTTATAAACAATAAAATTGGCGTGTTTTCTCTTAAAAATAATATTTCTTACTATTTTTAATTGATTTTTACCTTATACAGATTTTGAGGACAGGAAAAGTACTTGATTTTTAATCAAAGTTTCATATCCACACCTTACAAATTATTTCATTTTTTAATTTCTGACTTTTACTTTGATTTCACAGGGGCTCTTCTAAGTGAAGAGGGCCTGGCACTTACTTATGGAGGGCTCAGGATATGGTAAAAAAGAATACACTTAAGCGTTTTATGTAATGAATTACTAAATAAGAGAATATAAAAAAGCAGCAGCAAAGAATAAGATCAAGAATAAAAGAGCCAACCACAAACAAGTCCAAGTCCACTGTTTCAACCTGTCAGAATGGAAATAGAAGGGCTAATAAGGATATGGCCACCCAGCGCATACTGTACAGGTGAAGAAAGAAAAAAAAGGCTAAGATTAACTTAAAATCACATAATTATAATACCCAGAAGAAGGATAAGAATAATTATAAAATACTATATATACCAAATTAATTAACTGGGGAAAATCCCCAGGGGGAGAAAGAGGGGATGTTATATGTGAGAATAACCAGCCCTGATCCAGACAGAGAATTTTCATGGGAAGATTTTATGATTGAATTGAGTCTGCCCAATACAGTTCCTGTACAGCTGTACAGGATCTGTACAAGAGGATTGGTGGTATTGAGTGATCATACATTTTGGGATGGTATATCTGAACTGTATTGGTGTGAACCTTTGAGATATGACCACATACCCAAAAAGGTCACAAGAAATATTTAACATAATTATACATTAAAAATGAGTACTTTTAAAATACAAAAATACCATAAATTGACATAAAACTTGTTTTAGCTTAAAAGCCAATGGATAAACATGTGAAATAAATTATACCATTGGATTCTCCATGGTAAAATACACATATACCATTTTTATGGCATATCTGTAAGGTCAATATTTAATAAGTTATAAGTAATAATACCTTATAAAATACACAAATCCTTATTTATTTCAAAGGCCAATGAGACAACATGTGAAATGAATTGTACCAGTGGATTCTCCATAAAACTCCACATATAAAACAATTAAGAAGCTAAGCTTCAAATTCAATACTTAAGGAATTAACCTGAATATATGCACTTTTTTGGTCAACACATATATTCAGGGATTTTAGCTAATATCTCTTGAATTATACATGATAGAGTGATGAACCAAAAAGAAAGTCATCACGTAATTACTGTAG
Source organism: Austropuccinia psidii (assembly GCA_023105745.1). Lineage (NCBI taxonomy): Eukaryota > Fungi > Basidiomycota > Pucciniomycetes > Pucciniales > Sphaerophragmiaceae > Austropuccinia > Austropuccinia psidii. Next base: position 38,761,320 of record JALGQZ010000010.1, on the reverse strand, counting down.
GAATACAGAAATAAATTTTCTTTCACAAGTTATAAACAAGGTTAAAACCTGTAAGGAATTATTGATTAAAATCAACAGAGCTGTTGACCACTTTGTTGTGAAAGTAGTCCAAACTTAAAAAAAAGTGGACGGTTGGATTCTACTAATTCATTTGTGAAGAATGATGTATTTTTTATTATAATATTCAAGGTATAACCCCTTGAAATCATAGTTTGAAGTTTAAAATATTAAATTTTGACAAAAAAAGATGAGTTACAAGAAAAATCATCAAAAATAGAGTTTTGATGATGTAATGAAATGCTCTTGGAAGTTAATAAGGTTATCCCAAGCTATTAGAATTCACTCTCTGAATGGCTGTAGCGTGTAAATATTAAAAGTTATTAAGGATCAAAGTTTGAGCTTAATTTGATCATTTATGATCACTCACTGTAACCTTAAATTAATTTTAACAGTCATATGAGTGATAAAATTGGTTAATACTATTATTTTATGATTAAAAATAATAAAATCCACGAATTTTGGGGTTCTTCCAAGTCTTGACGTCATTAAACTTAGAGTTATAGTGATAACCTTAAATAATGGCGTAATAATGATGTAATCATCACCAAACCTTAAAATATTTATCAATCCCAGTGGATATGATCAGTACACATCTACTAGAGGTCTGTTGGACTCTAGGAGGGAGGTATTTACTATAAATAGAGCTCTTTTTACTCTGTTTTCCCCTCAGGCGCATCAAAAACATTAAATCAATACAATAAAAAGGTAATTTCTTTATTCTTTATATATAAAACTTTTATATTATTAAAGACCAAAGATCATCTTATTATAATCATCAATTTTGACATGATTAAATCATTTATTTAATTGTTTTTGTTAAAAATCTCTCTAAAATCCCATTTCCACGTAAAAATCAAGAATATTTGTAATTTATCTATTTTTTATTGTAAATACAATTTGTATAAGTTGTATTTATATTATTTGGCATAAAATATCTCAAAATTATTATAATAAGTATTAAAAGTAGGTTATTTTTTTCTTATTATAATAATTTTCTCTCTATTATTCTTTTAATAATTCTTTAATTAATATAAATAGTATTTATATTAATTTATAACTTTAATATTAGTAATATTATTGTTATTAATTGTTTTTTATTAATAAAAAACAATTTTTTACGCCTTTATTATTTGTTTGTAACAATAATAAAGTGCTTTTGAATATATTAATTATTTTATATTAATATATTTATTTTCTTATGTTATATTTTATAATATAAATTATATTATCATATTTTATTAATAATATAATTATTTTTACGCCATAATTATATTAATTCTTTATTATTATAATTATTTTTATCTTATTTATTTCATTTATCAGGACATTCATAGTACAATAAGTAAAATATTAGTAATTTTTACTTATTGTTTAATGGTCAAACCTTACAATTGGGTAATTCCAACCTGTACAAGTATTGACAGGCTGTATTGATGAACCAGACTGTATGCATGTTTCAGCAAAGAAGATTTCTGGTTTGAGGTGTTTGAGTGGGTGTAAGTATGAATACCCTTACCCCTGATTAGTGGTTGTTACAGTATCCCCCTCTCAAAACTGGTGGGCTCTTGAACACCATAATACCCTGCCACTGTTGAGTGGCATCTCAATATCCCCCCATTTTTTCAAAAAAAAATCTTTTTAATTATATTTTCCTCTTGACCATTATCCTGAAAATCCCCTCTTCATTTCTTCACTGTCATACTTTATTTGAATTATCTTCCCCCTTCTTTTGATATGAGTAAGTGCTTTCAACTTCGAAATATGCTTCTTTTTGGATTCAGTTATTTCCTTCCTTTCAAGGCATGGCCCTTGGGTTGTATCCCAAAATGAGTGCCATAGAGCTCTTCTTCCCAAACTTTGATGGCCAATGAGTATATGATCATATACCTCATTGTGAATGGGCCAACTTGATGTTTGGCCCTTCTTTCCCTGATTGGAATTCCTTCAAAAGTCTTAAAGGGGGGTCTTTTCCCCATTCTCCCTGAAAATGCCTCAAGTTGTTGATTTGGGGCCCCTTTTACCCTACCATTGAATTTGTGTCTTGGCCCTTCTTATGGTGATTTTTGACTTTTATGGCTTCAGGGCATTTTTTGGCCCATTTTGGGTCTTGGGTGATTTTGAGGTCCTACAGTCTGTGGGCCGTGGGGGCCATTGGAGACCCCCTGAGCCCAAATAGCTGGGGCTTCAGGGGTCCCATGGCCTGGCCCCATTAGAAGGGTCCAGGACCATCAAGATTCTGACCTCCCCAAAGTTGCAGGGGAGGTCCTGGGTGGTGACTTCAGTCCAAAAGAGACATTGAATCACCACCTTAAGGACTTTGAGGGGGGGCCATCATTGAGTTATAGCCCCACTTCCTTGAGGTCATTTTTTTCAGGCTTGAAGTGATTTAACTCTGACCCCTTGAATATTCTGCTTTCATATTCCTTAGTCATGAGCTCCAAACTGACTGAACTCACTGAATCTTCCCCTTCTGCGCCGCCACCATCTTTCCTTCATGGTTCTGGCATTCTCAGTCGATTTTCTTCACCATAAATGGCTTCTTCTGGTCATTTTGATCCCACCCAAGCTTATGACAGCTACAAGGAAGTTGAAGTTCTTGATCCTGCTTGTACTGAATGTTTGGCAAAGGAGAAGGATTGTTTTGAAAATTAAAATCCCAGATCTCAAAAATGCCACTACTTCTTTATTGGGAAGAAGCCATGTTGCTGTACTGGGCAGCAAGATTCAACTGTCAGGAGGTATTTGTGGAATAAGAAAGATAGGCCTTTTGGAAAAGAGTTCCCAGTTTCTGAGGCCCCTACTCTTGATGGTACTTCAGGGTATTCTGCTTGTGAGTTAAATGATTTTATTGCTTGAAATGCATACTGATATCTTGATTCAGTGACTGGTTCTAGGCAGAGGGATGTGGCCAGGTGGACTAATTTTGGAGGGCCCATCCCAGCTGGTGGTAGGCCAATATACTCCAGCTCAGAAGTTCCAATTTCCAGGATGAATACTGAAGGCATAGTGAAACAAATAAGACAAATTTCTTATTCCTTACCTGATCCGGATGGTGAAGAAGTTGAGGTGGTTCCTAATTCTGCTGGTCATCCATCCAATACTTCTCCTTCCCAGTCTCCTGCCAAGAGATTCCAAAGTCAAATCATCCCCAGTATCCCCAGAAAATTTCCAACCCACTCTTGCTACCATTCCTCCTGCTTCACCACACTTTTCCCACACCAGGCCTTCCTTGAATCCAGCAGTAAGACCATCCCCCATCCAACAGCCCATAAACTCACCCATAGTCACCTCACAACAACTCCAACCTGTGGCCAGTACCAGTAGAAAGAGAGAAGAACTTTCTCCTTTTCCGTTTCCTGCTGCTCAAGTGTTTCAGCGCAGGGATTGCTGGCCTATCCAAGTTACCAAAGAAGATCCAAATATGGCAAGTGAAAATCAGGATGCTGTGGCCAGGTTATTTAGGAGGGTTGATAGAATCCTTTTTCATAACAAAAAGGACAGGTGCTCCTGTTGAAGAGGAGCTGGGCCTTATGAAACCTTTCTCTACATTCTCTGAAATGTAGGCCCGCAGTGTTTCTGACTCTTGATTTGATAGTGAGTAGATAACACCAACTGGAGGTAGAAGACCCTTCAGTTGAATATGATGATCACAGGCGCGGTGTGGAGGAAGTTTCTCTGCTTTCACCTTGGAAAATAAATCCAAATATTGGTGATAAGCAGGAGGGACCACCTTCAACACAGTTTCAATTTCTTCTGGATCTTCCTCCTCATACCACTGCTCCTTCAGGGAGGAAGGTCCATATCCCCTTGAAAGAGATGAAGTGAAGATATAGCAACATCTTTTATCTCTTTGAAAACCTCATCTCTTGATTTAAGTCATGACTGAGATGGCATGATAAAAGGGATATGGGCAGAAGAAGGAAGGGAAGGTTTCTTAAGTTCACCAACCAGAGCAACACTGCTGACAGCAGTGGCCAAGGCATTACTAGCAGGATATTTAATACCACTAGAATCCTTATTACTATAATCATAGGTGATCAGTCCATTTCTCCAATCAATAATAGGATTAAAATTGTAGAGGAAATCATAGCTCAATATCAGGTCTTCTCCTTTGGGTGAATCTATGATAAAAACGTCCCATTCAAAGCTTGGAAAAGAAGGCAAGTCAACTACCCACTTGGTATAATGGGTGATGAACAAGGCAGGGGATTCATTTTAATCCAGATTTAAAAGAGCAATCTTTTCAGGGATCTCTGACATAGTCAATGAGTACTTGAGAACAAAATTCTTTGCAATAAAAGAGTTTTTAGCACCAGAATCAATTGGAATATTATAGAAAATATCAGATACAGAAGAAAAAATAAGAAACTTTAAAAATTTCTTGACACTAGTATTCAGAGTGCACGATTGTGCTCTTGAAGGAAATAAGTGAGAAGCATTCAACTCATCATGATCCCCACTCAGGCTTTTCCTTGCTTGCTAGGAAAGCCTCTTGATGACCCAGGCTTGTTTTGAGCTCTCTTGAAGCCTTTTTCAATTGGGTGTTTTCCACCACAATAAGTACATTCCCCTTCTTTGATCCTCCTCTCCTTTTCAGAACCAACGGGTTTATTGTCCTTATTGAGCAGAGCAGAATGGGGCTTGTCCTTTGAAGCTTAAAATTACTTTCCCTTCTTGTTCTTCTTATGGTGGGGCCTTTTTGAAGATGAGTCTTGAGGAGGCCTTGAAGAATTGGATCCAGTAACAGGAGGCTTCTTTTCTTGATGACTACCCTTCTCCTTCTGTCTCTCATGGTAGCTGGTATCTAATTCCAGGGTAATGTCCATGAGTTCTTGAAGAGTATCAAAGTTACCAGGGTAGGAAGCCAACTGGTCCAAAAGTCTTGATGCCAATCTTCTTCTATAAACATGAATGTAAGCTCTTTCTCCCCAATCTCCAATTCTTGAAATCAGGCTTCTGAAATCAGCAATGTCCAAAGATACATGACCACTTTCTTTCATCCTCAAATTTTCTAACTCTTATTCAGCTTTCCTGACTTCATTGGGATCACCAAACAGAGTGAATAATTGATTTGCAAATAACTGCCAATTATTGAGGAGGTAGGAAGGGTGTTCATTAGAAATATTGGAGAGGTAGGATTCAATCCATTTGCCGGCTCTACCAGTGAGAAAAGAAGGTGAGTCCAGAACTTTCTTCCTGTCAGAGAAGAGATTTTCTGGATCATTATGGAAAATCAATTGACAGGATTGGATAAATCCTCTCAATTTATGAGCTTGAGTACCATCAAAAGAGTCAGGTGCCTTCATTGATGGAGACTTTAATGCAGGGGCCTTGGAATTTTTCCTGGGAGACACTGCTTGAGTGAGTTTCCCCCTTAATTGAGTCATCTGCTCCATCATCTTGGGGAAATTTGGTTTAGCTTGAGAGGCAAGAGGTTTATTAGAATGGGTTAGATTTGCAGCTTCAGAAGCCTCAGGGGCACCTTCCAAGGCATTTCCCACTTCAGTTTCTTCAGAATCCTCTTCTTCCACAGACTCCTCCCCCTCTTCATCTTCAGCTTCCCCTAATCTTGCTCTTGCACCTTCAGACATGCCAGGGTAGCCACCCAATAGGCCGGAGAAAGACCTTGATCTTCTTGATTTAATTGCCCCTCTTCTGGAGGGTGCTGCTCCTTCCATTGGTGGTCCTCTGTCCGAATTTGCACCTAGTTGATGAACTTATGGTGTGCAGTCAAGAGGAACCCTTGCTGTAGGAGTGAGAACAGCTGGATTTCTTTGAGATCTAGTATTCTTGGCTGGAGGGCTATGCTGAACTGGCATTGTTGTAAAATTAAGAATAAAAACTTGATGATACTTCACAAAAGGAATCAAAGCTTGGCCAAATCAATAATCAATAAAGTCTTGATGATCTTTAGGAATCAATAAACAGTCTTGAGGTGAAATAAAACTCAATAAATCAATCAATCAATTCAACCAATATCAACAATCAATTAAGATCAGATATCAATTATCAATCAATCAATTAATAAATGTCTCCAATAACATTTCAAGGTCTTTAGGAATCAATCAGTCAAATCAAAATCAATCAATAATCAAAAATTGATTCTTGAGGATAAGTCAGTTATCTTGAGGAATTCAAAATTCAATCAGTCCAATCCAAATAAAATTCTGAATTGCTGAATCAATAACCCAAATTAATCCCAGTCAATCAACCAATCAATTAACCAATCAATCACTCTGGATAATACCTGAATGAACAAACAAAGAGAAATTTTATTTGAGATAAAAAATGAAGTTAAATGAGATGGTCACCAATGATTAATAAATGGAAAGAATCAAATTTCATATGAATATAATGAATGAGATGAAAATTGATGAGAGAAAAAACACAATCATGAGAAAATCATAAGATCATAAGCGAGTCATAATTTGATTAATGAGAGAAATGAAGTTAAATGAATTAAAAGAAAGAATCAAATATGATTTAATTAATTTAATGTCACAGGGGCTCTTCTAAGTGAAGAGGGCCTGGCCCTCAGTAAACTGGGAGTTACTTATGGAGAGCTCAGGATATGGTAAGAAAGAATACACTTAAGAGTGTTATGGAATGAATTACTAAATAAAAGAATATAAGAAAGCAGAAACAAACAGTAAGAGTAAAAATAAAAGAGTCAACCACAAACAAGTCCAAGTCCACTTTTTCAACCTGTCAGAATGGAAAGAGAAGGGTTAATAAGGATATGGCCACCCAGCTCATACTGTACAGGTGAAGAAAGAAAAAAAGGCTAATACTAACTTAAAATCACATAATTATAATACCCATAATAATGATAATAATAATTATAAAGTAATAAATATACTAAATTAATTAACTGGGGAAAGATCCCCAGGGAGGAGAAAGAGGGGCTGGTATATGTTAGAATAACCAGCCCTGATCCAGACAGAGAATTTTCATGGGAATATTTGATTATTGAATTGAGTCTGACCAATACAGGTCCTTTATGGCTGTACAGGATCTTTACAAGAGGATTGGTGGTATTGAGTGATCATACAGTTTGGGATGGTGTATCCATACTGTATTGGGTAATTCCAACCTGTACAATTATTGACAGGCTGTATTAATGAGCCAGACTGTATGCATGTCTCAGCAAAGAAGATTTCTGAACCAGAATGCTGATACACACAGTGGATTTGCTGTTTGGAGGTGTTTGAGTGGGTGTAAATATGAATACCCTTACCCCTGATTAGTGGTTGCTACATTTCACTTCTTGCCAAATGTTTGTCAAAAAGATTAGCATTATTAACTATTTCTAAAACATGGTTTTTCAAAATTGTAATGGAAAGATCCGCCAATTCATAATTTTGTATTTGACATTTACTTTCAAGTCTTTCACATGGGTTTGAAATTGACTCAATCTGGCATTTGTCACTTTTCATCATTCAGTGTAAGTTTTGTCATTTTTTTTAAGTCATTGATATTAGATGTTAATCTCTTCAATTCTGTATCAAATATAGTAAATTTTACATCCATAGTAGATTTAATATATCTAATTTCAGCTATAATTTGTGTGGAAAGGTCCTGTTAATCCTTTCCTTCTCCTTGGCTGTGAATTCCATAAAGGTTCTGGCCATATTGAATACACTGTCAATGGCTGAAGGCTCCAATTTGGGGATCCTGTACCCTTGTGGGTAAGGTCTGTGCCAATTGGCTTTGCTTTTGCCCTTTCCTTTATTGTTCTTGGGACCTCTCTGCTTCTTCTGAGGTCCTTTGGGCTTGTATTTGGACACTTCTGTATCTGGTTTGGAGCTGGTTGACACCACTAGGCCTTTTTTCTCCAAATCTTCAGAATTTCCAACTTTTTCTTCTGGTCTGTGGATAAAACACTTTGGTTATTAACCCAATTCTTTATCTTTTTGGATTTGTCTTTGCAATACAATTGAATCCATCCTCCTAAGAGTTATATGGTCTTCTCCTGACCCAAAAAGCTCTTGATGTGTAAGTAGGAGGTAATAGACCCCTGCCAAAGGCTTGGGCATATTTCCCACTCCTCTTTCTTGGCTTCTCTGTACCAGGTTTTGTACTGGGACTGATATATTTATATTTCTGCCACTTGGAAATGGTTCAGCCCTCAAAACATTACCTTGAATCGGTTAATATTCTGAGTTAATGTCAAAGCTTGTAGGTACATACCTTGGGGAATGGGGGGAAACTCTGGCATCCTCCAGATATGTCTTTCTTGAGGAAGACTTGCCAGATCTGGAGCTGGTCTTGCCTCTTCCCTGTCCAAATTCATCTGGTTGGACTGAATAGTTGCTTTCATTTCTGGTATGAACCATTTTAATGTCAATTTAAGAGAATTAAAGAATAAATACAGAAAACACACACCTTTTGGTGGTTGTTTGGATATTTCTGCTTTCAATAAAGGGCCTCTTTTTAGCAATTTGAACTTCAATACTTTGTTCAGATTCTGGACTGGTAATATTTCTCTTTCTGAGCTCATCACCAACTTCAATGTATTCTATTAAAGAAGCTAGAGAGAAAAAATTATAAAAGAAAAAGATATACTTTTTAGTTTTTTATGATTTTTTATAAGTTTTTCATGTTTTTTATATATTAAAAATATTATACTTTTTAAAGAGAAAAAATTGAAATTTAAGATTTTGAACCAAAAATTAATTCAGAATAGCTCAAAGAAGAATCCTATAAGCTTTTGGATGTGAAAAAGCCACATGTCAAATAATATAAAATTAATCTAAATTCCCCAATGAGAAATACTTTTAAAACAATTTCAAACAAAAAATTAACCTTAAAATGAAAGAAAAAAAAGTTAATATACTTTTAAGCTTACAAATATATTAATTAAGGGTACAAGGCTCAAAAAATATGGCCAGGAACCCAAATGTAGGATGTGTCTATGAAACTGTATATAATATTAATATTAATCAACACTAATATTAGTTTTCTTATTAAATATAATAGAAAAATATATTTTATAATCACAATTACCTATCTCATTAATTACTTATTTATTTTACTTGTTATACACTACTAGTGAATATAACAGTAAGCAGTGATTGCCTATAAGAATCAATTACAAGAAGTATTTAATAATAAAACTTCTTGAATAAAATAAAAAAATTATTTTAATATATAATTACCTTTTCAAGAATAATTATACATATAATTCTTGAATGAAATTAATACTAGAGAAAAGCTTTAATAATTAATTAAAACCACTCACTAATAATCTAATAAAACCGTTAAAAAAATTGATAGAGAGATATGACAGATAAAGTGTGAATTTAAAGGATCAAAATTGATTTATAAAAGTATTACAAGAAATTATAGTTTATTTCTATTATCTCACGTCTTTCTTATTGATTCTGAAAGATCAAAAACAATTAAGACAATATTTTGACTAATACTTGCTAGTTGGTAACAAAGGTATAATTGGATAATAATATAATTTGGAAAAAATAGCAAGAGGATGCCTCTTTTAAGTAAACAAAAGCTCACAGAGGCATTTCAGGAGAAAACTAACAAGCCAGTGAGTGAGAAAGCAATTATCCTTTTTGGATTATTTATTGCACCATCTGTTGTCACATAAGATTATCATAATTGCTTAATTAAGGCTTTTATGTGACTACCAAACCATTTATGGTTAAGAATGAAAAGAGTAACAACTGCAAATCTTCTTTAATTTCAAAATAAACATAAATTTCTCAAATTTATCAATTTTATTGGAAATTTCATCACAGATTGTATTTTCTGTGAATCCTTGAAGATTCAGTTTTTCACATGGAATCATCAAAATAGGACTATAAGTGAACATTTTAATTTTACTTCTGAAATAATAATTATTTTTTGTTTCTTTATGGATAACACCATTCTCCATTGGTTCTTCAAGTTTCAGAAATATTAATTAGGAATTGTATTTTTAATTAATTTTTGAAGTTTTTACCTTATTTCTATGTAGAATTGCAAATAGCACAGTATATCTGGTTGCTATGAGGGAAATCAATCATTACTAGTCCAAAAAGTGTTTTTATTAATATTTTGGGGCTTATCCATGGAAAATCCTTAATAACTGACATGGTTACAGGAGTCATAGTTGCTCTTTACCTCCTTGTCACATCAAAATAGAAGCTTATTTGCAATTTTCTTATCATTCAATGAGAGTTTAACTTGGTAACCAAGTTCCCAAAATGTTTTAGTATACTAATTGAGCCATTATCATATATGGATCCAAGCTTTGGAGCTGTCCTTTCCCCAGAGGCCTCAGAAGTTGGGTACCCTGGCTTTCTTTTTTCTTTTTCTTTTTTTTTGTATGGACCACCCGAGAGATCCCTCATGATGAATTTCTCTCAGTAAGGTATTGTCTTTTGTCCCCTTGAGCTATTTTCACATCAAGAATAGTAATTGAGGCTTCAATACTGATATCTACTATGGGCATACCAAAAATGTATTTAAGAATACTGTACTTTTAAGTGCCACAAACATGAATAACACTAATCTTAGTGTATATGTAACATGGCATTTCTCACATTCCCATTATTTTGGCATGAAATTGAGAAAAAAAAATCACAATTATTTTATGTACTATATATGATGTGGTATTGAAGTATTTTCCATATTACCACCTCATTGAGGTAATTTAAGCTTACTAACTCTATGGAGCTACCCTAGGTGAATTTTTGTGTAGAATCCAAATCTGGCCTTAAATCCATGGATTGACTTACTCAAGAAAAAGTCCTTCATCTTTTCTCAAATCAAAAATGATGAATTTTGGGATATATGCATGACTTATGGGTTATGCATAGTTCAGAATTTATTTTAATATTAATTGCGGCCTATTTGAGTATGTACAATATGCATCAAGGATTACAGATTATATACAATAAATCAAGAAGCAACCACCTTTTCAGTTGATATCCATTTTGTGGAATAGCTCCTATGCCTACTATCATTCAATCTTTCTGTATCACAGAAAAATCAAATAAGGGACATGCCCAAAATCTCCCTCAAAATTAAAAATGTATGGGGCTTCTTTAGGTTATTAAAATCAAGGAGAAGGCACAAAAAAACTGCAATAATGAGAATTCAAGAAGCAAGACCTTGGGTGAGGAGTTCCATTCCAAACTATGATTGATACAGTATAAGGTGAGCTCATTTAGCCAGAGTAACAAATTCAGTAGAGGAGTGGTTACTCCTTCAAAATTCCAGTGCTACCATATCATTTAAATGACTGGCTATTTCAGTACTTGAAAAATTTACCCCATGCAGCAGGTGTTGAAAGGTTATTTTCTATCATGACATCAATGCAGAGAACACAATTGGATGAACACATCTAAATTTTGTATGATATCTCAGCTTAAACTGGACCTAGTTAATTAACAGAGTGAAAAAACAGCTTTAAATCAAACAAAATATCTATATCAGAACATGAGACAATGTCCAGATATGATGAATTCTTTCTCTTATGGAATGGGAAGAGCTTGAGGATGGGCCTTTGCTTCAAATTATCAAGAAAATATCTAGAGATAAAATGATTCTATGGATAAAGTACTTGATTTTGATATGATTGATTTATCTGAGACCCCTATTTCATCTGAACATTTTACATGTTCCTTTAATCTAGCTGATATTGAATGGGAAATAGTTGAAATCTAGCTTGTCATTATTGTTTTTTTATGTCAAGTTAGAAATCGTACAATTAAAAATGTAATGAAGCATTCTCCACACTTCAAGTACAAATTATTCTTTAGTCTGCCTATAGGCATGCAGCTCGACATCCAAAGTGCATGCCGGGTGCACCCGCTCAAGGGGGCGTAGCTGCACCACAGGCGTGCCGCGGAAAAGCAGACCCCCTCCGCGTGACGCGCGCCGGACGTGACGGCCTTAAATCCGGCCCTGGGAATCCCCAGCCGCGCCCACTCCGCCCACCTCAGACCAACCGGGATGTTATCCAGAGCCGAAGCTTCCTTCTACAGGAACTCCTTAGTTCCGTCTGCTTCTAAGTACGTGCGTGCCGATGGTCGCTCCGCATTCAAGTTTCGGCCAATCAGTATCACTACTGGCGTTTCTGCGCATTCACACGGCAGTGCTCGTTGTCGACTTACGACTACCTCCGATGGCGTTGTGACCGATGTGCTCGTCGGCTGCAAACTTGACGTCGAAGAGAGGACATTCGACACTCGAGCTTCAGTACTGGAATGCTCGGTTGATTTGTTAGTTTGTCTTTCTTTAGCTTCATGATCTTGGTGATGCTAGCCTCCCTCAGCATCAAGCTCAGGTCATAGTCGCTGAGCAGAGATGGAGCCCTGAAATGATTTCCATTTCCCTTTCTTGCCAATGGACCCAACCAGTCCGCCTGCAGCTTTAATATCGCTGCCCAACGATCCGTCTCAGCAATATACTGCCTACTTGAACTCGCTTTTATCCCCACTTAAATTTGGAAGGCAACTCAAGATATGTACTACCCACTGCTGGGGCATCTACGTTGATGTTTTGGTCCTCACTGCTTCGGCTGGAAATGTGATGGATGTGATGTGTCTAGCCGTTCGTGCCGCATTGGGTAATCTACAGATTCCGAGAACATCAGAAGTAGGTTACCAACGTACCAAGCCTCCTGAAGCCATTCATCCTATGGAAATCGAACCCAACAAAAACCCATCGGACGTGCCTGAACAGTCGGCAATCGAAGGGTTGCTTCGAGGCAATCCGTTGTCGGGAACCAAATCAATTGGAAGAGTTTTTGACTTTGAGTTAAGAGACGTCGATGCTGATCAAGGGGATCATTTAATTAATAAGGAAGACATTCCTGTCGTGATTTCCATGAATATTGTGCGCATCTCCTTAATTTCTATTGCTTCTATTGACATATGCCAAACTCTAACTAGTTGTCACATGTTACAGATCGACCAGATTATGTTCTTAGATGCGACCCTCGAGGAAGAAAGTATTAGCTCAAACAAGTTGATTTTGGCGTATAGCGATCAAGGAAGAAGACTTTCGGACGTCTTCCAAACAGGTAATAAGAGTGAGATTGGGCTTGAGGATATGAGAGCAATCGTCCGAGTTAGTTTCTATGCTTTCATCACCATAACCCTCCATATTTCACTCCATTATTCATTAGATTGTTCAGCTGAGCATATCTTTTTCTCATGAATTCATAGGAGGGCTCGAGGGTTGCTCAAGAACTATCGAGGCATTTAGAATGAGTCTTGCATTTTTATGCCATACGAAATTCGGATGCGTTTGATACAAACAAGTCGTATTTCATGATATCATTTCACCGTCCATCGGTCATTTCATTTGTTACACTTATTTGTAAGTGTCAGGCGGACCCTATTGAACAACAATTCACGCCTACCAAAAATTGGCTATAACCTTGGTACACACAAAAAATATCCGCCTAAGTATTCATTGATAATCAAGCTAAGGAATAAGCCATCGCTACTGTCGCACTGGGGTCCAAGGTAAAACTCATGTATAAGCTAGCATTTTTTCGGGATTCAAGGACAACGCATTGACTACTACGAAGGAAATATCGTAAATACCCAAAGTAAAAGGGTTCTCAGGATGGCTCTTGAAGTTTTTTGAACCTTCCCTGAACACTTCTTATTCTTGAGTTTCCAGCAAGCCTCCCCTGAATCTTCAAGAACATAGACCTTAAATGATATTTTCTTTTGACTAACATTCCTTGAATATATTCATCTCCTAGCTTTGAGTTTAGACCTCTTATTTGAATTTCAAGTCTAACTTTTCTCAGCATTTGTGCTTGGAAAAGTCTTGACGCCAACTATCATCATAATTAACGCCCAGAGGCCTGGTAGAATTTACTTGATCATCAAGAAACAACCAGAAGCAATCATTATCAAGTTTTTCACGCTTTAGAAACCTCAAGATTATTACTTGGCATCATCACCGAAATTCCCATTAACATTACTTGAGACCTTATTTACGCCAGAAGTACAGCTTTTTTTCGAGCATTATTCAGTAATTTCCAATTTATGAAGCTTCTTTGTATCGGATACCCTACTGGATTCAACATTTATTAAAAGCTGAATATATCGTTTCACTTTTTGGTTCCGCATAGGGTCCTTCATTCAAAAAAGCCACTTTCTCGCAATGTTCCCATTATTCTTTTAATTCTATGTTCTTGATCATCAAGTAAACAAATGAGGAAAATCATAGGTTTTGCTTTTCAAGTTTATATTCTAAGAAAATGTCTCATTTTGAAATTTTGTATGATTTTCATCAATAACATGTCAAGTAAAAAACTCCAATTTTCAAAATGACTTGCTTATCAATAATTCTTCATTTCATAAATCGAGTTAATAAATTTTGAGCTTTGATCATCTGGATCTCTTCCGAAAAACACTCAATGAAAAATCCAGTCGCAATTTCAAAAAAAAGTACTCTGTATTTTCAGAAAATATACTCACTACGTACGAAAATTGCCAAGGAATTGCTTGGAAAAGGATTTCATGAATTTGATAGTTTTTTAAATGTTATTGGATTCACACTATAAATCTTACATTGCCCTAGTCGTCCAGTTCAAATTAATAATGATCAACTTTTTACATATATGAAAGATTGTGAGAAATAATGTGAGTTTTAAAATATTGGAATCAGTGTCAAAGACAATATTTAAGATAAAATTATCCTTCCTTAAGAAGAATCTGAAGCAAACTTTTGTGGTTCATCAAGTTATTTGACCTATTATTTGTTTTGTGAAATACTAATTCCATCTTTGAAAAAAATAATGAGCTAATATTCATTGATGACAGTTTCAGAACCACTAGAGTCTCTTTAATAATAAGTCCGCTTTAAAGAGTCCTTGATCTAAATTTACTATAGCATTTAGTTACATTTTTAAACTATATTCTTTTAAAACACAATCTTCATTATTATTTTTTATAATTACTTGGGAATTTTTGAATTCCAAATTTGTAATTTCCCTATATATATCTTTTTTTTTGGAAATCTAACTCCCAAGATTATTAGTAAATGCCAAAAATAATATTACAAACTTTCACCTTTTTAATGAATTAAATCAACCATTTCTGACAATAAGATAATTAACAAAAGTCACAACAAACCAATTTAAGTATTCAATGCATACAATTGATGAATGCACAAAAACAATATAAATCCTTTACAAGTTTTGAAGAATAGGAAGGAGAAATAATTAGATTTAAGTATTTTCTATAGAAAATTGAATTAATGAGCTGCTGTAGAATCATACAGAGGATCTATATACATTATTTGAATGTCTGAATCAATAGGATTTATTTAGAGTTGACCAATGGATTTGAAATGAAAGATAAGCTTTGTTATTGAAAGACTTAATTAAAATTGAAAAAAGAAGGTGTTTGATGTTATAAAAGGTTCATAAAGTTAAAAAATATCATCTAAGCCCATAAGGCTGATCTCAGTTGTGTGAAGGCTTGGAAGATGATTATGATAAAAATCAGAAAAATATGAATTGTTCTTAAAGGCTTATAAGTGGGTAAATTTGTGAAAAGCTCAAGTAATTAGAACTAAAAACCAAATCCTTTTGAGATGTAAGAAGAGGATAAGTGAACCTCGCTGCTTCATTACTTCAAAATGAATAAAGAAATAAGTAAAGCTTCAACTAAGAATATTAAGTTCCAAGGTGAGGGGAAGAATGAACTCAATTATGATAAAATAAGCTTTGAAAGGAATTGAAATATGAAATCAGCCCCAAGGGAAGCAGAAAACTCTGGCATAGATCAGAGGTACAGCTTTAATTATTCTAAATTACCTTGAGATATTTTGGAGCTTTGATATTATACAGAAACTCTAAGAAGGCTTAGAAGGGTGTGTTCTTTTTGAATCGGTGAAGTAATTAAAAATCATGGTTTGTGGAAAAAACCAACACTCTTTAAAATGGTATTGAAGGGAATTAAATCACTTATTTTTAAAAAGAGAATTTAGACAGGGGGTAAAGTGAAAAAATGTAATTCAAAATACCTTACAAGACCATAATGTGGTAGTATCTAACTCAAAGGGGTGTCCCCCTGAATACCATATGAGGGGAAGTACCTTTATTGATATACTTGATTTATATTTCTTTCTCTCCTCTATTTCTTCATATCCTCTTTTTGTAATAATCTTTCTTTAATAAAAAAAATAAAACAAATGGTGTTACTAATGGTATGATATGAAAGGAGCTAAAATTTATATGTTCTTTATTAAAAAAGTTTTCCATTAATCAGAGAGATAATTTAAAAACATAAGTTTGTACTCAATCCCCAGATTCACTTCATTAGAAGTGCACATTTTATATTCCATAATTACCAAGTCGGCCATATTGAGATATAATTATTAATACTAATTTAACACTCCTTATATGGCTGAAAGATAACAGTCAGAATCTATATCAAGAACTAATTTAATCAAAGGCTAGATGAATTCATCTGTATATATTCCAGTGTTTTTTATTAAAAATATTTATAGTCCTGGTAATGCAATTACAATTCAGAGTAAAAAGATTTATTCCAATAAAAGTGTTTCAAAACTTTGTTGTAAATGTATTTTCCTTAACATACTTTAACTGGTTTGTTACCACTCTAGAAATAGGGAAAGTGGATACACAGGCTTGCAAATTCAGAATTTGATAACATATTCATAAATAGATTGCAGTGTGGCTTAAAAAACTAAATTGAAAGTTTTTTTGACAAAGAACTTGAATTATTGGGTTTCTTAATAGCTACTTCAAAATATAATAAGCAACAGGAAGCTTAAAGAGCTTTCATTTATCTTAGCTGTCAGGAAGAATATATGTAGAAGATTTGAAGATGTAAGTACAAGCTTATTAGTATGACTGTGACACATTTAAAATGATCAAAAATAAAATGAAATGTTCTACTTTTATTTTATAAGAGTGGTAATGAAGCTATCAAGAGCTTGGTTTAAGTAA
This sequence comes from Austropuccinia psidii, assembly GCA_023105745.1. Classification (NCBI taxonomy): domain Eukaryota; kingdom Fungi; phylum Basidiomycota; class Pucciniomycetes; order Pucciniales; family Sphaerophragmiaceae; genus Austropuccinia; species Austropuccinia psidii. Next base: position 38,744,312 of record JALGQZ010000010.1, on the reverse strand, counting down.
TAAAAGATCAAATGACTGTTAAAGTCACCAAAATAATTAACAAGTGTAATTATATAAGGTCTATTATAAGGGTACTGCTGTTATAATACAGTTTTACTAAGTGCAAATACTAATAATTAATTAGAAGATCCTTTCCCAGTGAGAAAAGACCTTCTTTTATGCCTTCTGGGAACTCTGAGGGGCTAAGAAGATCTTCAAATATCTTGAGTGAAAGAATTTACTGTGGAGGCTGAATTGTGGTTAAATAAAATCAATTCTGACATCATTATAGTCAGAGTTGTGAGTTAGGGACTGTCAGCCTGTGAATCCAAACAGAGCACCAGCATGACATCCAACATACCATAAGTAATGATATGAAGAGTATTGGACAAGTATAGCCAATAAAGGTAGAATATAAAGAGGACAAATTTTGAAATATAAATATACAAACCTTACCCAAAGAGGATAATAAAGGACAAAGATATGCCCTATCAAAGATAAGACCAAATGAGAAAAAAACTTTATTTTCACCTCTCATTTAACTTATGCATATTTAATGAAAGCCCCACCAAAATTTTATTTTTCTTAAAGCTCTCAGGAATCACTATCAAATGGTATCATCTATTCCTCTTTAGAACTCCTACAGAAGGGTATACCATTATACCACCTTTTTTCACCAGGACCCCCAAAACGTCTAAGAGGGCTTGTACAACACTGTACAAAAGTACAGACATATTAAATGCCTGAGTGAGAGATTTAATTTGAGATACCTTAGACCCCTGTATCCCCAAAATCTGCAGAGGAATGTTGATTCAAAGATGTACTAGTCACAATACAGGATGTCTGGAAATAGAAATATAAATAAATTCCCGTATCTTTGGCATATATCTATACAGATATACTGTGTTTTATAAAGAGCTATAGAGCTCATCAAGACCTACAATTATGTATTATTTGAAGACAGATACCTTCTAAATTAGAAAAGATATCTTCCTTGGAAGTTTCTCAAGCCACATACTGATGCAAAAAAATACATAAATAAACTTAAAACCTTTATATGTTTTTCTATTTTTAAAAATGGTAAACATGAAGCATATAAAATTTTATATCCAATTGATCCCTTCAATTTTGAGCTCTTGGACTCTTGATATTTCAAAAACTGACTGAAATATTTGGATTAGAAGGTTTTTGGCCAATACTGGTCTGTACCAAACCAGTACCAACCACTACTGACTTAATACTTAAAATGATATGAATATAAAGCTTAAAAATTTATATAATGACTAATAATAGTAATTTAAAAACAAGGGAGTCATCATACCAGTGCTGATGTGACCTGTAAAAGAGCCTTTCACCCTGTATTGATCCAGAATGCTCATTTTTGGTCCCAAAAAAACAATTCCAGCTATAATGACATCATAATTGATGGTATGGACCCACAATGAAGCCTACAGAGTGAAATTTTTCACTCTTCAGACATCTGAAGATCTTACCAGCCCTTCACAGTCCTCAAAAGATATAAAATAAGGTCTTTTCTCACCGGAAAAGACTTATCTTATCTTATTATTAGTATTCTTACATGACAAAACTGTTATTAACAAGTATTTTCCTTAGAATCATTGGATATAATTAAAAATATGATTATTGTAGTATATATTTACGGTCAAAGATATTAGAATATTGCAGCCAAGTTCCTCAATAGACTCATCACCACTGTTACCATGTAAGAAGTAGGACCTTTTTATTTTAAAATTGATTAATTCTGAGATGTAAAAGTAAAATTGGCAGCTTGTATTTACTATTTTTTTAGCTGCTACATAGACTCACCCTGACAGGGACAAAAAATGATAATTCTGGATCAATATAGGGTTGAAAGGCCCTTCACAGGCCACATGAGAGCTTTTATGATGCATCCATAGTGATCGGATTAGTAATATTAGTCATCCTTCCAGGATTTAAGCTTTAAACTACCAATATTTCAAGTATAAGACAAGTACCAGATGGTACAGGTTTGGTACAGACGAGTATTGGTCAAAAAACTCCCAATACAGATATCTCAGTCAATATTTGAGATATCAATAATATAAAGTCATAGAATTGGAGGGCTTCATAAGCTCTTCAATTTGAAATGATTGATGTTTATACTTCAAAAAAAGGCAGAAAATATGATTTCTTGAAGTTTTTTGATGTAGGTTTGTATATCAGTATTTGGATTAATAAGCCTCCAAGCCAGATATCTGTGTAAATTTGAGAGATATTTGAAATTGACTCATACAGAATTGTAAGACTTTATGAGCTCTAAAATTTTATATAATTTTTAATAAATCTGTATGAGTATATGAAAAATATATAGGGTATTTTCAGAAATCCTGTATTTTGTTCAAAAGCCTTTAAAACAAGATCTCTTAGCCAGTCTTGGAGATAAATTTGTTTAAGGTGTATCAGATTCCAGAGCTCAACAATAAATCCAATTTGGGTGAACTTCTGTACAGCTTTGTACAAACCCTAATATTTTAAAGGGGTTTTCTTGGGGTTGAAGGTAGTAATATGTTATTTCTTTAAGTAGTGGTGTTACTGGAAAATGGATGACACCATTAGATATATCTCTGTAATATTTCTCTATGAAACTCTTAATAATGATGATTATTATTAATCTTACTATGACTATCCTCAAGTGAAGATATAATATATTTAGATATTATAGCCAGAAATATAAATATAATAGCTATTAATATTGATAGTTTTAATATCAAAAAACTAATATTATTGAATCTTTGAATAAGTAAAATTAGAATAATTATATATATATATGAACAACATAAGTATTCTATTATTATTCTACGTCACTGAAAATTATGAAAATAAGGGTATAAAAGTTCTGAAATGAAAATTATATTTTTTTTGAATAAACATGACCAAGATATAAATAATAAAAAAATATTATCTATAAAAAATTATTGTATACAATTGTGTGATAATAACTATAACCATAATTCTATAAAAAACAATAATCACCATGAGAAAACTGGCTGAAAATGACAGAAGGTGTTGCATTTAGAAATTAGCTTAGACATAAAATAGGATGAGCTCAGATACTGCCTCTGATTTGGGTTGTACCCAGGATTACAGGGTTTGTTGATATCCCAGGTACTTCTAAGCCACTATAATATCACAGAATTTTCAAGAATTTCATTTTTTTATTTTAAATAATGCATATATATTATATTATATGTAGTATTTTAAGATATTTGGATTGCTAAAAAAAAGCCTTTCAATTTTATCTTTATCTTCATTAAACTATTGACTATCATACAAATGTTAACCCATCTTATATTCCCAGTTTTAGCACTTTACATGTTTTGAGGTCTTAAAAATTAAGCTCCAGTTTTTCAAGTAAAGAAGACCTTTGTTCTTTTTAATTAGCTAATTGTTATGAATTAATAATAATATTACTTTTTATTAGCCCTTTCAAGACTGTCTTCAGGCCCTTACTATGCTGGATAAACTCCTCATCTTGTTAAAAAAGAAGGATTTTCCCTTTTATAAATTTTGAATAGTCATTTTTTCAATTTCAAAATGATGGAAATGAAAAGCGTTACAGATTTTTTCATTCAATTACTCAAAAAAGAAAAATGTACTCAAAAGACATATTTTCTTCCTTTTTGGTTGAAGCTTTCAAAATTTCAGTATCATTCTGATTCTTTTGTCATATTTTTATTTATCTCATTAGTAATGAACCTCATTGATTTTTCTTATTAGTAAAGCTCAGTTAGAATTTTTCACACAGAAATAATGTCCTAAATTGGGTGTTTTGTAACTTTGTTTTTTTCATTTAAAAGAAATGTTTCAAAATGTGTTAGTCCATCTTTATGCTTGAAAATTTGTTAAAATTTTCATGAATTTGAAATTCTCAGTACGAAAGGAACAATTTCTTTGAAAGATGTCAATCCTTTTTTACACTAAAAGGAATTACAATGAACACTACTATCAAATTTCTGAAGATTTTCAAAAATTTTACAGTAGAACTACTTACAGTCTAAACTACTGTAAACCACCTTAGGAAACTAAAATATATAAATTGTTACCCAATTTAAAGAATTAAGGCATTAAAAAACTCCAAAAATCAAAAAAGTGAAGTCAAAAAAATAAAAAAACTTCCTTCAAATAACCATTAAGAGACTTTTTTGTCATTATTTTCTTTGAAAATAAAAGAAGAAATATTTGAAATTAGACTGATAGAAGGAATAAACCTCATTTTTTATGATTTCTCAAATCCAGTTTTCATGGTTTTTTGTGGGTATTTTTGGTTTCTTTTTCCCATTTAAAAACTAAGACGGAAGATTGTGATATTTCAAACAAAAATATAGGGAAAGGGATGATGTGAGATTTATTAATTTAATATCCTTCTTACTATATTGATTTGAAATTTAAATATTATGTTGGATTTGAAGAGAGGAGGACCAAATCAGTCAATCTCAGAAAGTTATATGCATATGTTTTTCATATTATTGAGTCAACAATATGCCAAAGACTATATTCAACAGAAGTACCATTAAATTCCAGTCAATATTCCAATTAATAGTTTCATATTGCTTTTCAAAATCTCAACAGAAATGCTGTTATTTTAAATAATATAATTTTCCAAATTTGCACTGTGTTTTCTTTGAAGCAGCTTATGTATCTTGTACTAGATTGATTGGCTTTTCGCTATATGTAAAATTATTTTCTTTGAGAGCTTGGATATTTTTGACAGGAAAATATTGATAGTTTACCATCAAAACCTGATAAAAATCTCCTTAAATTCCTTATTAAACTTCCAATAGTGAAGGCTTAAAAGCTTGAAAATTATTGTGAACATGTCTTGAATCTGGAAGGTCGCGGCTCTGAAAGGATCTTTGAATCAGTTCAAGCTTGCTTAAAAATATTTTGAAACTTATTTCTGGGGTGAATTACTCACAAAATACCAATTAAATGATTATTATGATTTATTATTGAAAATAAATATTATAATAATACACAAGGAACCCCTTTTTTATCTTAAGAATATACAAAGTATATATGGATATAATTTTATTAGCCAAAATTTGGAAATACCTTATTATCACACATTTAATACTCTTTCAGGTTCAATAAGTTAATGAAACTAAATATAGCTTCAGAAAACACACCAGATCTTGATAAGAAACAATTGAGGAATAAATTTGTTAAAAGAAATCATTTATCCAAATATTTGTGTTGTAATATCAGATAGAGTCCAATATTTGAAAATAAATCAAATTATTATTCTGTTTATTTAGAAATAAATATTTGTTAATTATTCCCAATAGCTATCAAATACGCATATTTTCTTTAATTCAATTTATTAACAGAATTTTTATAGGTGGACTCCCTAACTTTGAGGAAAAATTAATGTAAAGAAATTAGAAGATCATTTTCTCAATTCATTTAGAATATTGGAGCTTCTACCTTCTTAATATATGTATAATCAAAAAATTGCTGGGAAATAATTAAATTTTCCAAAAAACAAAACAAGATGTGATTATTATTTTTAAAAAAGTGGAGAGGTTTCCATCAATTTGAATTGATACAAAATTTTTTCAAAAACAATTGAACAAAAAAAACAAAGAAATTAGTATGAAAAATTTCCAAATAATGGAACATGAGATCAATGGAATATTTTATGATAAATACATTTCTAGGGATTAATATTAACCACCTTCATAAGAGGAGGTTATATTTACTTAAATATAACACATATAGTTCCATTAAATTTATATAAGCTATATAGATATTAGTTTTTAGAGCTACATTCCACTTTTTGATATAGGTTTTACCTCAATTTACTTGCAATATTAGCTCACAAAACCAAACACTTCTTGGAATGTTGAGTTTGGCTTTGACATATATGAATACTCAACCAATTTAATATGATGAATTGGAAATAATTCATCCTATAACAGGAATATATCAAGAAATAAATAAATTTATAATTCAAAAGACAAAATACAATTTTACAAAAGATAAAGAAATTGATATTTTAGAGGAATGTTACAAGAACTGCTATGATCAAGCCATGGTTGTTTTCTCAATATCAAAAGAAACCGTAATTTACACCTTAGGATTGTATAATACAAAAACCGGCCAATATTAGGATTAAAGCAAGATCTACTTTCTATCTTCATAAATAATGTCTATAAATGAATGAATTACCTCTACAGAGATTAATGTGCTAATATTTTGGTTATATTCAATGAATGTGTACAATTACTAAAATACATTTTATGCATTTGAAAGTGAGGTTTTTTCAATTTGAAATGAGTAATCCAAATTTGAGAAGAGGAAAACAATAAGGGATATTGTATTTCAATTAAGAGAGCCTTTAATAAGAGAAAGCTGTTTCATTGCAGGGTAACTATTTAATGATAACTATATTTTGCAAAACTTCTCAAGTAATGAAGAATATCACTCATTAACTGAAATGTTTCAAAAATGATAAGAACTCCAGTTTCATATCAATAAGCTATGATTATCTATATATGAGTTGTTGAATATGTATTATCTATGTAAAAGCCTGTAAAAAACATCAAATATTGACTTTTCTTCATTACATTATAAGAATGGTTAAGAAGAGTGAGATTGTAAGATGTGTCTATAAAACTGTTGACAATATTACTATTAATCAACATAACTATGACTGTTCTTATTAACTATAATAATAATAATTATTAGCACCACAATTAAATAATTAATTAATTAATTACTTCTTTTACTTGTTATACACTACTAGTGATTATAACAGTAAGCAGTAATTGTCTACCAGAATCAATTGCAAGCAGTATTTAATAATAAAACTTCTTTATCAAAATAATAAAATTATTTTAATATATAATTATATTTTTCTAGAATAATTATAAATATGATTCTTGAAGAAAACAATTACTAGAGAAAAACTTTAAGAATTAAGAGAAAACACTCACTAATACTCCAAAGAACTTATTGAAGATAAAAGTAGAGGAATTTGACAGATAATTGTGGATTTCAAGGATAAAAATGGATTTATAGCTGTATTAAAACAATATATAGTTTATTTCTATGATCTAAGGTCTTTCTGATTGATTGTGAAAGAATTAAACACTTAAGAAAAGCTTTAACTAATAATTACTTGTTGGTAATGTAGGTATGATTGAATAATGTGATGATTTGGAAAAAACAGCAAGTGGAGGCCTTGTTTAAGTCTAAGACACCTCACAGAGGCATGCCATGGAGAAAACTGAAGAACCAGTGAGTGAGAAAACAATAAATATTTTTTGGATTATTGATTGCATCATCTGTTTTCATGTAACATTATCATAATTACTTAATTGAAGCTTTTACATGACTATCAAGCCAAATATGGTTAAGAATAAAAGGAGTAACAACTGTAAATCTTATTTTATTTCAAAATAGACATCAATTTCTCCAATTTATCAATTTTATCAAAAAAATTTCATCACAGAGTGAATTTTCTGTGAATTTTTGAAGATTCAGTGTTTCATGTTGAATCATCAAAAATAGACTGTAAGTAAGACTTTTAATTTTACTCATATAAGTATTTTTATTTTTGGTTTTTATTTGAACTATACTGTTCATAATTGGACCTGAAATTTTCATAGAGATTCATCGGGAATTGTATTTTTAATGAATTTTTGCAGTTTTTACCTCATCTCTACATAGAATTGCAAATAGCACTATATGGCTGGTTGCTATGAGGTAAATCAATGGATACTAGTCCAAAGAGGGTTTTAACTACTCTTTTAGTGTTTATCCAAGGAAAATCATTAAGAATTGACATGGTTACAGGAGTCTATGTTGCTCTTTACCTCCTTGGCATGTCAAAATAGCAGCTTATTTGCTATTTTCTTATGATATAATGAAGTTTTGACTTGGTAACCAAGTTCCCAAAAGGCTTTAGTATACTAATTGTGCCAAGATCAGCCATTTATCCAAGCTTTAGAGCTGTCCACGACTCAGAGGCCTCAGAAGCTGGGTACCCTGGCTCTTTTTGATGTCTTTTGTCCCCCTTGACTATTTTTTACATCAAAATAGAAATTCAAGCTTAAAGATATCCACTATGGGTGTACCAAAAGTCCATGTAAGAATACCATAATCTTAAGAGCCACAAAAATGCATAACACTATTCTTAGTGTATATGTAACAAGGGATTCCTCACATTCCCATTATTTTGGCGTGAAATTGAGAAAAAAAATATTTTCACAATTGTTTTATGTGGTATTGATGATGTGGTATTGAAGTATCTTCCATATTACCACCTCAAAGAGTTGATTTAAGCATATTCACTCTATGGAGCTACCCTAGGTGAAATTTTGTGTGAAATCCAAATCTGGCATTAAATTCATGGATTTGCTTACTCAATAAAAAGTTATTCATATTTTCTCAAATCAAGAATTATGAATTTTGAATGTATACATGACCTATGGGTTATTCATAGTTCAGGATTTATTTTAGAGATAATTGTGGCCTATCTGGGTATGTAACATATACCTCAAGGCTCAAATTCCCTCCCACCAAAAAATAAAATTGTACTACAATTTTGTTAATGGTATCAAGAAGAAAAAGGCCCCAAAAGGGGTTAATTTCCACTGTCCAACCTCTTTACATTACTAAGATCAAGTAATTTAAAGCACATTTATAGACATATTCAGGCTTGTGCCTTCTTTCATGTCTAAATATTCTTAAGAGTTTATCTGAGCCAGGTATTTCTGATTCTGCCAGCCATTCATCTTCATGTACTTGATTTCTATATCTGAAAAGATATTCTCTTTGATTTTTATTGCTAAGTCTCATTTCTTCAATGGATTTATTTATCTTTTTGTCTCCACTCTGTTCCACTGGTGGGACAGTCAAAGGAGTTGGGTTCCTTAAAGAAAACAATTCTTTGTCAGCTGGTTGATAAGGTTTTATCAAGCTGACTGAAAAGGTGGGGGGTTTATTTTATAATTCACCACCCAATTCTACTTGAACTGCATGGGTTCCATGTAAGGAAACAATAACAAAAAGTCCTACATAAGAATCTTTGAGTTTATTTGGGCCTCTGATATTATTAAAATTCAAGGTGAAAACTAGAACTAAGTCCCCTAATTTGAAGTCTGGTACTTTGTGACTCTTGTCCCACTTCTGTTTTGCATAGTCAAAAGCATCATTCATACTATGTTTTTCATGATGTTTCACTTTATCAAGCATTATCTTAAATCTGGGAGCTGTAGGATGAATATCAATCAAGTCTTTCCTCAGTGTGTGTAAGATGTGTCTATGAAACAGTTGATAATATTACTATTAATCAACAGTAATATGACTTTTCTTATGAAATATAATAATAAAAATTAGTATAACCACAATTAAATAATCAAAAAATCATTTCTTTTATGTGTTATACACTACTAGTGATTAAAAAAGTAAGCAGTAATTGTCTACAAGAATCAATTACAAGAAGAATTTATTAAATAAAAACTTCTTTTATTAAAATAATAAAATTATTTTAATACATAGTTATCTTTTACAAGAATAATTATAAATATAACTTTTGAAGAAAACTATTACTAGCAAAAAACTTTAAGAATTATGATAAATCACTCACTATGAATCCAATGAACCTTTTGGAAGATAATAGTAGAGAGATTTAACATAGAATTGTGGATTTAATGGAGCAAAATTGATTTATAGAAATAATACAACAATATATAGTTTATTTCTATGATTTCACTTCTTTCTGATTGATTTCTGAAAGAATAAAATACTTAAGAAAAGCTTTAACTAATACTTACTTGTTGGTACTAAAGGTATATTTGAATAATGTGATGATCTGAAAAAAACAGCAAGAGGGGACCTCTTTTAAGTCTAAGACAGCTTGCAGAGGCATTCCATGGCGCAAAATAAAAAACAATTGAGTGAGGAAACAATAAATCTTTTTGAATTATTGATTTCATCATCTGTTGCCACATAAGATTATCATAATTACTTAATTGAGGCTTTTACATGACTAACAACCCATTTATGGTTAAGAATAAAAGGAGTAAAAAATTTAAATCTTCTTTTATTCCAAAATAATCATCGATTTCTCAATGGTATTAATGTTATTGGAAATTTCATCACAGAATGTATTTTTTGTAAATTTTTAAAGATTCTGTGTTTCACGTGGAATCCTCAAAAATGGACTGTAAGTAAAAATTTTAATTTTACATATAGAAGTATGATTATTTTTAGTTTTTATATTAATTATAAAGCTCTAAATTGGTCCTGAAGGTTTCAGACATATTAAACAAGAATTGTACTTTGAAGGAATTTTTTGAAGTTTTTACCTCATTTCTACATGGAATTGCAAATAACAGTATATGGCTGGTTGTTATGAGATAAATAAATGGATACTAGTCCAAAAAGGGCTTTAATTACTCTTTTGAGGTTTACCCATGAAGATTCATTAAGAATTTACATGGCTACAGGGGTCTAAGCTGCTCTTTACCTCCTTGGCATGTCAAAATAGCGGGTTAATGGCTATTTCCTTATGATTTACTGAAGTTGTAACATGGTAACCAAGTTTCCAAAAGGTTTCAGTTTACTAATTGAGACAATATCAGGCATGGATCCAAGCTTTGGAGCTGTCCACGCCTCAGAGGCCTCGGAAGTTGGGTACCCTGGCTCTCTTTGATGTCTTTTGTCCCCCTTGACTATTTTTCACGTCAAAATAGAAATTCAAGCTTAAAGATATCCACTATGGGTGTACCAAAAGTCCATGTAAGAATACCATAATCTTAAGAGCCACAAAAATGCATAACACTATTCTTAGTGTATATGTAACAAGGGATTCCTCACATTCCCATTATTTTGGCGTGATATTGAGAAAAACAATTTTTTTTACTGATCTTTTATGTGGTATTGAAGTATTTTTCATATTACCACCTCAAAGAGTTGATTTGAGCTTATTCAATCTATGGAGCTTCCCTAGGTGAAATTTTGTGTAGAATCCAAATCTGGCCTTAAATCCATGGATTTACCTACTCAATAAAAAGTTATTCATCTTTTCTGAAATCATAAAGGATGAATTTTGAATATATGCATGACTTATGAGTTTTGCATAGTTCAGAATTGATTTTTAAGATAATTGTGGCCTATTTGGACATGTAAAATATGCCTCAAGGCTCACAGTGTGTCTGCTGGGAGTCTTGGATTCCGTCTTTTTTCTAACATAGCAGTAGTTTGGCCTGTAGAAGATTGGACTGATGTCTTATATGCCAGTTCCAATGCATGTTTTAGAGTGCACCAGTCATGGGTAAAGCAATCTGAGTCTTTGAATTCTAACACATAAGCACAGAATTTCCCAATAATGTCCTCTAAAGTTTGAATCATTCTCTCTGCTAGTCCATCTGTTTGAGGGTGATATTCTGTTGAGAATGATAACTTAGTCCCAAACAATCTGTGAAGATTGGTCCAAAGTGCAGATGTTAACTCGGGATATGTGTCACTAATAATATTCTTAATTAATCCTGTATGGGAAATAACTCTACTCCATATAAGAAGAGCTGTATCCATAGCAGTGTCATCTTTATGAAATGGTAAGAATATGGGAGTTCTGCTATATCTGTCTACAATGACTAAACAAGCATTATAACCTTTGTCACCACTTGGAGGAAGTGCTGTAACCCAATCCATGTGAACAACTTCCCAAGGGGATTTTGGTTCTTGAATATAAATCATCAGGCCAAATTTCTTGCCTGTAATTCTGTTTGTGTTTTGGTATCTATCACAGGTATGGAAATATTCAATGGTTTCTTTTCTCCAATATGGCCACCATGTACAGTTCTTCACTTTATCAAGTGTTCTGTATTCTGAAAGGTGTCCAGAGTAGATGCTATCATGGCATTCATGAAGAATGGTATTGATAAGCAATCTGCTACACAATGTGATTACACAATAATGTTTGGTTCTGTGGTAAATAATCCCATAAAAAAAGTGAAATGTTCCTTCAGAATAGGAATTATTCCAAAAATAATCCAGTGCATAGACTTAAGATGTATCTTTGCAGTATATATCTAATAAGGAAGTCATGATATGGTAATTCTTGTCCGTCTTATAAGAATCTCTGACCTCTTCAAAGAATTCAGTCTTGAGATCAGTTATGTCAATTCCTTCAATTGGAATCTGTGGTTCTTCTTACAAAGGTACATACACTGGGTTATCAGGAGTATCGGCTAATGCCCACCTGCTACATTCATCAGAATCATTGTGAATGTTTACTGCCTTATGAGCTATAGTCATGTTACCTCTATATTCTTGAATGGCTCTTTGCCATCTAAACATCTCTCTGTTGGGAGTTTTCATTTTAAGAAGTGTTTTCCCAGAATTACAGTCAGTAATCACTTCAAAAACACTGCCATCAAGATAATAGTGTAATTTCTCAAGTGCCCATACCAAACATAAGCACTCCATCTGTCTCACACCATATCTGGCTTCTGTTGGTTTGATTTGTCTTTAGATGTAAAAAACTGATCCTTCTGTAGGTTTGTCATCAATAATTTGGACCTGATGTAGGGCTGCCCCTAATCCATCTCCACATGCATCAATGTACAATTTAAAAGGTATATTCCAGTCAGGCATGAGGAGTAAAGGTGCTTCTTTAAGAGCTTTCCTTATCTTCTCGTAAGCTTTACTTCTTTCCTGTGTCATCTCAAATACTGTCTGTTGATCACAGAATCTATAGAGTGACTTGGCTAGAGCTTCAAAGTCTTTCAGGTGTTTCTTGTAATAACTGGAAAAGCCAAGAAAAGACATCATTTCTTTCTTATTCTGGGGTATTGGCTTAAGTAACACTGCTGCCACTTTATTTTTGTCAATACCCAAGCTTAAACCAGAAACAATATGTCCTAAATATTTAAGTTATTCAAAGCCAAAGTTTCATTTCTTGAGTGAAATCTTCATATCAGCTCCAGTAGCTTTGTCAAATACTCTTGCAAGTCTTTCAAGGTGCAAATACCATGAGTCAGAACATATGATAATGTCACTAATATGAATGATAAGCCATCCTTCAGATAATTTTTTTGGAAAGATGGTACTCATCATTTTGATAATGAGATGGTGCATTTTTAATACCAAATGGCATTCTAAGATACTCATAAATACCACAGTGAGTGATAACTCTAAGTAATCTCCTGTTTTTGGAATCAAAACATTTTGATGAAAGCCTTTCAATACATCCATGGATGTTACATACTTGGATTTGGACAATTGAGTCAAGGCTTCTTGAATTCTAGGAATTGGATACCTATCTGGAACTGTATAGGTATTCAATGCTCTCAAATCTCCAACCATCCTTGATTTATCATTATTCCAAGCAATAATAACAGGTGTTGTCACTTAAAACTCTTCATTATGGCCTACTTTCCTTAGTAAACCAAGTTGGATCAACTCTTGGATATGTTTTTCCAAGGCTTCTCTAGCCCTGGGACTGGCTGGATAAGCTGGTCTTCTAAGTATTGGAGGGTATGGTCTGTCAATATTAAGAGTAATATCAACTTCATGCCCTTTAATAGCGCCTAATGGTTCATTATTAGAAGCAAATTCATTCTTATATGTGTATAATAAATCAATAAGATTATTCCACATTTTGGGTGATAATGATGGGTTAATTTGTGCTTCAACAAGTTGATTACCCACAAATTCATCCTTATAAGTATATTTTTTAGAAGATATAATAGATATTTGTTTTGGAATATTGGAAAAAGCAAATTTTTGTCTTCTATTTTCTCCAATTGTGAAATATCTGTCTTTATGGTTATTGATGTCAATACCATAAATATTGAAGTAATCATTTCCAAGAATGATGTACTGAGATGTGCAATTGTCCATTACTACTATCTCAGTTTTCATTCTTACACTTCCTGCTGGATGTGGAAATACAAGATTAATGTCCAATCTGCCTAAAGGGTACATATTATTACTGGAACTACTACATTGTACACCCTGTATTGGTAATAGATGGTTCTCCCATCCAGGCAGTATGGCTTGAAGATAATCTTTGCCTACAGAAGTGCAAAATGCCCCTGTATCCAAATTTACTCTGGCTTCAATATCATTCATCAGGATTGATGTGATACAACATTCTCCAGCAGTGTATTCTTTACCTCTAGCTGGTTTGGCTTTACAAATTATGGCATCCTTGATATTGATCAGGTTATGAAAATCCTCACTGTACTGTGGAAAGTGGGTAGGAACTTCTCTGACCTCATATAAAGCTTTAATGTTTTAAATGGGATAGTACTCTACTGGTGTATCCTCAGAGACTGCAGAATCTAGGTCAGATTCCTCTTTATTTTCAGTACACTGAACTTCTTCAATGACTTGAGCTTAATTAATATTTGTCTTCTTGGTGCAAGTGTTGGCCAAATGAAAGGTTTTCCCACATTTATGAAGCTTAAAGACAGGTCTTTCAGGCCTCTTATCTTCTCTGGAAGTTTTGGAGACCATTTTGGATTCCATAGGGATTCTAATCAAGGTGTTACCTATTCTTTTCCTAGTAATTATATCTTCCAAGGCATTGATGTAGTCTTCTGTGGAACAGGGTTCTACACATCTGCACTTGATAGCATGTTCTAGTTCTCCTCCACATTTTCTTCAAATTTTCATATTAATTATAGAGTCAGACATATCTGGGTGTAAGGCAGATAATCTATCTTTCTGTTTGAGGAACCAAGTAAGTGGTTTATCCTTTTCTGAGTCAAAAATGGCACTTTAAAAAGCATTATCCATTTTAAATCTCCAAGAATCGTTAGCCCATTTGGTGATTATTTAAGATTTCCACAAAGGCCAATCATGTTTACCATGATCTAGTTTCATTTTGTAATACCATTTCTTTGCAGTTCTGGTAAACAAAGAGTGTAGCTTTCCCACTATGATTTCATCAAGTATTTGAAAAATTTCTTTCAACATATCAATTGTTCTGACGAGCTCAATATGATTGTATCATCCTTCACCAGAGAATGTTGGCCATTCTACCAGTTGGGGAATATCTTTTTAACAAATAGCATTTTCTCCTAAAACTGGGGTCAAACTTCTTTTTACAGAAAGCTTTTCTTCAGTCAAAGGTGTAGAGTGTCTTGGCATATGTGCTTCATAATTCTGATGAATTTGCTCCACATTTGCAATGATTTCATTCTTTAACTTATGCCTTTCACTGTAACTTTTTCCCAAATGTGTGGCAAACCGATTGGTATTATTAATTATTTCCAAAACATGATCTTTTAGAATTCTAAGTTGATCATTAATGTTTAAAATGGAAAGATCTTCCATTTCATAATTTTAGGCTTGACATTTACTTTCAAGTCTGTCACAGGTACTGGTAATTAAATCAAGTTTTACATTTTTCAGCTTATACCATTCAGTATAATTATTTCCATTTATTTTTAATTCACTTATATCTGATGTTATTTTATTTAAATTTGAATCAAATTTACCAAGTTTTACATCAATACTATAGTTAACAAATTGTATTTTTTGTATTATTTGTGTGGAAAGGTCCAGTTAATCCTTTCCTATATTTGGCTGTGAATTCCATAAGAATTCTTGCAATTGAAGACACTGTCCATGGCTGAAGACTCCAATTTGGGGATCCTGTACCCTTGTGGGTAAGGTCTGTGCCGATTTTCTTTCCCTTTGCCCTTGCCCTGATGGTTATTGGGACCTTTCTTCTTCCTATGAGGTCCTTTGAGCTTCTCTTTGGATGCTTCTGGAGCTGGTAGATGCCACTAGGCCTTCTTCCAAGGCTGGAGTCATTTCCAATTCCTTCTTCTGGTCTATGGATAGAAGAATTTGGTTGTTCAACCAATTCTTTCTGTTTTTGACATTGTATTTGCAGGACCATGGGCTAAACTCTACTAAGAGTTCTATGGTCCTCTCCTGACCCAGAACTCTCTTGATGTGTAAGTGGGAGTTCATGGCCCCTGCCAAATGCTTGGGCATATTTCCCACTCCTCTTCTTTTGCTTCTCTAAACCAATTTTTGTATTGGGACTGATATATTTCTATGGCTTCCACTTGGGAGTGGTTCAGCTCTTAAAACAATACCTTCAATTAGTTCAGGCTCAGAGTTCACATCAAAGTTTGTTGGTACAGACCTTGGGGAATGGGGGCAGTTCTGGCATCCTCCAGATGTGTCTTTCTTGAGGAAGACTTGGCAGACCTTGTTCTGGTCTTACCTCTTCCCCATCCAGGTCCATCTGGTTGGACTGAATAGCTGCTTCCACTTTTGGTATGAACCATTTTTCACATCAATTCAAGAGAAAAATAAGAATTGAAAACAGAAAAAACACACCTTTTGGTGGTTGTTTGGCTTGTTCTGTTTTAAATAAAGTGCGTATTTTTGCAATTTTTACTTCAATACTTTCTTCAGATTACGGACTGGTAATATATCTCTTACTGCGCTTATTACCAGCTGCAATTTACTTGATTAAAGACACTAGAGAAAAAATTTGATAAAAGAAAATTAATTTTTTATACTTTTAAAATATTTTTAAGATTTTTTAAAAGTTTTTTAATTTTTAATATTAAAAAAATTAAAATTTAAGATTTTGAATCAAAATTAATTCAGACTAACTCCAAGGATCATTTTATAAGTTTTGGATGTGAAAAAGCCACGTGTAAAAACAGTATAAAATTAAACCAAATTCCGCAATGTAAAAGATTTTAAGACAATTTCAAAAATCAAAAGAATTTTGACTTCAAATTGAAAGAAAAAAATATCTAAATTAATATATTTCAAAACTTAAAAACATATTAATTAAGGGTAAAAGGTTTGAAAAACATGGCCAGGCCCCCAAATGTAAGATGTGTCTATGAAACTGTTGATAATATTACTATCAATCAACAGTACTATGACTGTTTTTATGAAATATAATAATACAAATCATTATAACCAAAATTGAATTATTAATTAATTAATCATTTCTTTTACTTGTTATACACTTAAAGTGATTATAACAGTAGGCAGTAATGGTCTACTAGAATCAATTACAAGAAGTATTTAATAATAAAACTTCATCATTAAAATAATAAAATTATTTTGATATATAAATATCTTTGGCAAGTATAATTATAAATATATTTATTGAAGAAAACAATTACTAGAGAAAACACCCACTAATACTCCAAAGAGCTTATTAAAGATAAAAGTAGAGAAATTTGATGGATAATTGTGGATTTCAAGGATAAAAATGGATTTATAACAGTATCAAAACAATATATAGTTGATTAAAATGATTCAACGTCTTTCTGATTGATTCTGAAAGAATAAAACACTTAATAAAAGTTTTAACCAATACCTACTTGTTGGTAATAATGGTATAATTGAATAATGTGATGATTTGGAAAAAACAGCAAGAGGAGGCCTCTTTCAAGTCTGAGAAAGCTAACAGAGGCGTTCCATGGAGAAAACTGAAAAAACAGTGAGCTAGAAAACAATAAACCCTTTTGGATTATTGATTGCATCATCTGTTGTCAGGTAAGATTATCATAATTACTTAATTGAAGCTTTTACGTGACTACAAACCCATATATGGTTAGGAATAAAAGGAGTGAAAACTGTAAATATTCTTTTATTTAAAAATGAACATTAATTTCTCAAAGTTATAAATGTTATTGGAAATTTAATCCCAGAGTGCATTTGCTGTGAAATTTTCAAGATTAAGTGTTTCATGTGGAATCATCAAAAATGGACTGTAGGTAAAACTTTTGATTTTACTTATATAAGGTTAATTTTTTTTGGTTCTTATATTAATTATACTGTTATGAATTTGGTCCTGAAGGCTTTAGACAGATTCATGTAGAATTGTATTTTTAATGAATTTTTGAAGTTCTTACTTTATTTCTATGTAGAATTGCAAATACCCCTCTATGGCTGGTTGCTATGAGGTAAATCAATGGATACTATTCCAAAGAGGGTTTTAACTACTACTTTAGGGTTTATCCATGGAAAATAATTAATAATTGACATGGTTACAGGAGTCTATGCTGCTCTTTACCTCCTTGGCATGTCAAAATAGCAGCTTATTTGCTATTTTCTTATGATATAATGAAGTTTTGACTTGGTAACCAAGTTCCCAAAAGGCTTTAGTATACTAATTGTGCCAAGATCAGCCATTTATCCAAGCTTTAAAGCTTTCCACGACTCAGAGGCCTCAGAAGCTGTGTACCCTGGCTCTCTTTGATGTCTTTTGTCCCCCTTGACTATTTTTTACGTCAAAATAGAAATTCAAGCTTCAAGTGAGATCTTAACTATGGGTGTACCAAAAGCGTATGTCAGAATACCATCCTATTAAGTGTCACAAGCATGCATAACACTATTCCTAGTGTATATGTAACATGGGATTTCTCACATTCCAATTATTTTGGTGTGAAATTGACAAAAACAAAGATTTTCACAATTCTTTCATGTGGAATTGATGATTTGGTATTGAAGTATTTTACATATTACCACCTCAAAGAGTTGATTTAAGCATATTCACTCTATGGAGCTACCCTAGGTGAAATTTTGTGTAGAATCCAAATCAGGCCTTAAATCCATGGATTTACATACCCAATGAACAGCTATTCATCTTTTCTGAACCCCAAAATGATGAATTTTGAATACATACATGACTTATGGGTTATGCATAGTTCAGAATTAATTTTAAAGATAATTGTGGCCTATTTGGGTATGTAAAATATACCTCAAGGCTCACAGAGATAAATGGGGAATTTAAATGTTCCTCTTCAATTTGGATTTGAGCTTTTTAGCTTTGACAAGACTGGCCAAAATATAATATTCAGGAGCATAAATTGCTGCTTTGTGGCTTACATTTCTTCCAAAAATTCCAATTTCAAGTTCAATTTCTGTCCAATTTACCACATGCATTCAATTTATCTCCCATTCCAAAGTCCAAATTCCAAATTCCACAGCTGCTGTCAGGCATAGCCACCTTTTCCATGATGAATAAGCTGAGAGAATAGAATATTATGGAAACTCACTGATAAGTTATTATTTGATAAAAAAAATTGAAAAAGGTCAGAAGCAATTTTTAGATAATAAAAATAAGTCAAAACATGCCAAACTAATAATGGAAGGAAGGTTGGAGGCTTTGTGGATTTCTCAAAATATCTTTGAGAAATATTCTACAAAATAAAACCATTATTAAAGATTATAGCAATATAATTGAATTTCAATATTTTGATACTTCATTTATAAAAATTATAGAGTAAAAACCTGAATAGTTATTTATAATAATAGAGATTTTTTAATAAAATATGATGGTTTGAAATATTGGACTGTACTGATTGATTGGGAAAAAATAGTAATGACATGGCTCTTTTTATGTATTAAGAGACCTCATTTGTGATAAAATACTCTGTAAGAGGGTGGGTACTAATAAAAGCTAAAAAAAATCATCAAAAATTGAGCTTTAACTTCAAAACACTCAATTTTTGATTATAATCCAAGCTACAGGTGTTTTTATTAACTGAAAATAACCTGAAACTTTATTTGTGCTTATTATTTTTAAGTTTTAATATAAAAGAAATTTATTTAGGGTATTGGTAAGCCCACGTAAGCCCTTACATGGTTTTACTCAAAACTTATGTGTTTTTGCCATCAAATGTTAAAAAAACGTAATTGTATGGTAAAAAAACATGAGGGGTGGTTTTTAAATGAAATATGGCTATTTCTGGAATTTTGAAGGCCATTAATGGCATTTTGAAGGTTATTGATAGCATTATCAAGGCAATAGAGGGAATTATTAATGGCATAAATGGCATTATCAATGGTATGGATGGCATTATTAATTCCATCAATGGAATTTTTAATGCCATTGATGGCATTGTTAAGGCCACAAATGACATTAACAATGGAATTAATGGCCTTACAAATGCCATTTATGGAATTGTTAAGGCCACAAATGACATTAACAATGGAATTAATGGCCTTACGAATGCCATTTATGGAATTGTTAATGTCATTTATAGCCTTAACAATTCCATAAATGGCATTGTCAATGTCATTTGTGGCCTTAACATTTTTAGTAAAAACATGTAAGGGCATACATGTTTTTACTAAAAGCTTATGTGGGTTTACCAACACCCTTTATTTATTTTTAATTTAATGTTATTAATATATTGATAATAAAGCTTAAAGAAAAAGAATTTTAATTATGATTTTTGATTAATTCTTGGATAAATATTACTTTTCTTGAAGAATGATTAAATGTGGTATTTCAAAGGGTGAATAAAAAATAATATGGATTATAAAAGATACTTCATCTTTGTTTCATAGAAAGATAGCATCAAATATTAAGCTGTGTAAAGATTTCAAGTAAATAAAATGAGGAAAGAATTTTTAAAATTATTTCTTTTTTCCATGTAAAAATAACTATATACACTAAAAATTGACTTTTGATAAGGTTTTGATGGAGTTCACGTTAATTTTAAGCCTATTCAAGCTTGATCAATCTTTGACAGCTGTCCAAACCTTGATTACAAGCGTGCAGATGGGGACTTACCATTTGGAAGCTTGTAATTCCTCTTCAAATGGAGGATGAGCCCCTTTAAATTTGAATATTGAAAGAAATTATAATCTTAAAGGTTGATTAAGGTTGAGAATATGTCAGAAAAGGAGGGAAACCTTATTTTGGTTCTTGAATTTCCAAAAGCTTGTGTACCTTGGAACCTTCTGAATTTTTTGCTTTCTCCACCTTCTGCGTGGAGTTTTTCCATTAATTTGTTTGAATGCCTAAGATGGCTTTGAATAATTTTAAATTGAGTGCACAAAGAATTTCAAGGCTATATGGAAAATATTTAGACAGTTCAGTAAATAAATACTACACCTTAATTTGAACAAAATTTTGTAAGTTTACATAAAGCTTAGGTAACCTTAAAACAAAGCTAAAATGAGAAATTTAAATTTATTTATAAAAATATATAAAATTGATTCATTGTTTTAGAAAGCTGCTAATTATTAAATTAAAAGCCAAAAAAACCCATTTTGGGTATAACACCATATGGGTTGAGCATAGGTTATTTTTGGTTTAGAATTCAGAAATAACATAATAATTATAGCTTTGTTTTTCCAAAATAAAGCTAGAGTTTTTTTAACTAATTTTTGTTTCAAACCATTTCACAAGTAAATTATTGACTGAATCAAACATATGAGATATAATTTGTGGACTTGTGGGTATTTCCTATATATCTCACAGCCTAACAATATAACTGAAATAATTTGTGAGCCTTTGAGATATTACCACATATCCAAAAAGGTCACAAAATGACCTTATGATAATTATTATAATAATAAGAATTAAAAATATTATCTTAAAATAGGTAAAAATGCCATAAATAGGCATAAATTATTGATTAAATAAGAATATAATTAATAAGAATTTGAAATAAGCTATACCATTAGATTAATAATGGTAAAATACACATATAAAATTTCTATGTCATATCTGTAAAGATAATACTTACTGTGTAATAAGCAAAAATGCCATAAAAAGGCATAAATTCTTGTTTATCTTGGAAACCAATGAAACAACATGTAAAATAAACTGCACCATTGGATTTCAAATGAGAAGCTAAAAATATAACTTTTTCTATTGATATCTGTAAAGTCAATAATTAAGCAAATAACCTGAATATATGCACTTTAATGATCAGTGCATATATTCATGGTTTTTAGCTTATATCTCTTGAAATATACATGATAGAGAGTTGGACCAGAGGAAAATATTATACATAATTACTTTAAGAAGAAATACATGAACTTCATTTGAAAAGATATAAACAAGGTTATAGCTTTTAAGGGTTTATTGTACTAAATTGCTCTAGCTGTTGACCACTTTGTTGTCAAAATTGTCCAAAATAAACCTAATTGGATATTCAGGTTCTTCCAGTTCATATTTGAAAAAATGATGTATTTCTTATTATTCTATTCAAGGTACAACCCCCTGAAATAATGGTTTGAAGTTTAGAATAGTAAATTTCAACAGAAAAGATGAGTTACAAGAAAAATCATCAAAAATAGAGTTATGATTATGTAATAAAAGTTTGCTTGACAGTTTGATAATGAAATTCCAAGTGATAAGAACTCACTCCCTTAATGGCTATAGCAGGTAAAACTTGAAATTTATTAATGATAAAGGTTTAAGCCTAAAATTGATCATTTATGATCACTCACTGTAATCTTATTTTCAATTTAACAGTCATATAAGTGATAAAGCTGGTAAATACTATTATATTATGATTAATACTAATAAAATCCACAAAGTTTAGGCTTCTGATAAGCCTATGATGTCATTAAACATAGAGTTATTGTGATCACTCTAAAATAATGGTGTAATAATGAGATAAGATGGTTTAATTATGATGTAATCATCACTAAAAAAATACTAATCAATTCAAGTGGATACCATCAGTAAACCTATACTTAATTCCTGTTGGACTATAGGAGAGATGATTCTACTATAAAATAGAAGCTCTTTTTACTCTATTTCCCCTTCAGACGCAACAAAAAAATTTAAATTATTAAAACCAAAGGTAATAGCTTTCTTCATTTTATATGAAACTATTATATATTCAAAGAATAAAGGTTATATTTATTATAATCATAAATTTTGATGTTATTTAAATCAATTTTTTAATTGTATGTGTTAAATTTCTCTAAAAATCTCCAATTCCATGTAAAAACAAGAATATGTGTAATTTATTTTAATTGTTATTTTGAATACAATTTAGATAAGTTGTATTTATATTTTTTGGTGTGAAGGTATTCAAAAATATTATATTAATTGTTGAAAGTAGGCTATTTTCTCTTTTTATAATAGTTCTCTTTATTATCATTTTTAATAATTCTTAAATTAATATACATAGTATTTATATCAATTCAGAACCTCAATATTAGTAATATTATTTCTATAATTCTTTTTATTATTAAAGAACAATTTCTTATGCCTTTGATATTTTTTTGTAACGATAATAAAGTGCAATAAATATATTAATTATCATATATTAATATATTTATTTTATTTTATAAATTTTTGTAAAATATAATTTATATTGTTATGTTTATTTAATAATAGAGATATTTTATGCCATAATTATAATGATTCTTAATCATCATAATTATATTTTATCTTATCCTTTACGTTTAATAAGGAAATTCAGATTAAAATAAGTAGTTTTTACTTATTTTTTAATAGTAAAACCATACAGAATTGATAATAATACCATTTTAAAGGGGCTTGTGTTAAATGTTAATAGGTTTGATGTGAAACAAAAATAAAGCTTTTGCTTATTTGGTGCTGGTCCAAGCTGAAAGTTGTTATTTCTTTGCTATTTCTTATCTAATTGCTATACAATTGGTATATTATTAGCTGGGTTATTTCCATCTTTGAAATTATACTTCAATGAGCTTTATTTGTTTAGTATTTGCTATAAAACTATTTATGGTATATTATTGACATTTTGAGGTTCTGTGTAGCCTCACCGGCTGACATAAAAACCTTTAGGAAAAAGCTCATCATTTGAAAGACTCATCTGTTCTCCTGAAGGCTCTTAATTGTGTGAGGTGTTTTTGTCTATTTGGGGTGTCATTCTCACATAGGCATTAATATTTTTCTTCTGGTTTATTTTTAAGTATTACAAGATGTTTTCTGTTTTCTTTCCCATTGATATTTCTTTTCCTGGCCACAATGAACTTTTTCACTGGTCAAGATGAAGCTTCTTCTTCAATTAATTTCCCAGAGGGACTATAACTTTCCTGTTAGTGAGTTCAGTGTCATTTTTTTGGAAATATTTTCAAGCTAAGTTTACTAGGAAATATTTATTTTTCATTGAGACTACATTGGTTAATTTAACTTCCACTTCATTTCGTCCTATCATTTTAATTATAGTGAATGATACTAAATATGAGTACATAATCTACTTTTAACATTTCAAATTAATAAAGGTGATATTTGAGACTGGGGTTTGTAAGGTGTGGATATGAAGCTTTGATTAAATATCAAGTACTTTTCCTGTCCTCAAAATTTGTATAAGGTAACATTATTTAAAAATATTAAGAAATAGTATTTTTAAGAGAAAACACGCCAATTTTATTGCTTTTAAATTTTTAAGTATAAAACAATAATATAGAAAAAATTTATTGTTTTACCGACAATACTCTACAAGAGATATTTAAGGCTACAAAAGAAATTTCTTCAAGAGCAATTTCAATTGGAATTAATTGAGCAAAGAACTGCAATAAATTTATTAAAGAAAAAAGTCTTTAAAAAGATATTCAAAGAGAAAACACGCCCAAAAGTGACCAGAGTGAATTTGGAAACAAAGTGACAACGTTAACAGTGATGAAAGATGCTTTAATTCACTTTTGGGGTGGTTCAGGGGTAAAAATGATTATCAGAGTTACAAACAATGATTATAATGATTTTTTCACGTGGTTAAAAGGCTTAAAATTATTTAAAAAAGGTGGTTGCAATCTTTTATTGATTGGTTTAACAGTATTTAAACTAATTATAAAAGGAAAAGATTCTAACATGAAGAGAAAACTGGGGCAAAGAAGACATTCTTTTATAGCCATCAATTTTCTTACTCTAAAAGTAAGATTGAATCTTGTCACTCGTGAAAACAATCTGAAAACAGAAAAGCTAATTATGGCATCATTGAACCCTACTTTAGACCAAAAAAGGGCTGGTTTAAGCCAATTTTTGCTATTTTTAGCCATTTTAGACCCTTAAATCAGCCATTACTATAGCAATACCTGGTCTAGAGCATTCAAAACATGTCAGAATTTGTGTAAGAGGAATAGAAACCAGTATAAACTGATTTTACTAACATTGTTTTAACTTAAGGGTAGTATTACCCTCTTGGAAGCAGGTCTTTCCACCCCAGAATTAATCTTTCCAATTTATTTTTTCTTTAATTCCTCATCATGTAATACAATCATAATTTACGTATGTAATTCAATTGAGTTTTCAATTAAACATCTGTAATAATTGATACCTCATATGTAAATTAAAGTTCACTTATGTAATACACGTGCACAATTTGACATTTCAATTGAAAATACTTCAATTTGTCATAACTTCTAAGTTAAACACAACACCTCAATTTTAACACAAAAATTGATGGTTAACACCGCATGTTGTGTGAATTAAATTAAGGTGTTGAGTATTTTCATACTTTTGTACAAAAAGTACTAAAAACTTAATTTAAGCTTATTTAGAGTTGAGTTACAGAAATTTCATCCAGAAGTGACCCCACTTTATTTTTTTATGAGAAATCCAATGGTGTGATAATTTATTTATGTTTATTTATTGGATAAAAAGTTATGATATATTTTCTATAAATTTTTACCAAAAAATATTTTAATTTCACAATTGTTATTAAAAATTCATTTTTACTTAATTTTTACAAGTAAAAATGTATTTTCATAATTTTAAATTTTATGGTAATTTTCTTTTTAGATTATGATTAAATTTTGATTTTTAAATATAAATTTGTATTTATATTTCAATTTTTATTTTTATAATATAAATAAATTTATTTTATTTATATTTGTATCTTAATTTATCATTTTTGGTCTTTTGGGTATATGAAAATACCTCTAAGGCTCACATTCCCTGCCCCTAAAAAAAGAATATTGCTTTGTAATATTGTTATTTCTAGCATTTCTGAACCTTCTGAGAAGTTTAGTAGCTTCAGGTAGGTCTTTTTCTGGCAACCATCCATCTTCACAAGTTGGGTCACTGTACCTAACAAGGTATTCCCTTACTTTGTTACTTTGCAACTTTCTTTCTTTGAGAACTTTGGTAATTTTCTTACTACCAGATGACTTAATAGGAGGTATAACTTGGGGAACTTTATTCCTCAAGGGAAATATTTCAGCATCACTAGATTTATATGGCTTTATCAAGCTCACTAGAAATGTAGGATGCTTATTGCCAAGCTCTTAAGATAACTCTACTTCAACAGCATTTTCTCCGTGGAGGGCCTCAATAACAAAAGGTCCTGCAAAGGAGTCTTTCAGCTTTTTACATCCTTTGATGTTATTGAAGTTAGTGGTGGATACAAGAACTAAATCCCCCACTTTGAAATCTGGAGTTGCATGTGATTTATCCCATTTGTCCTTAGAATATGCAAAGGAGTCTTCCATGCACCTTACTGCATGCTTTCTAGCTTTGTCTAGCATTCCCTTGAAGCTAGCAGCTGTGGGATGTATTTCAATCAAATGTTTCCTCAAGGAATCTTGAGGTAATTTGGGGTTTCATCCCTTTTCTAGGATAGCAGGAGCTTGATTGGTACTGGCATGGATTGATGTTTTATATGCTAATTCCAGTGCTGGCAACAGAGTACACCAATCATAGGTAGATCCAACAAAATCTTTGAATTCAAGGCCATATGCACAAAATCTTCTTACCATGTCTTCTAAGGTCTGGATCATCCTTCCAGCCTGTATGATTTGACTATGAAACTGATGATAATATCACTATTAATCAACAGTACTATGTCTGTTCTTATGAAATATGATGATAAAATATTATTATAGCCACAATTAAATAATTAAAGAATTATTTCTTTCACATGTTAAACACTACTAGTGATTTTAACAGTGAGCAAGTAATTGTCTACAAGAATCAATTACAAGAAGATTTTAATAAGAAAAATTCTTTTAACAAAATAATAAAATTATTTTAATATATAATTATCTTTTGCAAGACTAATTATAATGATAATTCTTGAAGAAATCTAATTTTAGAGAAAAACTTTAAGAATTCAAAATAAATCACTCACTAATATTCCAAAGAGCTTATTGAAAGATAAGATAGAGAGATTTGACGTAGAATTGTGGATTTTAAGGATCAAAATGAATTTATAACAGTATTACAACAATATATAGTTGGATTCTATGATTTTACGTCTTTCTGATTGATTTGGAAAGATTTAAAACACTTAAGAATAGTCATAACTAATACTTACTTTGTTGGTAATAATGATTTAAAATGATAATAAGATGATGATGTGGAAAAAACAGCAAGAGGAGGCCTCTTTTAAGTCAACAAAAGCTCACAGAGGCGTGCCATGGAGCAAACTGAAAAAACCAATGAGTGAGAAAACAATAAACCTTTTTGGATTACTGATTGCATCATCTGTTGTTATGTAAGATTATCATAATTACTTAATTGATGTTTTTACATGACTACCAACCCCAATATGGTTAAGAATAAAAGGAGTAAAATCTTTAAATCATCTTTTATGACAAAATAATCATTTATTTCTCAAAGTTATCAATGTTATTGGCAATTTCATCACAGGTTGTAATTACTGTGAATTTTTGAAGATTCAGTGTTTCACATAGAATAGTCAAAAATGGACTGTAAGTAAGACTTTTAACTTTACTAGTAAAACAATAATTGTTTTTGGTTGTACCATCGATAATACAGTTCTCTATTAGTCCTGAAAGCTTCAGAAAGATTAATTAAGAATTGTATTTTTAATGAATTTTTGAAGTTTTTACCTCATTTCTATGTAGAATTGCAAATATCAGTGTTTCACTGGTTGCTATGAGGTAAAGCAATGGATACAAGTCCAAAAAGGGTTTTAATTAATCTTTTGAGGCTTATCCATTGAAAATAATTAAGAATTGACATGGTTACAGGAGTCTAAGTAGCTCTTTACCTCCTTGGCACGTCAAAATAGCAGGTTATTTGCTATTTTCTTAAGATTTACAGTAGTTGTAACATGGTAACCAAGTTCCCAAAGGGTTTTAGTTTACCAATTAGGCCAAGATCAGCCATGGCTCCAAGCTTTGGAGCTGTCCAAACCTCTGAGGCCCCAGAAGTTGGGGACCCTGGCTCTCTTTGATGTCTTTTGTCACCCTTGCCTATTTTTCATGTCAAAATAGAAATTTAAGCTTAAAGTGAGATATCCACTATGGGTGTACCAAACGTCAATTTAAGAATACCATGATATTAAGTTCTCAAAACATGCATAACACTATTCTTAGTGTATATGTAACATGGGATTTCTCACATTCCCATTATTTTGGTGTGAAATTAAGAAAAACAAAAATTTTCACGGATCTTTTATGTGGTATTGATGATGTGGTATTGAAGTATTTTCCATTTTACCACCTCAAAGAGGTAATTTGGCTTATTCACTATATGGAGCTACCCTAGGTGAAGGTTTGTGTAGAATCCAAATCTGGCCTTAAATCCATGGATTTACTTACTCAATAAAAAGTTATTCATCTTTTCTGAAATCAAAAATGATGAATTTTGAATATATGCATGACTTATGAGTTATGCATAATTCAAAATTAATTTTTTAAGATAACTGTGGCTTATTTGGATATGTAAAATATACCTCAGGGCTCACACAGCCAGACCATCAGTTTGTGGGTGGTAGGCTGTAGAGAAAGACAGCTTAGTGCCAAATAATTGGTGAAGATTTGTCCATAGTACTGAAGTGAATTTGGGATCCATGTCACTAATGATATTTGTAAATATGCCAGTCCATGACACTACTCTATTCCATATCAGGAGAGCTGTATCCATGGCTGTATCATCTTTGTGACATAGTAAAAAGATTGGAGTTTTACTGAATCTGTCTACAATCACTTGGCAAGCATTATAACTTCTGTCACCTCCTGGTGATAGGCCAGTTACCCAATCCATATGGACAATTTCCCAATGTCTGCTGGGTTCTTAGATTTTGATCATATTTCCAAGTGTCTTGCCAGTGGATTTATTTGGCTTTTGGCATCTGACACAGGTTTTGCAATACTTTGAAACGTCTTTCTGCCACATTGGCCAGCATATGCAGGTCTTTACCTTTTCTCTTGTTCTGTCTTCAGAAAGATATCCTGAAAAGGGGTTGTCATGGCATTCTTCTAGTACAAGATTGATTAATGACCTGTCCACAACTATAATGACACATGTGTGCTTGGTCCTGTGGTAAATTATACCATCCAGTAGGTGAAATATTCCTTCATCATAAGATTTCTTCCATACTTCATCCAAGGCATGTATCAGAGAGCTGTCTTTACAGTCTTTGTTACGTAATTGGCATAAGATGCTAAAATTCTTATTTTTGGTGTAACTGTTTCTTACTTCTTCGAAGAAGGTGGTGTTCAAGTCTGTAACACTTACTCCTTCTATTGGGATCTGTGGTGAAGCTTCTTCTGGCTCATAAGCAGGATTATCAATATTATTTGGTAATAGCCATCTGCTTAGTCCATCTGCATTCTTATGAATATTCCCATCCTTATGAACAATAGTCATATTGCCTCTGTATTCCTGTATGGCTATTTGCCATCTGAGCATATGTCTGTTGAGTGTTTTCATGTTTAAAAGTGACTTGACAGCTGTACAATCTGTTCTCACCTCAAAAACACATCCCTCTAAGAAGTAGTTCAATTTTTCCAAGGCGCAGACAAGGCATAGACATTCCATTTGACTTTCTCCATGACTGGCTTCAGTTGGTTTGATTTTCCTGGATATGAAACATATGGGTCCTTACACAGGTTTATCATTTATGATCTGAACTTGGTGAAGTGCAGCACCCAGCCCATCCCCTGATGCATCAATATACAATTTAAAAGGCAACTTAAAGTTTGGCATCAGCAAGAGTGGAGCAGTTGTCAAGGCTATTCTGAGAGACTCAAAATCTTTGACTCTGTCAACAGTCATTTCACATACTGTGTCTTTGTCGCACAATTTATAAAGTGGTCTTGCTATGGATGCAAAATCTTTAATTTGTTGGCTGTAATATCCTGCAAAACGTAAAAATGACTGAATTTCCTTTTTGTTCTGAGGCATGGGTTTTAGAAATACTGCTGCAACTTTGTTTTTGTCAATTCCAGGGGACAAACCAGATACAACTTGTCCTAGTGCTTTAAGTTCCTCAAATCCAAAATGACATTTCTTCAAAGATATTTTCATGTTCACTGATTGAATTTTTGTCAAACCTCTGGAAAATCTGTACATGTACTCTTCCCAAGTCTTGGAACAGACAATAATGTCATCAATGTAAATGATTAACCATCCCTCTGAAAGTTCTTCAGGGAAGATTTCATTAATCATTCTTTGGAAGTGTGAAGGTGCATTTTTGATACCAAAGGGCATTCTTAAATATCCATACACCACAAAATGAACAATGATTCTCAAATATTTTCTTGCTCTTTGTGTCACCACATTTCAATGGAATACTTTAAGGGCATCCATAGTGGTTATATACACTGCTTGAGATATTTGAGTAAGGGAAATTTGTAGCTTTGGTATTGGATACCTATCTGGAACAGTGTAAGTGTTCAGAGCTCTAAAGTCTCCAACCATTCTAGATTTTCCATTATACCATGCCACTATGACTGGTGTAGGTATTTCTACTTCTTTGTTATGGCCAACTTTTCTTGTTACACCAAGGTCTAGAAGCTCTTTGATACGAGTTTCCAGAGCTTCTTTTGACTTGGGACTTGCTGGGTATGCAGGTCTTCTCAAGAGTGGTGGATAAGGTCTTTCAATATTAAGAATGATGTCAACTTCATGACCAATACTTGCTCCTAGAGGTTCTTTGTCTGAAGCAAATGCTCCTTTGTGGTCATACAAAAGGGAAGAGAGTTCATTTTTTTGTTTATCAGTCAGATGAAGGCTTATTTCTGTGAACCTTTGAGATATGACCACATACCCAAAAAGGTCACAAGAAATATTTAAAATAATTACCTTCAAGCTACAAAATTGCCACAAATTGGCATAAAACTTGTTTTAACTTTAAGCCCAATGAATAAAAATGTGAAATAAATTATCCCATTGGATTCCGCATGGTAAAATACACATATACCATTCTTATGGCATATCTGTAAGGTCAATATTCAATGAGTTATAAGTAATAATACCTTATAAAAAACATAAATACTTATCTATTTCTAAGACCAATGAAACAACATGTAAAATAAATGGAACCATTGGATTCTCAATAAAAATTGACATATAAAACAATTAATAAGCTAAGCTCCAAAGTCAATACTTAAGGAATTAAGCTGAATATATGCACTTTTTTGGTAAACGCATATATTCAAGGATTTTAGCTAATATTGTTTGAAATATGCATGATAGAGTGATGACGTTTTATGGCATATCTGTAAAGTCAATATTTAATGAGTTATAAGTAATAATACCTTATAAAAAACATAAATCCTTATTTATTTCTAAGACCAATGAAACAACATGTAAAATAAATGGTACCATTGGAGTCTCAATAAAAATGCACATATAAAACAATTAAGAAGCTAAGCTCCAAAGTCAATACTTAAGGAATTAAGCTCAATATATGCACTTTTTTGGTCAGCACATATACTCAAGGATTTTAGCTAATATCTTTTGAAATATGCATGATAGAGTGATGAAGCAAAAATAAAGTCATCACGTAATTACGGTAGGAATACAGAAATGAAGTTTATTTCATAATTTATAAAGAAGGTTAAAACCTGTAAGGGATTATTGATCAAAATCAACAGATTAGTAATTTTTACTTATTGTTTTATAGTCAAACCTTACATTTGGGGGCCTGGCCATGATATTTACTCTAAAAGACCTTTGAAAAAATTCTAATTGGGTTTATCCAATAATAAAGTATAATTATAATCATAAAATTATATAATAATTTTATATTTATTGATTTTAAGAGCTATTGAGGCATTTGGAAAGCAATTGTACTTTCTTACACGTGGTTTTTCACATCCTTAGACTTGCAAGAACTTTCTTTGAGTGACTCTAGTGATTAAAAAAGATAATTTATAAATTAAAAATAATTTTATATCATAAATTAATTTTATAAAAGAATCGTATTCATTTTTATTTTATTCTTTAAAAATAAAAACATAAAAAATAATAAAAAATATCAGAAACAAATAAAAAAGTTATTTTATTCATTTTAATTTCATTTCTTTAATTATTTTCACTTTTCAAAAGATATAAAAGCAATTTTCAAATGGAAAATTGCCATATCTTGCCAAAAATAACACTTTTATATAAAAGACTTATATTTATTTGTCTTTTTTAGTGTTTGAAGAAAATCCAACAGAAGACAACCAAACCACTGTTGAAATATTGGTGGAAGAAAATTGTAAAAGTTCTCCAACACCAATAATAACTAAAAAAAAGAAAGCCAAGAAATTGGACTTTTCAGGACCCACTATTCAGGACTCTGGAGGTGAGTACCTCATTTATAAATTGCCATAAGAAGAATTCCTGTTCTATTTCTTATTTTTCTTAAAATATGACTACCAGAAGAGGCTCCCAATACTCCATTCAATCAGATGGAGCTGGACTCAGAGGTAGAATTGATTCCTCAAAAGGGAAAAGGAAGGGCAATATCCTCAGTGGAATAGAATCCACACAAGGAAGTGCCTTATCCCAAAGGCAAGTCCCAGAAATGCCCATGATATCTGAACCAGAATCAGAACTAAGTATGAGTGACTCAAACAGGTACAAATCACATTCTGAGGGCTCAAATAGACATTTACATGAGTCAGTACAAACAGTACTACACGGTGTCCAAGGACAAAGATTGGGAAATGTTGCCCCAAATACACCAAGGAGTGATGAACTCCTGGAAAATCCTGAAAAAGTTCCTCAAAGAGGAGGAAATAGTGAGATACTCCAATTTATGGAATCCACTATCATCCAAACCTCAAATCAAAAGGATCAAGGAGTATCATGCCAAAAAGAAGGAGGCAACCAAGGAAGAAGCCCCAGTAGCTTCTACCAGCAAGCCCCAAGACAACCGACTTCCCCAAGAAGGGAAGAAGAACAAGAAAAAGAATTGGAGAAAACCATATTCCCCAAGCTACAGGATCCCCAAAATCCAAAAAGATGCCATGGACAATGTCTTCAACATGGCCAGAACTTTGATGGAATTCAAAGACAAAGAGGAGCAAAGAATGAGACAACCCCATTTCCCAAAGAAATAACCTTGTCTCCTGATGTTGTAAATACTTTAGCAGAGCTTAAAAATGGTATTTTACCTCTTAAAGACATTAAAAATAGTTTATTATCTTTCCAAGAAATAAATAATAGCTTATCATCTTTAACAAAACTTGTACAAAATAAAAAAGAAATTGATAACATAAAATTTATGATTGAAAATAATAAACCAATAGTATTTATTGATAATACTCAGAAATTAATACAAGGACAACAAGAGTTGTACAAATACATAAGTGATATCAAAGAAAAAACTTTGACAATCAATTATGATGTGAGTATTGATAATCTTACAGAAAAATTAAACAAATTAAGCATTTCTGTAGAACAATTTGAAGAAAAGACTTCATCACACCAAAAATTACTTTTGAACCATGTGGAAAAGAGTGATGGAGCATGAATGCATCTGAAAGATGACATTCAAAGTGAAATAAGGCTTATTACTGAAAAAATAGATAAAATTAATGAGGCTAATTCAAATATGCCAAAGTTATCAACATCATTTTCTCACATGAGAATCCCTGTTAAACCAAAAGAGGAATTAAAAAATCCATTCATAACAGACTTAAGTCACCAAGAAAATAACCAAGTCTTAATGAAGGAAGCACCTCAATTAAAAGAATGGCCAACATTCACAGGAGAAGGTGAATATGACCAAATGTCATTTATCAAAAGAATTGACATTCTACAAGAAGATTATGCCATACCAGATGAATTAATCACTGCAAGATTACATTCATTGTGTGAAAAATCTGCAAAAAGATGGTATTATGGCATAAGGCAAACAAACGGCAAAAATACCTGGTCTTGGTGGAAACAAGAAATAATCACCAAGTGGACTAATGATGCCTGGAGGTACAAAATAGAAAATGCATTTGAAAATTTTTTCTTTGACCCAGAATGAAAATACTCAAGAAATGTGGAGGAGAGCTAGAACATGCCCTAAGAAGCAGGTGTATAGAACCATGCTCCACAGAAGAGTATATCAATGTACTAGAGGACATAGTGACAAGAACAAAAATTGGCAGAACTTGGAACAAATTGGACACTAAAGTTACAAATAATACATTTATCAAAAAAGATAAATCAAAAGAAGCTTTCAAGCCCAATACATACAACAATAATGAGCAAAGAAAATGCCATAAATGTGGAGGTATTGGACACTTAGAAAATAATTGCCTCAAAAAGGCAAACATGAATGAAATTGTGGAAACAGAAAACCACAATGACAAAGAGGAGGAATCTGACTCTGAAAAAGAAACAGAAGAGTCAGAAAGCTCTGAAAGTGATGAAATTAATCTAATTAATGCACAAATTAATAATATTGATATAATTTATGAAGTACTGGATGTTAACTCAAACTTACCACAAGTTGGGACATCTGACACAAACCTCACAAATATACAAGATTCCAAAATGTATAGAACCAAACCTGCAAGAGGAATGGGATATACAGCTGGAAAATCAAGTATAAGTACTGTTATGGTTGATAACCAAGAAGGAAAAGTGAACTTGGATACAGGAGCATATTGCACCTGTGTTGGTAAAAGTTATTTAAAAGCCATTTTCCCAGACTGGCAAGAAAAACCTATGCCAATACAAGGTTTCAAACTTAGTAGTGCAAGTGAGAGCATGAAGCCCCTTGGAATAATTGATTTAACACTAATTTTTCCTCACCCCTCTCAATGTGTCAGACATAAAGTAGAGTTTGTAGTAATGGACAACTGTACTAGGAAACACTTCATACTAGGAAATGACTACTTATCAATTTATGGTATAGATATATCTATCCAAAAAGACAGATATTTTACCATAGGAGATAACAAAAGACAAAAGTTTGGCTTCTTAAATAACAAAAAACAAATCACAGTTATTAAGAATGAAGAGAAAAGTCCAGAAAAGGACCTTTTCATATCTGAAAAACTCAAAGAGGCTGAATTCAAAAAAGAATTAAGAGATAAAATGAAAGAAAAATTGATTGACCTCTTATTTAAGTACAAAAATGCCTTTGTAACTGACAAAGAGCCACTAGGTGCCATAATTGGGCATGAAGTGGATATAATTCTTAATGTGGAAAAACCTTACCCACCTTTACTAAAGAGACCTGCTTACCCAGCTAGTCCAAGGGCTAGAAAAGCCTTGAATGTACACATTAAAGAATTAATGGACCTTGGAGTATTAAGAAAAGTAGGACATAATGAACAGGTAGAAGTCACTACACCTGTCATTATAACTTGAAATAATGGAAAATCAAGAATGGTAGGAGACTTTAGAGCCCTGAGCACCTATACCATTCCAGACAGATATCCAATACCCAGAATCCATGAGACATTGACACAATTGTCACAAGCTAAGTTCATTACAGCCGTGGATGCCTTAAAGGGTTTTCATCAAAATTTCTTAACAGACAATGCCAAGGAACTACTGAGGATAGTAGTCCACTGTGGAGTTTTTGAATACTTGAGAATGCCATTTGGCATAAAAAATGCACCTTCCCATTATCAAAGGATGATGAATACCACATTTCCTGAAGAATTATCAGAAGGATGGTTAATTATCTATATTGATGATATAAAAGTTTGCTCAGAAACTTGGGAAGATCACCTTACAAGACTGGAAAGGGTACTACAGAAAATAGTGCAGGTGAATATGAAAATTTCCTTGAAAAAGTGTCATTTTGCATACAGTGAATTGAAAGCACTAGGAAATGTTGTATCTGGACTTAGTCTAGGCATAGACAAGAATAAAGTAGCAGCAGTACTACTTAAGCCAATGCCTCAAACCAAAAAAATGCAATCATTTCTAAGATTTGCTGGTTACTATAGACAG
This sequence comes from Austropuccinia psidii, assembly GCA_023105745.1. Taxonomy (NCBI): domain Eukaryota; kingdom Fungi; phylum Basidiomycota; class Pucciniomycetes; order Pucciniales; family Sphaerophragmiaceae; genus Austropuccinia; species Austropuccinia psidii. The sequence continues at coordinate 38,708,464 of JALGQZ010000010.1, read as the reverse complement.
CATATAAAGGACTTTGCAAAAATTGCTCAATCCTTGTATAAGCTATGTGATCAACAAACAGTCTATGAAATGACTGAAGAAAGAGTCTAGGCATATGAAGAATTGAAAAATTCCTTAACAAGTGCCCCATTTCTTTGTATGCCAGAATGGAAACTACCCTTCAAACTTTACATTGATGCTTGTGGAGAAGGAATAGGTGCTGCATTACACCAGACACAAATTATCAATGATAAAGCAGTAGAAGGACCAATTTGTTTTATTTCAAGACAGATAAAGCCAACAGAAGCAAGATATGGAGCAAGCCAAATGGAATGCCTCTGCTTAGTGTGGGCTTTAGGAAAATTACATTATTACTTGGATGGAACAGTATTTGATGTGATTACAGACTGTAATGCTGTAAAATCTCTATTAAACATGAAAACTCCAAATAGACATATGCTGAGATGGCAAATTGCTATCAAAGAGTACAGAGGAAATATGACTATTGTTCATAAATATGGAAATATTCATAAAATTGCAGATGGTCTTAGCAGATGGGCTCTAGCAAATACCCCTGACAATCCAGCATGGGTACCACATGAAGAGCACCATATAGAAGGAATATGTGTTACAGTCATTGGCGCAGAATTCTTTAACCAAGTTAAAGAAAGCTATAAGATAGACAAGAATTGCCATACCTTAAGCCAACTTCTAATGAAAGACTGCAAAGATCCATCACTTTCATCAAAATTAGATGAAACATGGAAAAAGGCATATGATGAAGGAGGATTCCACCTCCTTGATGGAATCCTTTACCATAGAAAAAACACACATGTTTTATGGCCTTAACAGATAGAACCCTGATAAATAATATTTTAAATGAGTGTCATGATAGTGTTGCAGCTGGACATCTTTCAGAAGACAGAACACTAGAAAGAGTGAAAACCTGCTCTTGGTGGCCAAATTGGAAGAAGGATGTTGCAGAATACTGCTAAACCTGTGACCGATGTAAAAACGCCAACAGAGCCACAGGAAAGAAACTTGAAATGATGATCCAAATCCAAGAACCAAAAACCCCTTGGGAAATAGTTCATATGGATTGGGTAACAGCATTACCCCTAGGAGGAGACAGAAGCTACAATGCATGCCTAGTATTAGTTGACAGGTATAGCAAAACTCCCATGTTCCTACCATGTCACAAAGATGACACAGCTATGGACACAGCCATAGTGATATGGAATAAAGTCATTAGCCATACAGGCTTATTCCAGAATATTGAAAGTGACAGAGACCCAAAATTCACTTCAGCATTATGGACAAATCTCCATAACTTGTTTGGGACAAAATTATCATTTTCAACAGCTTACCATCCTCAAGCTGATGGCTTAGCAGAAAGAATGATACAAACCTTGGAGGACATGATCAGAGGATTCTGTGCTTATGGACTGGAATTCAAAGATTCTGATGGTTTTACCCATGATTGGTGTACACTAATACCAGCCCTTGAGCTGGCATATAAAACATAAATACATTCTTCTACTGGAAAAACACAAGCAATTCTAGAAAAAGGTTGGAATCCAAGACTTCCTTATGATACCCTCAAAAAGGACTTAGTGGATATACATCCAACAGCAAGCAGTTTTAAGATAATGCTTGACAAAGCAAGACACCATGCAAACAGATGTATGCAAGATTCTTTCAAATATGCAAAAGAAATATGGGATAAAGGTCATCAACCACCTGACTTCAAAATAGGAGACTTGGTCCTAGTATCAACCCTTAATTTAAATAACATAAAAGGTCCAAAGAAATTGAAAGATTCCTTTTCAGGACCATTTATGATAAAAGCACTTCATGGACTCAATGCTGTGCAATTGGAGCTCACAGGTGAACTAATGAATAAACACCCAACTTTCCCTGTAAGTCTGATAAAGACTTACAGCTCAAGTGACAAGGAGTTATTTCCACTAAGAAATAAACCCCCACTTGAAATTCCCCCTTTGGAAGAAGGAGAAGAAAAGAAAATTGTAAAAGTCCTTAAAGAAAGAAGGACAAGAAACAAAAAAGAAAGAGAATACCTTGTAAGGTATAGAAATTCAACTCAAGAAGATGAATGGCTACTTGAGAAAGATATAAAAAATGCTGATAAACTACTAAGAAGGTTCAGACATGAAGGAAAACCTGAAAAATAGAAAAGTTAAGCATTATTGAGCTTCAAGACTAACAAAGTCTATTGAAGAGGTGGGACAGTGGATGATACCCTAATTACACATATCAGATTGTGGTACAATATTTTTTGGTATTAGGGAATGTGAACCTTTGAGATATGACCACATACCCAAAAAGGTCACAAGAAATATTTAAAATAATTATACATTAAAAATAATTACCTTAAAGTTACAAAATTGCCATAAATTGGCATAAAACTTGGTTTAATTTAAAAACCAATGAATAAACATGTGAAATAAATTATACCATTGGATTTCGCATGGTAAAATACACATATAACATTTTTATACCATATCTGTAAAGTCAATATTTGATGCGTTATAAGTAATAATACCTTATAAAAAACATAAATCCTTATTTATTTCTAAGACCAATGAAACAACATGTAGAATAAATGGTACTATTGGATTTTCCATACATTTCCACATATAAAACAATTAATAAGCTAAGCTCCAAAGTCAATACTTGAGGAATTAAGCTGAATATATGCACTTTTTTGGTCAATGCATATATTCAAGGATTTTAGCTAATATCTTTTGAAATATTCATGATAGAGCAATGAACCAAAAAGAAAGTGATCACGTAATTACTGTAGGAATACAAAAATGAAGTTTATTTCACAGGTTATGAGCAAGGTTAAAACCTGTAAGGGATTATTGATTAAAATCAACAGAGCTGTTGACCACTTTGTTGTGAAAGTGGCCCAAACTTAAAAAAAAGGAGACAGGTGAATTCTACTAGTTCATTTGTGAAGATTGATGTATTTTTTATTATAATATTCAAGGTATAACCCCTTGAAATCATGGCTTGAAGTTTAAAATATTGAATTTCGACAGAAAAGATGAGTTACAAGAAAAATCATCCAAATTAGAGTTTTGATGATGTAATTAAATTCTCTTGGCAGCATAATAGAGTTATGCCAAGCTATCAGAATTCACTCTCTGAATTGCTGTAGCGTGTAAATCCTAAAAGGTATTATGGATCAAAGTTTGAGCTTAATTTGATCATTTATGATCACTCACTGTAACCTTAAATTAAGTTTAACAGTCATATGAGTGATAGAATTGGTGAATACTGTTATTTTATGAGTGAAACTAATAAAATCCACAAATTTTGGGGTTCTTCCAAGCCTTGACGTCATCAAACGTAGAGTTATTGTGATAACTCTAAATAATAGCGTAATAATGAGATAAGATGGTTTGATCATGATGTAAACATCACAAAACCTTAAATTATTGATCAATCCCAGTGGATATGATCACTGCACGTCTACTAGAAGCCTGTTGGACTCTAGGAGGGAGGTATTTACTATAAATAGAGGTCTTTTTACTCTGTTTTCCCCTCAGACTCTTACAAAACATTAAATCATTAAATAAAAAGGTAATTTCTTTATTCTTTATATATAAAACCTTTATATTATTAAAGACCAAAGGCAATCTTATAATAATCTTCATCTTTGAGGTGATTATTACAATTATTTAATTGTTTTGTTTAAGTTTCCATTAAAAACCTCAAATCCACATAAAATCAAGAAAATTTGTAATCTCTCTTAAATTTTATTGTAACTACAATTTAAATAAGTTTTATTTACATTTATAGGCCTAACTTTATTCAAAATTATTATATTAAGCATTAAAAGTAGGTTATTTCTCTTATTAAAATAATTTTTCTCTATTATTACTTTTAATGATTCTATAATTAATATAAAAAGTATTTATATTGATTTATAGCTTTAATATTAGTAATATTATTGTTATTAATTGTTTTCGATAATAAAAAACAATTTTTCACGCCTTTATTATTTGTTGGTAACAATAATAAAGTTCTTTTAAATATATTAATATATTTATTTTATATATATTATTTTTTTATAATATAACTTATATGATTACATTTTTTTAATAATATAATTATTTTACGCCATAATTATAATAATTCTTTATTATTTTAATTATTTTTATCTTATTTATTTCATTTATAAAGAAATTCATAGTACAATAAGTAAAATATTAGGAATTTTTACTTATTTTTTCATAGTCAAACCTTACAATTTCAGCCTCCCTCAACTGTCCAGATTTGAGTTTTTCCAATTCTAAGTTGACTGTTGATACTTTATTTACTGTAATTTGTCTTTTGAATGGTAAAAAGGCAAATTTTTGGCGCTTATTGTCTCCCATAGTAAAGTATTTGTCTTTGTTGTTATGCAAATCTATCCCATAAATGATTAAATGGTCATTTCCCAATATAAAATGGGTACTAGAGACGTTTTACATAACAAAAAATTCAACTGTGATTCTTAAATTCCCATTAATGTGTGGGAATATGACATTGGTCTCAAAAATTCCTAATGCTTTTATTGGATTACTTGCACAATTGAACTTTATACCATCAATTGGTAACAATTGGTCTTCAAAATTTGGTACACAAGTTTTAAGAAAAGATTTAACAACACAAGAGCAGAAGGCTCCTGGGTCAAGCAAAAGCTTAGTGGGCTTGTTGTCAATCACCACTTCTGTTATACAGGAGTTACCAGCTGTATAACCTTGCCCCCTTTTTTGTTTTGTTTTCATAAGTTGTGCATCTTGGCTTTTGATAAATCAAGTTGACCATTGCGCAATTGTGACAAGTGGGAATAAGATTCCATGATGTCAAAAAGTGGCATTGATATTTACTATATCTTTTGAAGATTCAGAAAATATGGATGACTTATCATCTGAATTGTCTTCAATTATGTCATCTTTTTCAACATCAGGTTCCTTTTCAATATCAATTTCATTGATTTTACCCTTCTTTGGACATGTATTGGCTAAATGGGTGGTGCTTTGGCAAATATGGCACTTTCTGACTGTATCTGCAGATTTATACTTAATATTATTAGAATTTGTTTTGGGGTTTTTATCCACAGAATCTTTCCAAGGTGTATTAAGCCTTGTTTTGAGATTCACCCTACTAGACCCAATTTTGGTTCTGGTGGTGACTTCTTCTGATATATTGATGATATCATCTGCTGAAGATTTTTCAGTAGTCCTGCTTTTGACAGCATGTTCTACGTCACCTCCACATTATCTCAGAATCTTTCTGTGGATCATAAATTCTGACATGTCAGGGTATAATGCTGTTAGTCTGTCTTTTTGTTGGCAAAACCATAGTAAAGCTTTGGCTTTATCAGCATTAAATTCAGCAGATTCAAAGGCTGTCTCCACTTTAAATCTCCAAGCATCATTGGACCATTTGTTGATAATTTGGGTTTTCCACCAAGTACAACTTTGGTGTGCATGTGCTTGTCTTAATTTGATAGACCATCTGTGAGCGGATCTGGTAAACAAGGTGTTAAATCTTGCTGTTACCAATCTGTCTGGTAATTCAAAATCTTCTTTAATCATCTCAGTTCCTCTGATGAATTCCATATGGTCATATTCTCCTTCAGCACTGAAGTGAGGCCATTCTTTAAGTTTTGGTACTTCTTTGAAAGGTGCTCGGCCCATTGATGGTTCCAAGTTATGAAAAGAAGTTGATAATTCATGCTTTAACTGTGAATTATCAGGATCCAATACTTGTGGATTTGGAATACTTGTGCCCTCATTTTTATTCAGAGGTGTAGACATTCTTGGTAAGGTGTTCAGTATTTGTTCAATATCATTCATTTTACTGTTGCCACACCTTTGGGAATTTCTGTATTCATGTTGGAAGGCTTGTATTAAATTTATTACTTCAATTCTATACATGTCTTCTTCATGTGTCAGTTCTTGCCATAACTCTGCCTGTCTTGTATTATCAGCAGTGACTTGATTCAATTTCATTGATAATTTTGATAATTCTTCTTGTGAAGCATCAAAACACTTTTTAAAGGCAATGGTATATGTCTTTACTTCAGTAATTGAATTTGAAATGTAATCAAGGACTTTCTTGTTATCAGTCTTTATAATATTTATGGCTTATTTAAGTCTTGTTTCAATTATGTCATCAATATTGAATTTAGAATATTTGTCTGTTAACTCTTTAATAATGGAAGATTGTTCATTTATTTTATTTCCAAAATAATTATCATTATTGGAAGTTCTAATTGATCTTAAACCTTTTTCAAAACACATAAGTGTTTCATTAATTTGGCACACACTCAAGTTTTTTGTTTTAATGTTGTTACAAATGGTTTCATTTTTATCAGAAAGATGTTTTTTCACGTCATTTATAGTTTCATACAACTCTGTGATGGAATAAAATATGTCAGAAATCATTTCTGGAATCTTAATATGGCTTCCTCCTTCTTCTGTAATTCCATCATGGTTCGAGCCATCTGAAATACATTTTCCATGGCATCCTGTAGCCCTGGCTGTAAGGCTTTGGGGCTGGTGCCTTCCCTTTGCCCTTGTTTTGAGCTTGTGGCTGCTTGTCACGTCAGAATTGCTGCTTCTGGCCACTGGGGCTGGTCTTGGCACTTGCTTTGGTGGTGGGAGGTTGATTTTTCTCCTTGCTGCTCTGTCACAATGCTGTCTTCCAGACCTCAGCAAAGGGAACTCTTGCCGAAAAGGCTATTAAACCGGTTGAAAGACCGATTAATACTGGCCAGCTGTAGATCACATTCCACCATGTGACAGTACCCCCGGGTTTAGAGCACTGCGTCCCAAAGTGCATGTAACTGATGGTATTACCCATGTGACCCTCATGGAGTTACATTAGTCACAACAGGAGCCTACAAGGAACCCCCAAGGGGCGGAACCCTTGTACGCCAATGGAGCGGAAAACCAAGTGATTTCTGGATGTTTGATATTGAGACCTCCTCTTGTCTCCAAACAGAATCAAACCCATGACGTTGGTAACCAGTTTATTGTCACAATGCTGTCTGCCAGACCTCAGAAAAGGGAGCTCTTACCGAAAAGGCTATTAAACCGGTTGAAAGACCGATTTATACTGGCTAGTTGTAGATCACATTCCACCATGTGACATTCTCTTAAAAGAATCATATTATTCTTTTCCATCAATGGATGCCATCCATTGAGTAACTTGCAAGTGTTGGGATGACCCAGGAATTTTCTTACAGTCAAGTATGAGTTCATGCAGTTTTTCCACAGATCTGCAAGGATCTGGTACTCTTTGTGCTGAAGTGCATTGTTGTAGGCCTTCTGGCTGGATTTCTAAATTTCCACTGAGGCTTCTTGTGGCGGTGTCAGCTATTTTTGAAGGTAAAACAGTGTCATCAGATTCAGAATTGGACAGTTTATTGTTGTGGAAGTCTTTAACTGACCCTTTTCCTTCTGTATCTAATTGGCTTCTGCCATATTCACGTCTATGACCTTTTTGGGAGCTGCTTGAGGGCTTATAGCTTGCTCCTGATCTGGTTGAAGGCATATTTTATGAATAAAAAAGGTTGAAATGGTAATTTTAGGTAAAAAACTTACTATTTGCCAAATTTTTAGCTTTCTGAAGAGTATTACTGATATCCAAATTGATCAATTCAGAAGAAATTGGCTCTTGTTGGTTATTCTGAGTTATAATAACAGTGCTTTCAGGAATAATGCTAGTAAATGTGGATACTGTTTCAATATTTTCTTGTCTTACCACGTTGTCGGACACTCAAATTGATGAAAATGCCAATTAATTAAGTAAAAAAAGGTTTTTCAAAAGAGAAATAAAAAATAAAGTGTGAGCCTTAGAGGTATTTTTATATACCCAAAAGACCAAAAATGATAAATTAAAATACAAATATAAACATAATAAACTTATTTATATTATAAAAAGAAAAATTGAAATATAAATACAAATTTATATTTAAGAATAAAAATTTAATAATAGTTTAAAAATAAAATTACAATAAAATTTAAAATTATGAAATTATATTTTTATTTGTAAAAAATAAGTAAAAATGAATTTTTAATAAAAATTGTGAAATTAAAATATTTTTTGGTAAGAAGTTACATAAAATATATTATAGCTTTTTATCCAATAAGAAAACATAAAGAATTTATCACACCATTGGATTCCTCATAAAAAATAAGGTGGGGCCACCTCTGGATGAAATTTCTGTAACTCAACTCTAAATAAGCTTAAATTAAGTTTTTAGTATTTTCAATACAAAGATTGAAAATACTCAAAACTTCAATTTAATTCACACCACATGTGGTGTTAACCATCAATTTTTGTGTTAAAATTGAGGTGTTGTGTTTAGTTTAGAAGCTATGAGGAATTGAAGTATTTTCAATTGAATTCAATTGAAATGTCAAAATGTGCATGTGTATTACATAAGTGAATTTTGATTTACATTGGAGGTATGAATTATTACTGTATTGTACTGTACAATTAAATTTAATTACATATGTAAATTACAAGTATAATACATGATGAGGAATTAAAGGAAAAAATAAATTGGAAAGATTAAAATTGGGGGGGAAAAGGAACTCCAGCTCTAAGAGGGGGCCAGACCCACAAAATCCTTTCTGACAGGCATGAGATGTCAAAATTTACACAAAAGCTCATCACTTTCGGCCTGGAATTGAGTTACAGGGTCTGTGACTCAATTGATGATGAGGTTTTGATACCAACCAGGGCAGTTTTAACTGCTGCCAAGAGGGTAAAACTACCCTTAAGCTAAACAAATGTTAGTAAAACAGTTTTAACTGGTTTCTATGCCTCGTACACACATTTTGACGTGTTTTGAAGGCTCTAGACCAGGTATTGCTATAGTAATGGCTGATTTAAGGGTCTAAAATGGCTAAAATTGGCAAAAATTGGCTTAAACCAGCCCTTTTTTGGTCTAAACTAGGGTTCAATGATGCCATAATTAGCTTTTCTGTTTTCAGATTGTTTTCACGAGTGACAAGAGTAAATCTTACTTTTGGAGTAAGAAAATTGATGGCTATAAAAGAATGTCTTCTTTGCCCCAGTTTTCTCTTCATGTTAGAATCTTTTCCTTTTATAATTAGTTTAAATACTGTTAAACCAATCAATAAAAGATTGCAACCACCTTTTTTAAATACTTTTAAGCCTTTTAACAACGTGAAAAAATAATTATAATCATTGTTTGTAACTCTGATAATCATTTTTACCCCTGAACCACCCCAAAAGTGAATTAAAGCATCTTTCATCACTGTTAACTTTGTCACTTTGTTTCCAAATTCACTCTGGTCACTTTTGGGCATGTTTTCTCTTTAATATTCTTCTTAAAGACTTTGTTCTTTTCTCAATTAATTCCAATTGAAATTGCTCTTGAAGAAATTTCTTTTGTAGCCTTAAATATCTCTTGTAGAGTATTTTTGGATAAATTTTTATTGTTGGTAAAACAACAAATCTTTCTGATATTTATGTTTTATACTAATAAAAGCTATAAGCAATACAATTGGCATGTTTTCTCTTAAAAATAATATTTCTTACTATTTTGAATTGATTTTTATCTTATACAAATTTTGAGGACAGGAAAAGTATTTGATTTTTGATCAAAGTTTCATATCCACACCTTACATTTGGGGGCCCAGCCGTGATATTTTACCTGTGACATATCTTTTTTACCCTTTTTAAACCTTTATATTATATTGAAAAAATTTAAAAACATATAAAAAATACTTATAATCCAAAAAATCTATAGAAAATAATTTTTTTCATATTATAAGTGAGGCTTGTATTTTTATTTCATTTTTGAAATAACCTTTTTTCTACTTAATTAATTGTCTTTTCATTAATTCTAAAATTAAAATATTAAAGTGAAATTAGGGATTTTTCAAAATTATGAAAGAGAGTCATGAAGAAGATTTAGTATTAATAGCTGAACATAACATCTACAAAAGTGTAAAATGGGGAAGATGATGCATGATGCAGATAGAACAGGGGTGCTGGACGTATTATTGGGGAAAAATGTAGTAAAAGGGAAGGGGAGTGGTTAGTTCAGTGCACTAGAAAATGTTGGAATATTGTCACAGGGGCTCTTATGGAAGCAAGAGGGCCTGGCACTCAGGAATCAAGAACTCACTTGGAGGGCTCCAAAGATGATAAGAAATACTACGGAATATATTTCTTAAGCAGAAAAGCGAGAAAGGACAAATATGCCAAAGATAAAAAGAATAATAAGGATGAAGCCAGAGGCCAAAGATAAAAGGAAGCCAAAAGCCAAGAAGCCAACCAAGTGAATCCTCAATTCACTGTTTCAACCTGCCAGAAAGAACAATGGAATTAGTAAAGGATATGACCACCAATATCCACTGACAGGCGAAGAAAGAAAAGAGAAAAGGGTGCTAATGACTGACTTAAGATTATCAGTATTAACTTTAATAATGTAAAAGAAAATAAGGATAAAAATAAATCCAATATATTAATTAACTGGGGAAAAAGTCCCCAGGTGATGAAAGGTGGCAGGTATATGTGAAAAGCTGAAAGATTGATCCTGGAAGGTGGATCAATGACTGTATTGTCCGAATCGGGAAATACAGTTCTGGCCATCTTGAAATTTGAACTGTGTGATGGAATTCACACAGTGGAATAAGAAATGGCCCAATTGGGCCAAGGCCATACAGGTTGATTGAATAAGGCCTGTACGGATGAGTTGGGTTGTCCAAGGAGTATTGAATACTTGATGTCTTGACAACTGATTTAAATGATGTAATACCTTTTGAGAATTGACCTTAGAATAATCCTGAATGAATTGTACAAACCCAACTCCTGCAGATACAGGTGGTTGGGATCCTTGAATGATCTTCTGAATTGCCGCCATGGATTGCCAGACTGATGAGCTGAAAAGTCCTCCTTTGAAATGGGCGTTGGAATTATGGACCTTGAAATGGAAAGGTGGAATTGGGTCCTGAAAACGTCACCATTGGATTTCTGAGTAAAAATGGTGCATAATGGTATATAATACCATATATGCACCACACCTGCAATCTTGAGTACGGAGTGCATGAAGGAAAGGAAAGAATTCCCCTTAAGTTGAGGGGAAGGCTTGCTGAGCTGATATGGTGGCCTCTGGTGGTTGCCAGAGGCCATGGTGGTCCATGGCCAAATTTGGGTCCTATGGGATTTATGGCCAAAAGGGTGTCCAAGAGGGATTTGGTCATTTTTGGGTCCAAGGAAATCTTGGCCAAAATTGGCTCAGGTGGGCCCAATTGTGGTTTGGGACCCACCTGGCTGGCCCCTTTTGGCCTCATTGGATTAGGCCAAAAGGGGCCTAATTGGCCTACGGACTGCGGACCGCGGCTTACGGACCGTAGAAGCCGTAGGGGGCCTAAATGGCCCAAAAAGGCCATTTAGGCCAAAACCCCCATAATGAAAGGGGTTGGCTAGGGGGTCCAGAACCCCCTGGAAGATAAAAGGACCCCCCCAGGCCCAAAATAAAAGATGAAGGCCTGGGGGTTGGTGAGGTGGAAATTGGCCAAGGAGGCCAATGATGGCAGGATATGGCCTGAGGCCATAAATGATGGTTGAGAGGGGCTATGGCGTAAAAACCATAAAACACCCAAGGGGGCCAATTGGCCATAAAGGACATGACGTGACCAATTGGCCCCATCTTGGCTCCAGGTTGGATTGCCGCAGCCATCAAGGAGGAGGGCCAAAACTCGTGGTTGTGACAAATATGTGCTGGAATAAGAAGTATGGGTGAAATGGGAAAAAGTGGAGCAGGTGAGAAAAAAGAGAAGTGCATGTTTGGAAAAGATGGTATTTTATACCAGGGTGAAGCTGAGCCATTGGAAGAAGATGCGGAACCTGCAAGGGGCTGAGCTTCAAAGCTGGTTGAGGGGATGGGATATAATTTTCAGCCAGTGGTGCAGAAGGGAAGAGAAATATTTGTGTGAGGAAGGGCAAAAAAAGGGTTCTAACTGCGTAGAACAATTGATTAGGTTGTTATACTCAGTTTGATACCCATTGTTGCATTAAGTAGCCTCCCAATTTTTCAGGAGTACTTTTGTTAGGGAATTTTTGAATGTGCACAGTGGCTGAAATCCACAAATGCACCATTAAGAAAAGTACATGGTGCATTTGGTCACAGGTAACCATGGCAAGCATACCACCATTATGGCCAGGTGATAGAGTTTGAAAAAAGGGTGGATAGGCTGTATTAAAAGTGAATACATAATGGGCTTAGGCTGACACCGTGCACAGATGTGCTTTGGTTTCATAATTTGGATGCGCAGTGGCTCAAAATTTGAATAAAATGACTGCAGAACCATTGCTACACAAGTCTCAAATGCTACTCTGCAGAGGTATTGGCATATCATCTTAGTAAGCAGGCAAACTGAGAATTTGTCACAAATTCTAAAGAGATTCCTGCCATGATGAGCATTTCAAGAACTTTCTACAATTGCAAAGCAGTGGGGCATCTGATAAACTATTCAAAAAAGCGCTCCAACCATGAGATTCCAAAATCCTTCCCAACTGAGTGTCAGCCTGTGACTCAAACCCAGAGCACAAGCATGACTGCCAGAATACCATAAACCAACGGTAGAGCAAAATACCACCAAAACATGGAGGTGAGCTAAAAAATATCAAAAGTTATCAAAGGAAAGAGGAAAATAACTCCTTTCCAAATATGCAAGACCCATAATCATAAGACAAAGAATAACAACATTATTCAAGCTCAAAGCAGTTGCTGAGAATAAACCTTAATTTTCACCTCTCATATAAAATGTAGAGAAAGAGACTGAATCCCATCAGATGGGTGTTGAAATGAAGGTTCTAAATCAGGGTATCTAATGGTACTAACCACATTGAGCTAGCAGCAAAACTATAGAAGTTATGGCCAAAATAAGGTCAAATAAGGGTGAATAAAATATTCACCTCTCATACAACTGCTACAGTTTTAGTGTGAGATACCCAAAGTAGGGTCTCTTTGGAAAGAGCAAAATCAGGGCTATTGGATTCTGCCATCAATTTATCCATATCTCATCTAGAACAAACTTTATGGGGCAAACAAGTACCATACATATTTTGAGATAATCACATATCTGGATAACTAAAATTGAACATGGCACAACTTTGCCATACTTAATGTTAGCCATACCAAATGAGGTACCATTGTGTAGATCCTATCCAGGAATACACAATGAGCCAACTTTGAGATCAATATATTAAGAACTGAAAAATTTATAGCAGCTTTGAGGTCATAATCCCACATTTAGACCAATACAGCTTTACTGTGGGATACTATCCCATAAATATGATTATGAGGTGTCAAATAGACAATTAAGCTTATTAATACTTCAATACCCATAGTTTAGTCAAATTCAGGGGCCCTACAGGCTCTGTACAGATTCTGACATGTCAGAAGCACCAGAACACACCTGTGAGCTCCATTGGTGAAAATGTTCACCCTGTATAGGGTAAAAATGACAACTTGTGGTTCTAAAGCCAAATTACCACCCAATACCAGTATTTATTGAGTTTTGAGAACCACAAACCATCCAAAATTAGTGAAAATCTTCACTTTGTGGCTGTGTGCAGAGGTAAACAACATCCCACTACCCCAGAACAAGATGAAAGCAGGCCAATCCATCATCCTGTTCTTAGTATTCTTGTGAGCCTGAGAGGTAATTTCATATACCCAAAAGACCACAAATACAAAATTAACATAAAAATATAAATAGAATAAATTTATTTATATTATTAAAATGAAAATCAAAATAGAAATATAAAATTATATTTACAATTGAAAATTTAAATACAATTTAAAAATAAAATTACATCAAATTTTGAAATTGTAAAATTACATTTATACTTGAAAAAATTAAGTAAAAATGAATTTTTAACAAAATTGTAAATAAATAAATAAATTTGGAAAAAAGTTAAATAAAAATTATTATAGCTTTTTATCCAATAAATAAACATATAAAAATTATTTCACCATTGGATTCCTCATAAAAAATCAGGTGGGGTCACCTGTGAGTGAAAATTTTGTAACTCAACTCTAAATAAGCTTAAATTAAGTTTTTAGTATTTTCTGTATGAAAATTGAAAATCCTCATAACTTTAAATTAATTCACATCACAGGTAGTGTTAATCACCAAAATTTGTGTTAAAATGGAGGTGTTGTGTATATTTTAGAAGTTATGAGGAATTAAAGTATTTTCAATTGAATTCAATTGAAATGTCAAAATGTGTGCGTGTATTACATAAGTGAACTTTGATTTACATATGTGGTATCAATGATTACTGTATTGAAATGTACAGCTCAATTGAATTACATATGTAAAGTATAAGTATGATACATGATGAAGAATTAAAGGAAAAATCAATTGGAAAGATTAAATTTGGGGGGGGGGGAAAGGAACTCCAGCTCTAAGGGGGAGCTAGACCCCCAAAGTCCTTGCGGACAGGCGTGTGGTGTCAAAATTCACGCAAAAGCTCATCACCTTTGGCCTGGATTGAGTTACAGGGTCTGTGGACTCAATTGATGATGAGGTTTTGATACCAACTGGGGTAGTTTTAGCTGTTGCCAAGAGGGTAAAACTACCCTTAAGTTAAACAATCATAGTAAAAACAGTTTTCACTGGTTTCTACGTCTCTTACACACATTATGACGTATCTTGAAGGCTCTAGACCAGGAATTGCTATAGTAATTGCTGATTTAAGGGTCTAAAATGGCTAAAAATGCCTAAAAATGGCTTAAACCAGCCCTTTTTTGGTCTAAACCAGGGTTCAATGATGCCATAATTGGCTTTTCTGTTGTCAGAGTTTTTTCCACGACTGACGAGGGTAAATTTCACTTTTGGAGTAAAAAAATTGATGGCTATAAAAGAATGTCTTCTTTGCCCCACTTTTCTCTTCATGTTAGAATCTTTTCCTTTTATAATTAGTTTAAACATTGTTTTTCCAATCAATAAAATATCCAACCACCTTTCTTAAATCATTTTCAACCTTTTACCACGTGAAAAAATCATTATAATCATTGTTTGTAACTCTTATAATCATTTTACCCCTGAACCACCCCAAAAGTGAATTAAAGCATCTTTCATCACTGTTAACTTTGTCACTTTGTTTCCAAATTCACTCTGGTCACTTTTGGGCGTTTTTTCTCTTTAATATTCTTTTTAAAGACTCTGTTCTTTAATTAATTGCTTGCGGTTCATTGTTCAATTAATTCCAATTGAAATTGCTCTTGAAGAAATTCCTTTTGTAGCCTTAAAATATCTCTTGTAGAGTATTTTTTGGATAAATGTTTATTGTTGGTAAAACAATAAATCTTTATAATATTATTGTTTTATACTAATAAAGTCATAAACAATGAAACTGGCGTTCTTTCTCTTAAAAATAATATTGCTTACTATTTTTAATTGATTTTTACCTTATACAAATTTTGAGGACAGGAAAAGTACTTGATTTTTAATCAAAGTTTCATATCCACACCTTACATTTGGGGGCCCAGCCGTGATATTTTTCCTGTGACTTTTTTTTACTGTTTTTAAATCTTTTTTCTTATATTGTAAAATTTGAAAACATATCGAAAATACTTATAATTCAAAAAATCAAAAAAAAGTTTTTTTTTAGTATTATAAGTGAGGCTTATATTTTAATTTCTTTTTGAATTATCCTTTTTTTACTTAATTAATTGGTTTTTTCATTAATTTTAGTGTCTGGAAACGTGGTAAAACAAGAAAACATTGAAACAGCCTTAACAGTAACCAGCGTTATTCCTGCCAGTACTGTTAATTCTGATCATAATAGTACTATTATTGTGACTCAGAATATTTAACCAGAGCCAATTTCTTCTGAATTAGTCAGCTTGGAAACAAGTAATACTCTTCAGAAAGCAAAAGATTTGGCCAATAGTAAGTTTTTTGACGTAAAATTACTTTTTTAAGCCTTTTTAACCATAATTATGCCTTCAACCAGGTCAGGAGCCAGCTATAACCCCTCAAGCAGCTCCCAGAAACGTAATAGACGTGATTATGGCAGAGGCCAATCAGGTACAGAAGGAAAAGAGTCAGTTGATGACTTCCAAACAACTAAAATGGGTCATTCTGAAGCTGATGATACCATTTTACCTTCAAAAAGAGCTGACACTGCCACAACAAGCCTCAGTAGACATATAAAAAGCCAGCCACAGTGCATACAACAATACACTTCAGTTCAAGGAGTACCAGATCCTTGCAGACCTGTGGAAGAATTGCATGAATTCTTACCTGACTGTGAGAAAATTCCTGGGCCATCCCAATACTTGCAAATTGCTCAATGGATGCCATCCATTGATGAAGAAGAAAAACATGATGCTTTTGTCACTAGAATGGAGGAAAAACAACCCTGCACCACCCAAACCAGTGCCAAAAACAGCCCCAGTGGCCAGCAGCAGCAATTTCAACGTGAAGAAGCAGCCAAAAACTCCAAACAAGGGCAAAGGGAAGGCAACAGCCCCAAAGCCTTATAGATAGGGCTACAGAATCCCAAAGATTCAACAGGATTCCATGGAAAATGTATTTCAGATGGCCAGAGCCATGATGGAATTACAAAAGAAGGAGGAAGCCAGATTAAAATATCAAAAATGATTTCTGATACTTTTTATTGTATTCCCGAGTTGTATAAAGCTATTTCTGACCTAAAAAGTCATCTTTCTGATAAAGATACATCAATTTGTGACAATCTTGAAACAAATAACTTGAGTCTGAGCCAAATAAATGATACACTTAAATGCTTTGAAGGAGTCTTAAGAACAATCAAAACTTCCAATAATGATAATTATTTTGGCATTAAGATAAATGAACAATCTTCCATTATTCAAGAATTAACAGACAAATATTCTAAATTCAATATTGATTACATAATTGAAACAAGAATAAAACAAGCCATAAGAGCTATCAAAGAAGATAATAAAAAAGCTCTTGATGATATTTCAAAATCATTTGCTGAAGTAAAGACAAATGAAGTTGCCCTGAAAAAGCATTTTGATACCTCAAGAGAGGAAATATCAAAATTAAAAATAAATTTAAATGAAGTTATATCTGATAATACTAAACAAACAGAATTATGGAATGGGCTAACATATAAAGAGGATGATCATAAAAAGAGTGTCATACACTCTATACAAAACTTGCAACATGAATTAAGAAATTCACAAAGGTGTAACAACAGTAAAATGAATGATATTGAACAACTGCTAAACACTTTAACAAGAATGTCTACACTTCTGAATCAAAATGAAGATGCAAGAATTCCCAATCCACAAGTATTGGATATTGAAAATTCACATTTAAAAAATGAATTTTTTACTTCTTTTCATAACTTAGAACCATCAATGGGCCAAGCACTCTTGAAAGAAGTTCCAAAACTTAAAGAATGGCCTCACTTCAGTGGTGAAGGAGAGTATGACCATATGGAATTCATTAGAGGTATTAACATGATCAAAAAAGATTTTGAATTACCAGACAGATTGATAACAGCCAGATTTAACACCTTGTTTACCAAACAAGCTCACAGATGGTACATCAAAAGAAGACAAGCACATGGACACCACAGTTGGACTTGGTGGAAAACCCAAATCATTAACAAATGGGCAAATGATGCTTGGAGGTTTAAAGTTGAAACAGCCTTTGAATCTGCCAAATTTAATGCTGATAAAGACAAAGCTTTACAATGGTTTTGCCAACAAAAAGATAGATTAACAGCATTATATCCAGACATGTCAGAATTTATGATCCATAGAAAAATTCTGAGACAATGTGGAGGTCACTTAGAGAATGCTATCAAAAGCAGGACTACTGAACAATGTTCAGCAGAGGATATCATCAATATATCAGAAGAAGTCACTACCAGAACCAAAGTTGGTTCTAGTAGGGTGAATCTCAAAACAAGGCTTAATACACCTTGGAAAGATTCTGTGGATAAAAACCCCAAAACAAATTCTAATAATATTAAGTATAAATCTGCAGATACAGTCATAAAGTGCCATATTTGCCAAAGCACCACCCATTAGCCAATACATGTCCAAAGAAGGGGAAAATAAATGAAATTGATATTGAAAAGGAACCTGATGTTGAAAAAGATGACATAATTGAAGACAATTCAGACAATAAGTCATCCATATTTTCTGAATCTTCAAAAGATATAGTAAATATCAATGCCACTTTTGACATCATGGAATCTTATTCCCACTTGCCACAATTGAGAAATGGTCAACTTGATTTATCAAAAGTTCAAGATGAACAACTTTTGAAAACAAAACCAAACAGGGGGAAAGGTTATACAGCTGGTAACTCCTGTATAACAGAAGTGGTGATTGACAACAAGCCAACCAAACTGTTGCTTGACCCAGGAGCCTTCTGCTCTTGTGTTGGAAAATCTTTTCTTAAGACTTGTGTACCAAACTGTGAAGACCAATTGTTACCAATTGATGGTATAAAATTCAATAGTGCAAGTAATCCAATGAAAGAATGAGGAATTTTTGAGACCAATGTCATATTCCCACACATAAATGGGAATTTAAGAATCACATTTGAATTTGTTGTTATGGAAAATTGCTCTAGTACCCATTTTATATTGGGAAATGACTATTTAATCATGTATGGGACAGATTTGCATAACAACAAAGACAGATACTTTACTATTGGAGACAATAAGCGCCAAAAATTTGCCTTTTTACCATTCAAAAGACAAATTACAGTAAACAAAGTATCACCAGTCAGCTTAGAGTTAGAGAAATTCAAGTCTGAACAGTTAAATGAAGCTGAAATAAGCCTTCATCTGACTGATAAAGAAGAAAATGAACTTTCTTCCCTTTTGTATGACCACAGAGGAGCATTTGATTCAGACAAAGAACCTCTAGGAGCAATTATTGGTCATGAAGTTGACATCATTCTAAACATTGAGAGACTTTATCCACCACTCTTAAGAAGACCTGAATATCCAGCAAGTCCAAAATCAAGAGAAGCTCTAGAAATTCATATCACAAGCTTCTGGACCTTGGTGTAATAAGAAACGTAGGCCACAATGAATAAGCAGAAATACCTACACCAGTCATAGTGGCATGGCATAATGGAAAATATAGAATTGTTGGGGACTTTAGAGCTCTGAACACTTACACTGTTCCAGACAGATACCCAATAACAAAAATACAAATTGCCCTTACTCAAACATCTCAAGCAGTGTATATAGCCACTATGGATGCCCTTAAGGGATTCCATCAAAATGTGGTGAAACCAAGAGCAAGAAAATACTTGAGAATTATTGATCATTGTGGAGTGTATGAATACTTGAGGATGGCCTTTGGTATCAAAAATGCACCTTCACACTTCCAAAGAATGATGAATGAAATCTTCCCTGAAGAACTCTCAGAGGGATGGTTAATCATTTACATTGATTACATTATTGCCTGTTCCAAAACTTGGGAGAAGCTCATGTACAGATTGTCCAGAGGTTTGAAAAATATTCAATCAGTAAACATGAAAATCTCCTTGACAAAATGCCATTTTGGATTTAAGGAACTTAAAGCACTAGGACAAGTTGTATCTGGTTTGTCCCCTGGAATTGACAAAAACAAAGTTGCAGCAGTATTGCTAAAACCCATGCCTCAGAACAAAAAGGAAATTCAGTCATTCTTAGGGCTTGCAGGATATTACAGGAAACAAATTAAAGATTTTGCATCCATAGCAAGACCACTTTATAAATTGTGTGACCAAGACACAGTATGTGAAATGACTGTTGACAGAGTCAAAGCTTTTGAGTCTCTAAGAAAGGCCTTGACCACTGCTCCACTCTTACTGATGCCAGACTTTAAATTGCCTTTCAAATTGTATATTGATGCATCAGGGGATGGACTGGGTGCTGCACTTCACCAAGTTCAGATCATAAATGATAAACCTGTAGAAGGACCCATATGTTTTTTTAAATGAAGCTGAAATAAGCCTTCATCTGACTGATAAAGAAGAAAATGAACTTTCTTCCCTTTTGTATGACCACAGAGGAGCATTTGATTCAGACAAAGAACCTCTAGGAGCAATTATTGGTCATGAAGTTGACATCATTCTTAACATTGAGAGACTTTATCTACCACTCTTAAGAAGACCTGAATATCCAGCAAGTCCAAAATCAAGAGAAGCTCCGGAAATTCATATCACAAGCTTCTGGACCTTGGTGTAATAAGAAACGTAGGCCACAATGAATAAGTAGAAATACCTACACCAGTCATAGTGGCATGGCATAATGGAAAATATAGAATTGTTGGGGACTTTAGAGCTCTGAACACTTACACTGTTCCAGACAGATACCCAATAACAAAAATACAAATTGCCCTTACTCAAACATCTCAAGCAGTGTATATAGCCACTATGGATGCCCTTAAGGGATTCCATCAAAATGTGGTGACACCAAGAGCAAGAAAATACTTGAGAATTATTGATCATTGTGGAGTGTATGAATACTTGAGGATGGCCTTTGGTATCAAAAATGCACCTTCACACTTCCAAAGAATGATGAATGAAATCTTCCCTGAAGAACTCTCAGAGGGATGGTTAATCATTTAAATTGATGACATTATTGTCTGTTCCAAAACTTGGGAGGAGCACATGTACAGATTGTCCAGAGGTTTGACAAATATTCAATCAGTAAACATGAAAATCTCCTTGACAAAATGCCATTTTGGATTTAAGGAACTTAAAGCACTAGGACAAGTTGTATCTGGTTTGTCCCCTGGAATTGACAAAAACAAAGTTGCAGCAGTATTGCTAAAACCCATGCCTCAGAACAAAAAGGAAATTCAGTCATTCTTAGGGCTTGCAGGATATTACAGGCAACAAATTAAAGATTTTGCATCCATAGCAAGACCACTTTATAAATTGTGTGACCAAGACACAGTATGTGAAATGACTGTTGACAGAGTCAAAGCTTTTGAGTCTCTAAGAAAAGCCTTGACCACTGCTCCACTCTTACTGATGCCAGACTTTAAATTGCCTTTCAAATTGTATATTGATGCATCAGGGGATGGACTGGGTGCTGCACTTCACCAAGTTCAGATCATAAATGATAAACCTGTAGAAGGACCCATACATTTCATATCCAGGCAAATCTAACCAACTGAAGCCGGATATGGGGCGAGTCAAATGGAATGTCTATGTGTTGTCTGGGCCTTGGAGAAATTGAACTACTTCTTAGAGGGATGTGTTTTTGAAGTGATAAGACATTGTACAGCTGTCAAATCACTTTTAAACATGAAAACACCCAACAGGCATATGCTCAGATGGAAAATAGCCATACAATAATACAGGGGCAATATGACTATGGTTCATAAGAATGTAGATGGACTGAGCAGATGGCCATTACCAAATAGTATTGATAATCTTTCTTATGTTCCAGAAGAAGCTTCACCACAGATCCCAATAAAAGGAATAAGTGTTACAGACTTGAACACCACCTTCTTTGAAGAAGTCGGAAATAGCTACACTCAAGATAAGAATTGTAGCATCTCATGCCAACTCCTTAACAAAGTTAGTAAATACAACTCTCTGATACATGCCTTGGATGAAGTATGGAAAAAATCTCATAATGAAGGAATATTTCACCTACTGGATGGTATAATTTACCACAGGACCAAGCACACATGTGTCATGACAGTTGTGGACAGGTCATTAATCAATCTTGTACTAAAAGAATGCCATTATAGCCCCTTTTCAGGACATCTGTCTGAAGACAGAACAAGAGAGAAAGTAAAGACCTGCATATTGTGGCCAATGTGGCAGAACGATGTTGCAGAGTATTGCAAGACCTGTGACAGATGCCGAAAGGCAAAGAAATCCACTGGCAAGAGACTAGGAAATATGATAAAAATCCAAGAACCAAGCAGACCTTGGGACATTTTCCATATGGATTGGGTAACTGGCCTACCACCAGGAGGTGAAAGAAGCTTTAATCCTTGCCTAGTAATTGTGGACAGATTCACTAAAACTCCAATCTTTTTACGATGTCACAAGGATGATACAGCCATGGATACAGCTCTTTTGATATGGAATAGAGTAGTGTCATGGACTGGGATATTTACAGATATCATTAGTGATAGGGATCCCAAATTCACTTAAGCAGTATGGAAAAATCTTCATGAATTATTTGGCACTAAACTATCTTTCTCTACAGCCTACCATTCACAAATTGATGGCCTGGCTAAAAGGATGATCCAAACCTTAGAGGACATGGTAAGAAGATTTTGTGCATTCGGCCTTGAATTTAAAAATAGTGATGGTTTCACCCATGATTGGTGTACTCTTCTACCTGCACTGGAACTGGAATACAAAACCTCCATTAATGCCAGTAACAATGAAACTCCTGCTATTTTGGAAAAAGGATGGAATCCCAAATTACCCCATGATTCTTTAAGGAAAGATTTGGTTCAATACATCCTACAGCTGCCGCTTCAAAGGAATTCTAGACAGAGCCAGAAAGCATGCATTAAAATGCATGGAAGACTCATTTGCATATGCTAAAGATAAATGGGACAAATCTCATGCCACTCCAGATTTCAAGGTAGGGGATTTAGTACTAGTATCCACCACCAACTTCAATGACATCAAAGGATGTAAAAAGCTCAAAGACTCCTTTGCAGGACCTTTTGTTATTAAAGCCCTCCATGGAGAAAATGCTGTTGAAGTAGAATTATCTGAAGAACTTAGTAATAAGCATCCTACATTTCCAGTGAGCTTGGTAAAACCATATAACTCTAGTGATGCTGAGAAATTTCCCTTCAGGAATAAAGTTCCATAAGTTATACCTCCTATTGAGACATCTGGTACTAAGAAAATTACCAAAGTTCTTAAAGAAAAAAAAATTAAGAACCAAGAAAGTAAGGGAATACCTTGTTAGGTACAGTGACCCAGCTTGTGAAGATGAATGGTTAGAAGAAAAAAATATACCAGAGGCTACCAAACTCCTCAGGAGATTCAGACACACTAGAATACCAATATTACAAAGTAATATTCTTTTTAGGGGGAGGCAATGTGAGCCTTAGAGGTAATTTCATATACCCAAAAGACCACAAATACAAAATTAACACATAAATAAAATAAATTTATTTATATTATTAAAATGAAAATCAAAATATAAATATAAAATTATATTCACAATTGAAAATTTAATTAAAATTCAAAAATAAAATTACATTAAATTTTGAAATTGTAAAATTACATTTATACTTGAAAAAATTAAGTAAAAATGAATTTTTAACAAAATTGTAAAAAAATAAATAAATTTGGAAAAAAGTTAAAATTATTATAACTTTTTATCCAATAAATAAACATATAAAAATTATTTCACCATTGGATTCCTCATAAAAAATCAGGTGGGGTCACCTGTGAGAGAAAATTTTGTAACTCAACTCTAAATGAGCTTAAATTAAGTTTTTAGTATTTTATGTATGAAAATTGAAAATCCTCATAGCTTTAATTTAGTTAAAATCACATGTAGTGTTAATCACCAAAATTTGTGTTAAAATTGAGGTGTTGTGTATATTTTAGAAGTTATGAGGAATTAAAGTATTTTCAATTGAATTCAATTGAAATGTCAAAATGTGCGTGTGTATTACATAAGTGAACTTTGATTTACATATGAGGTATCAGTTATTACTGTATTGAACTGTACAGCTCAATTGTATTACAAATGTAAATTATAGGTATAATACATGATGAGGAATTAAAGGAAAAATAAATTGGAAACATTAAATTTGAGGGGGAAAAGGAACTCCAGCTCTGAGGCAGAGCTAGACCCCCAAAATCCTTGCTGATAGTCGTGTGGTGTCAAAATTCACGCAAAATTTCATCACTTTTGGCCTGAAATTGAGTTAAAGGGTCTGTGGACTCAATTGATGATGAGGTTTTGATAACAACTGGGGTAGTTTTAGCTGTTGCCAAGAGGGTAAAACTACCCTTAAGCTAACACAATCATAGTAAAAGCAGTTTTAACTGGACTTCTACGTCTCTTACACACATTCTGATGTGTTTTGAACACTCTGGACCAGGTATTGCTATAGTAATGGCTGATTTAAGGGTCTAAAATGGCTAAAAATGGCTTAAACCAGCCCTTTTTTGGTCTAAACCAGGGTTCAATGATGCCATAATTGGCTTTTCTGTTGTAAGAGTGTTTTTCACGACTGACAAGAGTAAATTTTACTTTTGGAGTAAAAAAATTGATGGCTATAACTGGGGTAGTTTTAGCTGTTGCCAAGAGCGTAAAACTACTCTTAAGATGAAACAATCATGGTAAAAACAGTTTTCACTGGTTTCTATGTCTCTTACACACATTATGACGTGTTTTGAAGGCTCTAGACCAGGAATTGCTATAGTAATGGCGGATTTAAGGGTCTAAAATAGCTAAAAATGGCTTAAACCAGCCCTTTTTTGTTCTAAACCAGGGTTCAATGATGCCATAATTGGCTTTTCTGTTGTCAGAGTTTTCTTCACGACTGACAAGAGTAAATTTTTTCTTTTGGAGTAAAAAAATTGATGGCTATAAAAGAATGTCTTCTTTGCCCCACTTTTCTCTTCATGTTAGAATCTTTTCCTTTTATAATTAGTTTAAACATTGTTTTGCCAATCAATAAAGCATTCCAACCACCTTTCTTAAATCATTTTAAACCTTTTAACCACGTGAAAAAATCATCCTAATCATTGTTTGTAACTCTTATAATCATTTTTACCCCTGAACCACCCAAAAGTGAATTAAATCATCTTTCATCACTGTTAGCTTTGTCACTTTGTTTCCAAATTCACTCTGGTCACTTTTGGGCATTTTTTCTCTTTAATATTCTTTTTAAAGACTCTTTTCTTTAATTAATTGCTTGCAGTTCATTGCTCAATTAATTCCAATTGAAATTGCTCTTGAAGAAATTTCTTTTGTAGCCTTAAAATATCTCTTGTAGAGTATTTTTTGGATAAATGTTTATTGTTGGTAAAACAATAAATCTTTATAATATTATTTTTTTCTACTAATGAAGTTATAAACAATAAAATTGGCGTGTTTTCCCTCAAAAATAATAGTTCTTACTATTTTTAATTGATTTTTACCTTATACAAATTTTGAGGACAGGAAAAGTACTTGATTTTTAATCGAAGTTTCATATCCACACCTTACAATTATTATGTGGTATAGCTTCTTAAAGAATTAGTGCCTTTAGAATTAAACATGTATAAATATCATTGTGCTTAGCTTAGGGTTTATTATTGTAAACCAACAGGTAAACGCTGCACCCAGGGCTATCAATAGCACTCACCATAACTAAATTCTTTTTAGTATAGCCCTTTTAACCATCTAATAATTAAGTAATAATCATTATTTTCGTTTCAAACTCAGATCTATAGCTTTTATTATCATTTTGAAGCTATATCATGGATTCACCCTGACACTGAGCTTTTCTTGAATCCCATTGGAATATGCATACATACTGAGCTTTCAGGTGAAAATCAGGATAATAATCCCGCTGAGCTTTGAACACACCATCTGAACATATATACCCAATTTTAATTTTGATGATCAAAGTTAATACACATACAAGTTGAAAATTTCTTACACAATCCTAAATTGTATATCAGCCAACATTTTAGTGCATACACTATTAGGGGAAGTTTCAGGGATGAGGAAATTCTGTTCAACAATGTAACATGCAATCCTTCTGAGGCATGGACTCATATTTCTTATGTGCATCTTTTTGATTAACCTTGTTTGAGAGCTCTGTAAATCTTCCACATAGATGCTGGAGTCTGCAAGCTCATCCTAAGGGCTGCATATCAGGATGAGGAGTGATGAGGGTCATATGCAAACCATGGATTGACAATGGTGTTGGGGCCAGAGAATACTATCACTGGCACCTGCTTATGATAAATGAGCCTGGAAATTCTTGTGCGGGAACATGCATTCACACACACCCAATGGCGGGTCATATGCAGGAAATTGTCACACACATGGCAGAATTTTGTGGGCCCGGCTTCTGGCCAACAATCAGCTCATGCATGTGGCCCAATTGACTGCAGATTTGCACATGTTTGAGGGAGAAAACCTGAGGCCAATATGTGTAGATTAGCTACAGCCTCACACACAATAGCATAACACCCATGTACATCTGACACCCACTTATGATCAATGAGGTTGGATATCATTGTATGGGGACATGCAGTCACAAGCACCCCACTGTGGGTCATACACAGGAAGTTGTCACATGCATGGTGGATTTTTGAAAGCCTGTCTTCCGGGTAACAATTTTATTGTGCGGGTGGCCAAATTCACCGCAGACGCTCACACTTGTGAGGGTGAAAAACTTCAGCCCATATGCATGGACTAGTCACACCCTCATACACAATGGGGGTGAATGTTTTACTTGTTCATGTTTCATTTCTTGTGCCCCTTGATCAGCTTACACATTCACCTCTGGAATCTACTAGCCTGGGGCCTGAAGTGTGGCTTACAGTCTAATTATTTGTAATTTTAATAAGATATAATAACAGTGAAATACTATTAAGTTGAATTAAAAGAGATGGCACTATATAAAAATAGGTATTTAGTTTGGGGAATGAGCTTCTCCAATATGAAAAATACTAAAACTAAATTTAATTAATTATATTTGAGAGATCCAATAACAGAAAATTGTTATGAATTTATTTTCAAAAAATATATTTGTAAGAGCTCTGAGGAATAATTCTCAAGTAGAATGTTCCTCTTTAAATGTTTTGAATAAAAAATCAAAGTAAGACACAAGTATGGTGATAAGATGTTTAGAAGGAAACATATTGTCATAGTAACCAGATATATAAAAAATAATATGCTCTTGTTATGTAAGAAAAGTTACTATCTCAACAAAGTAAAAGGGTGTTATAGAAACAAGGTGAAACAAGATCTCTATAGCTACACAGATTAAATTGGTTCCTTGTAAAAAAGACTACTATAGAAACTAATCTCAAATTAATGACTTGTAAGCAAAATTAGATGGAAGTAAAAATAATATTGAATTTACACAAAGAAATTGAAATAATTGTAAGAAAATTTAAAGAAAATGATTGGAGCTGGTGTAGCAGGTATAGGCTTTCATGCTTGCAGGCTCACAGAATCACAGTAGGGGTGAGTACACAAGTGTTACTTCCCCCAAACAAATCCCATTCTCAGTGGCATGACACCATACATACCTCACACCCTCCTAACAAAAATGATCCCCACAGTGAAATCTTCATTCCCCCTCCACTATTGCAATGTTTCTTACTGCCCCACAATTAACCTGTGGAAGATTCATTTACTGTTTGATTTCACACCAGCAAATGTACCTGGATATATGCCCCAAATTAGCTATGGGCATTATGAATAAAAGTGTCCATGAGCTGACCCCCATCCCCCTTTTGACCCATTCCTGCCTCTCATATAATATTCTCCAGATCGAATTTTGAAGTTTTTTTCCCTTTAGCTAAAGCTTACTGATCATATGATTTCCCACTTTCCACAAATAGTTTCTGATAGCCATAATGTACACCCCTTCACAGCCACTTTGCATTGGGTTAATTAATATTTGTATTTCAGTTAATAGAAATATATCCTTAGCTAGTGTTAATTCCCACTTACCTTATTGGATTATCCTATGGCACAATCAACATGATATATTCATATATCTCCCCAATCAGATGAATACTATTGGATCTATCCCTGAAGCTCTTTTTAAAACATTGATACCATTTCTTGGGGACAACAAACATTCATGCACTGTGGTCCTGGTGGGAATGGATTGAAAATTTCCAATCCAATCCTACTCATACATTATTTGTTGAGGTTGTATTGATGACTGATCAGAATGATCCTGCCTCATCTCAACAACCTAATCTTGTCTTGATGTTATTCACATGGTATTCAAAAGTTCCCTTCTTAATTGCAAGTTTCATAAACCAAGACTGCAAGCTAAAAAATCCTAAATAATATGACAGTAATTCTGATAGTCAATCTGAAATTTTCACTCCCACATCCCCACTTCCAACTTGACTCCACCCTTGTATCCAGCTGTCTTTTATTTGTCATCCAAGCAAAAACTAATACAATTACTCAGTGAGTCAGACCTTCCCTTGATTAAAATACCCCTCCTCCCTTGTCATAAAACTGGACTAGCTTTTCTCTGGGATTGAGATCTTCCCAATGGACAATCCGTCCATAAACTTTGGGCCACCTCACCCCATGGATCCACTTTTAATACCAGGAAAATAATCACAAAAAAGGCTGTCAGCTCATTTGAATCACTTTCAGCCAATACCCCTCTTGGTGGACTGCTTACAAATGATATGGGATTAGGTAAAACCATTCAGGCCATTGAACTCATTGGTACCTCCAAGGAGCAGATAGTTAACAACCCCCAAAACTTCACACCCAACTTGTTTAATTTCCAACTGGAAATTAGAAATACCCAAGTGTGCTCAGGCTGGAGCACTGAAAGCCAAGATCTACCATGGGCCCACTTGTCACTCAGTAAGCAAGGCCAACATCCTAAATTGTGATATCCTCATCACTTCTTACAATACTATTGCACAAGAATCTAAACAAACAAATTCTTCTAAATCATGTGTCTTTCAAATCAATTGGCATTGTATAATTCTGTATGAAACACAGTGAGTGTCTCATGTTTCAATGTACAAAACTAGCTATTATATCCAACAAACTTTCTCAAGCTTTATAGCTATATTGGCTCTCAATACACTACCACTCACCATGCCATCAACAGCCTCCATTAATACCATTGAATCTATTTAACGGGAACACCCATGAAAAACACCATTTATGTCCTTTTGGGCATAATAGCATGCATCACCCATCCCCAGAGCTCAGATTAAGAGAATTGGTCACCTTTCATCCTGAATAGTCTTTCCAAAGGTAGCAATGATATTTTTCATTTGGAATTGTGCCAAACCAAAACCACCCATCTCAAATC
Source organism: Austropuccinia psidii (assembly GCA_023105745.1). NCBI lineage: Eukaryota > Fungi > Basidiomycota > Pucciniomycetes > Pucciniales > Sphaerophragmiaceae > Austropuccinia > Austropuccinia psidii. Next base: position 38,679,429 of record JALGQZ010000010.1, on the reverse strand, counting down.
CCTGCCCACTATTAGCCATCACTATGAACTTCTTCCAAATAACCCCACAATGCCAAAAGAATATTCTTCATTATACAAAGAATTCCTATAATCAAAAAAAAAGACTGGGGGAATTTTGCAGAAGTATTGATAAGCTCTGGATATGTTGTAATCATCATATAATGCTTAAAATTATTGGGGATCAGGATTTGGAAGACCATGATGGAAGGAGAGCTCCAAATAACTCAACAATAACCCAAACTATTGTGGATGTGGAAACCTGCATGATGAGTAGTAAAATTGGACACCTCCCAGAATCTTCCTGAAAAAGGAACAATCAAGCTGTGTTCCATCCAAATTGGTTGTTTACTCACAATGGACCCAATTTCTTGATTTGTGAGTAAATTGTAATATGCATTCTCTCCCAATTAAACTATTCTTACAACCTTTTTTTGTAGAATTGGTATTGTACTTTCCCATCACTCTATCCTTTCAACACGAATTGATGGAACAATTACAGCAAGAGGCCAGGAGACGTCCCTAGAAAAATCTTCAATAATCCTTCATTTGAAGTACTCAGTGCATGCATTGCCGCAGTTGGAACTCACCTCAACATCACTTGCACTAATATTTTCTATTTAATTGTGAGGGGACCCCCAAAATTCCATATAAATTTTCTGATTCTGACATCAACCTTTTGAGGAGCTCAATTGGAACTGAGCCCTTGAGGCTCAAGCTGTTGGTTTCTTCCATTATATTGGACAACAATCACCTTTGAAGGTTACTCACTATATCACTCTTCATTCAATTGAGGTCAAGATGCATAAGGTACCTTTCAAGCTCATATGTTTCACTGATCACATGACTATTCTAACATCTTACTCCATGGGAATCCCATATTCAATTTACAAATAGTCCCAAGAAAATAAACACTCATTAGCTGCATGAGCCTTAATGATATTATCTAATTTGTGTTTAACAAAGTTAATAACTCCTTTTCACCCCATAACAGGACCACAGTAATGAATACCATGAGTTGGATTGAGCTTCTTCAATATTTCCTCAATGAAAATGAGCAATAGATTAATATTGAGAAGGAAAACCATAGTACAGTACATTAAAGATCATATTTTTTATATTCTAATTTCTTCATCAGGTTGCTGTGCATTTAAGAAATAATGATCAGATTTTATTACACCTACACAAACTATTCACAAAAAGCCTAATATGTAACTGGGCTATAAATTTATTTTCCTAACTTATTGCAGAGAATCACTATTTGCACTAATAACTGCAATGTCAAGTATCTTGAGGACAAGAGTCTGAATCTTACTAAAACTTCTGAGAAAATCTTGATCAAATAACTGAAAAGAAAGCCCTTCAGAAATATCACCATCATCTATCAATTGTATTTCTGGAAATCTATGAATAGTTTTTTCACCCTTTTTTAATTCAATTACAAAACTCTATTTCTCTCTCAGTTTTTAATACTAACTCATTAAATAAGCATGACCACCAGCATAATCCCACTTTGAAGTAAACATTACATCCATTTTCCCCTACCTCTGCAGTATCTGAAAATACCCAAGGCTTTTTGAATTATAATTCTAGAATGGGAAATTTAGCCATATCACACCATTCATGACAGTGCTCACAGGTCTGCACATAATCAATTATATTATAATCATAATTATTTGAAAATGATGAAAAATATAATATGACTCACCCTTGGATATATCTTTACAATCATTTTGTTATCCTTATATTTTAACAAATATTCCGCATCCTTTTCAATTGACTTCCATTTTCTTTTCAAATAAGTGAAATATTTCTCCATTAAAGCTGCCACCACCCTGTAGTTATTATGCTACTTTTTCCCAAAGTAATTCTTATAATTTGTGCTTAAAAGTGCAAGTCAAAAGGTCCAGTAAAACACCATGGACATCAAATTTCTGAGTTTATGTTGCCACAAGCTCTCCTAGTCCTAGCTGGTGGAGCACATTTTTTCAGTAGCTTTGTAAACCCTGAGACTGCAGCTGTGTTGATGGTTAATTGAGAGTCTCTCTGGGGACATAACCCACACGACAAGCAACCTGAATGGAAATTTAACATTGCTCTGTTCTTGGTGGTGCTGATAGTGAGGAAAAATCCTTATCCTTCACTTTGAGTAGGAAAAGAAAATGGGTGTTGTGGTATTCCATACCAATTATAGCAGTTTCAAGTTCACCAAATAAAATAATAATACTAAAAGCTGTAGAATAGCTCCAGGAAAGAAAATGAAAATTTATAATAATTTCAGACATAAAAATAAGAATTAGGGAATACCTCCAGGGAAAATTGAGGAATAACTCCCAAGAAGTAAATAAAATTTCCAGATCACTCTGGAAATTGACATAGGAATTAGGGAATAATCCCAGAGATTGAAATAGGAATTAGGGAATACCTCAGAGGAAAATTTAGGAGTAACTCCAAAGAATAAAATAAAATTTCAGAATAACTCTGGAAATGGAAATGGGAAGTATGGAATAACTCCAGGGAAAATTGAGGAATACCTCCCAAGAACAAAATAAAAATGAGAAATATCTCTGGAGATGGAGATAGGAATTGGGAATAATTCAGGTAAAAATTAATGAATAACTCCCAAGAACGAAACAAAATGGTGGAATAAAATAATATATTAAAATGGGTTTTGAAATTACAGAAGTGGTGTGGAGGAATTCCGGAGATCAGAATACAATTTCAGAATGACTGCAGAGAAAGAAATCAAATTGAATAACTCTGGAACTAGTTAAATCAAAGGGTAAAGAAGTCCTAGGGAATAATCAATAATATTGAATTCTAAACCAGAAGAATTTCAATTAAGATATGAAACACCAATTTCCCCACCTTTGTTATAATCTAATGGCATTGCACTAAATAACAAAAAAACTGTATTTTCCCCACTTTCTCCACTTTGCAGAATAATCTCATAAGCCAAATTATCTCAATGACATCACATGCTTTTGATAGGAGAAACACCACCAGCTGAATTCTCTAAAAGATGTCATTTTACTAGCAGAAATTTCAAGTATCATGAGCTGTACTTTCCCTGCTTTCTTGCCAAAAATCCAATCTCACAATCCAAATTATCTCAATGGAATCACATGACTTTGATATAAACAAACACCACCAGGGGAATTCTCTCAGAAAACACATAATGAAGTCACCAAAAAGGGGAATGTCACCAGCTAAATTCTCTCAAAGACATCATATGACTAGAAGAAACTTCAATTGTCAGAAGCTGTATTTTCCCCACTTTCTTGGAAAAAATAAACTCTCACCAGCCAAATTATCTCAATTAAATCAAATTATTTTGCTTAGAAAAAACACCACCAGAAAAATTCTCTCAGAAAACACAATGCTACACCAAAACTACACGTTGGACCAGCTCAAGAAATTCAGCTATTATTTTTCTAAGTTCCTGTTTTGAGAAGCTCTATGGAGGCCCAAATGGTATAAATAGAGGTCATCTCTCCCTCATTTACCAAAAAATGATGCAGCAAGTTCCCATGATTGGGTATCTCAACAATCCCTGAACTAGAAGGATATCTATAGTAATTGTAGTATTTTAGTTGTGAAAAGCTCAGTAACCTTGCTCAGAAGCTTAGTATTACTAAATAATAGTATTATAACCATAGTTAAGAGCTCACTAGCCTTTCTCAGGAGCTTAGTATTATTTAATAATAGTAGCTTAACCATATTGAAAAGCTCAGTAGCCTTTCTCAGGAGCTTAGTATTGGTCAAGAATAGTAGTTTACCCATAGTGAAAAGCTCAGTAGCCTTGCTCAGGAGCTTGGTATTACTGAAGAATAGTAGTATAGCTATATAGTGAAAAGTGCAGTATCCTTTCTCAGAAGCTTAGTAGTAGTGATATAAACGTAGTATTAAAAAAGAATTATTGAAGAATATTTATTAGTATTAAATCCCAATATCTTATTATTAGTATTCATGTTGAAAATTATCATAACCAAAAAGAAATCTTCATTATTCTTATTAAAATAAAATCAAGTAGTAGTATCTAGTTTATTATAGTGTTAAATCAGAGGTTTGGCTATAGAATTATTGATAGGTCTTATTTAGGGACTATTGATAAGTCTTCTCTATCTTTTCAAGCCGCAAATCTTATTTCATTTTGTGATTATTTGTAGGCTTACCATTCAGTATTATTTAGATGGGCAGCTAATACACCTTAGCATGTATGGGTATTGAAAAATTCTGACGTTGAAAACAGACTTACCAATAATTTCCCACTCAATTTACTGCTTTATTTCATCCCAAAAGAAAAGCAGTTCCAACAGCTTGTACCACTGTTCTCATCCCATGGAAATTATCAGGAAATTATGCTTTCAGCTATCTTTGTTGCTCCTTCTGGCTTTAACATCTTGTAACATTGTGAGCTTTGAAAGCCTGGTTCCTTTGCTGTCTCATCTCTGATTGATCAAGCATACCCGGTGAAAGAGGCATTTGAAAGTGGGTGTACTCACTATTTTCCCAAGTGCCCTCCTCATTTTCTGTGAAATTTTCCCTCATTGGTTGACCCTATGTTTCACTTTGAGTGAGAGAAATTTTTTCTTCCTCATAATCCACAATTTCTTCTCTTGATGAACTGGCATGCCCCCTTCTTGGTTTGGAGGAATATGGATCATGACATCCAGTGACTTTTTCTTTATGGAGAAGGGGAAGATGCATAAAGCTCATCACCTGCCATGCAAATCATCAGTTAACAAATCAAAGGATTCTTATATACTGATCATACTCACAATCTTTAATTGGCTCCTGATATCAGACTGTCTTGCTTTTAGATTCCATATCTAACCAAACAAGAAAAAATCATATTATGAAAAAAAGGTTATACTCAGAAATTAAAATGACTCACTTTGATGAAGTGTCAATCCAGCATTCCCCTTCAAAAGACCACTCCAAGTAGGATTTTCCAATTTTTTTTTGTTGCCCACCATAAAACCATTTTTCATAGCCAAAATGATCCTGAGATCCTGATGGAATATTGAGGGATGATTGGCAAAAATAATTACTGGGATTCAACAGGATTCCCACCAGGATTAAGGAGGAAGTCACATGACAAATTGGATTGTGGATTAGTTTTTGATGAAATTTACAGTGTGATTTCTGGTCCCTCAGACACTTGTAATTTGTTTATTAGTAGGATTTGGGGGAATTGGAGTGATGGAAATATTCTGTATTGCTCAAGTGGTTGAAGGTTGAGCCATTGCATTTCCCACATCAATTTTGTGACATGATACATTCATTGAAGATTCAATAGAGGTTGTTAGGGGAATTTTGGGACTCATTGGTGACTGTTTTTTGAAATATTTTATGCTACATTCACTATCTGAGTCATGAACAGATCCTGAAAAGGATTTCTATTGTTCAGAAGGTGACATAAGGGGTAAAACACCACAGTAATATTTTGAAGTTCACAAAACAGCCCAATATTATGATAAAATAGTGTAGTCTCAGACGAAAGATTCCAAATTTATAATAGATAAATTCAATTAATACTGGGAACCAAGTCTCTTGTAGAAGTCTAATAAGACTGTTTTTACTAGAATTCACCCAACCTAATCTTGGGCTCCTCAACTTTTATTGGAAACCACACTGCATGGCACACCAGCATATAATGTGATATTTCCTTTATCTCAAAGGGGACCCATTTTACATAGCTAATCATATTCAATAAAAATTTCCAAACCCCCTTCATTCCCCCTGCCTATTTTCAAATTCTGATTTTTATCCAAATTTCCATTGGACACATCAAAATTCACAGGAATTTTAAATCTGTATAATGGTATATTTATGAAGTATTTACCCACAAAACACTTATCACCTTTTCAAGGAAGGAAAGAAATTCTAATGGATTAAAATCCCCCTTGCAGTCAAACCAAATACCAAGACCTTAGCTTACCTCCAAGCCATTATGTAATAGAGCTATATACTTATGTCTGGAATACGTTTCAAAACATGTATGATGGCATCCCAGTGTAGATGCTTTAAATGTTGCTCCCCTCAATTCAATGGTGACACATAACTAATAGAACACACCTCACCAACCAAATACACTTTATCTCCATGTGTAAATAAACTAGATGATGAACAATCATTGAGCTGAAAGGTATTTCACCCAAGTAGACTCCTAACAAGCTTCCCCATCAAGATGTGACATGTTACGCTTTATCCCCTGAATCTCAGCCACCATTAAAAATGGAATAAAGTCTTCCACTTTCTTAATTCATATCCCCCTTCATAAATAATCATTCCCGTTTTTTCCCAATTAATAATTTTCCTGACCAGTTTCACATTAACAATAGATATTTATAAAAAAAAATACAACCATATTCACAATTCCCACAACAATTTCAACCCCCTGCTATTCCTCAATGCATATGCATGTGTAAACACTGCTCAGCTCAAACACACTCTTCCCTTGAGGCTGATAGGAAGGGAATTTCCTTAACACCTTTCCAATATAAACAGCACATTGAAAAGCTCAAATAAACCATTGAACCCCAATCTATTCCAAAAATTCCTACTTTAGCATCAGAATTCAAGTGCCCACAAATTTTATTGGATCAAATTTTCCCAAATAATCATTCTCAATTTACCCAAAGTGCATTCTCCACTCCACCTGGTCTCAATTCAACTGCAAAGAAACCATACAGCAGGAGTCAAAAAATTCCCCCACAAGACCTTGGAATGATATATCTGTCATTCTATCCTTAAGGTATAATATAACCTGCAGGGATTTGCGCATTCTCACCCCCTCCCTGAACCTGCTTATCAATTCAAGTATCTCAAGCTCAGGTGGTCTCCCTACTCCCTCATTCCATATACCTCAATATCTCAGTACCATATTTCTACATCTCCAATTGTACCAACTTATTGGGAACTATATATGTTGTTCTCAATTCTTCTTTCTTAATGGTCTTACTGAATCTGTCATAACTGACCAGCCCAATTTTCAAATCCATAATGAGCCAAATTATCATGATACCCCTTGCACACAAGCATTATGCAAAGTCGTCAATTTACTTGAACCCCACACACAAAACACAACCAACATTAAAAAGAAATGCTTACCAACAAAACATTTCATTTATCAACCATTCAAAAATTGGCTTTCCAGATTCCTCCAGCAGGCTGGCATTATAGAAATTCTGTATCAACATCAACAATCCTAGAAGCCTTAAGATTCCCCCAAATGTGAGATATGGGATGGATTAGTTTGGAGATGCTTCACTGGAACCAGAAATATCAATGACCCCCCATTCATGTCCATTTCCAGTGCATTTGCATTCCTGATTTATGTCAACTGGTTCAATTCACATGGAAAGTCAAGGTGCTTGGCCAGCCTTTGACCTATCATGCTAATTTGTCTTAATCTCCCCCCAAATGAAAGATTGAAGCCAGAGAATGTCTATGTTTCAGGAATCATCCCTGTTACAAAGGAGCCAACTGCCCTTCAATTTAATTTCCTATTAATGCCACTTATCAAGGAGCTCAAGGAACTGCGGCAAGGTTACCATTTTTCACCAACCTCAACAGGTCCGTCAGGAGCCTTTTTCTGTGTTTCCATCCTCAAAGCTATTGTGGATGTTTTTGCCATGTGAAAAGCTACTGGATTTATTTCTCATTAAGGCAACCACATTTGTAACTTTTGCATTATTCACAAGGCCCAAATTGAAGGAATCAGTTGTCAATTTCACTACAAATTCTCATACCAAAATCATAAATAAACCATTGCAAAATGGCTTTGGGCAACCCCAAAGCAACAACAAGCAATGTTCTCTTATTATGGAGTGAAATATTCAAATTTGGAAGATCTTCCATATTAGGATGCAGACAGAATGGTTAATCTTGACATAATTTAATATTAAATACTTGTAATCTTGAAGGATTATGCATCAGGTGCAGCAGGAAATCCAATTACACAAACAGTTCAGACTCAGATTCCATAACCGCCAACAGCTCTCTTGATCAAATGACATTAAGAAAGACCCACTCCCTGAGAAGAGACACAGAAAAAATAATAAATTAGTCACTCCCCATTACTTCCACCCAGCAAAATTATTTCCCAGCTCCCACCCCTCACATGCAACATCCATCTACTGGTTCTAAAGAGACTCCCACATTTTATGTGGATTACATCCCCACTTCGAAATTCCCCTCTGAGCTGGATATCAGTACACTCAGTGATCACTAGATCAAGGGTCAGGCTCTCAAGCATCTCCAACAAATCATATCTGATACCATAGTTCCATCATCATGGACATGACTTTCCCACAAAATGGGTTCGCCCTCTCATGATAGTTTGAAAGCCACTGAATGGGCTCTCTTATACAAGGTCTCTCTTCCATTTTCAATTCTCAGGAAACAGATTCCATTAGATGAATACAATTCCCCCAATATTCAAAGAAAAATGGTTAAATCAGAATACCTTGGAAATGAACTGATGAATAATACATCTCATTCAATTAGTGCCATCAACATTGCCACAAATTGGACTGTTTCAATGGATGATGCAACTGCATTCCCTGAATCTTTGGAAAGATTCCACCCGTCCAATCAACACCTGTTCCCAAAATAGAAAAGTAAACCAAATCATTATTTTTCTGATCATATTTCAGAGCTCTTCCAACATTGGGTCCCAGCACAAGCCTCAGCCACATTGGGGTATGAGCGCTTGATTGGAGTATTTACAAATATTCCAAAAAATAACAAAATATGTATGTTAATTGATAATAGAAATATAATAACATTTATCATACAAATGAGATGAATAAGACAAACTTCTTCTAACTCTGAATATATGATATAGATAAAACCTTACTTCAACATATCTGTCAATGTTCCAACCTTTCCATTCTTCTGAAATCCCCATCAGCACCATGTGAAATAAGAAACCTTTTTTAATCACAGCCTCCTTCCCCATTTAATCACCAAAAACATAATAAACCACTTCACCATGACCAAATAATTTATGATCCCCTGGTTGAGTACCTACAGAATTTTCATTCAACAAGGAAAATAGTTGCATGGATAAGCTTAGACACTACCATACAATCCACAAGTCATCCCACTTCAAGAATTGTTTCACCTAGGTATTTTCTGGTGAAAAACATTAATATTGACAACAATATGTTCAACTGAAAACAAAAATGTCAGAAACAGTGTGATATTTTTCTGAGGGGAAACTCACAACAATTTAGTATTATTAATAGAATTTTTAAAGTCTCTGATCCATCTTTCATGCTGAACAATAACTTTCTGATATTAAAAACTTTGAAGATTTATTTTACTTTCTTACTAAATAGATTGGCCTCAGCTCATTATTTATAGAGCTTTTGGTTTTGATGAGGAGCTTTTTATAGCTACTCTTAAGCATGCTTGCACACCTGCTGCACCATGATTAGGCAGGGCCAATACATAGTCAAAGCAGGCATGGCTTCTTCACTCACCGCTCATCTGCAACAAGCACTTAGCTCAATTGGTAAGAGCATCACTCATTAATGTTGACAATGAGGGTTTGAGTCCCTCAGTGCTTGGTATTCATGGATTAAGGTTGAGAGACCAAAACTAACTCTGACATGGTAGCAAGAGTTAGTTGCTTCAATAAACACTCTAGCGAGTGGAAGTAGTCCATTTTCCAAATTGGAAAATCTCCCGAAATATCCAGAATCCATCAAATATGGCGTTGCAACCCTGCACAGAGAAAAGGGTAGTGTTGGAGCATGTTATAGCTGCTCTTAAGCATGCTTGTACACCTGCTGCACCATGATTAGGCAGGGCTAATACATAGTCAAAGCAGGCATGGCTTCTTCACTCACCGCTCATCTGCAACAAGCACTTACCTCAGTTTGTAAGATCATTGCTTGTGAATGTGGACAATGAGGGTTTGAGTCCCTCAGTGCTTAGTATTCATGGATTAATGTTGAGAGACCAAAACTAACTCTGTCATGGCTGGTTGCAGGAGGATCAGGGGGTGAGTAATTTCAATTGAAGGTGCAGGGGAAGCAATATTTATGGATGTCACAAGATTTGGTGTAAAACCAGAGTCTGAAATATGCTTGACATGAGCTTGACTTTCATCTTTCTTGAAGTGAATTCAATTTCTGGAGATTGATGCATGTTTTTCCTGAAGGATTGACATCAATATGCCACATTTTCTGTGTTTTGTATATTTTTTTTGACTTAATTAAAAATCTTCCTTGTGGAGATCAGAGGATCCTATCCCTAATATGGGGTTTTATTTCTCTTATTGTCAAATATGGCTAGGATGTGGGATACCACTCCGTGGTTCCCACTCTGAGAATATGAATTTTCCCCTCCTATCCATTTCCATGAAATGGATAGGGATCTTGGCTTCCACTTCAGGGCCATAATTTGGATTTATTTTGCATTATCTAATGGCCACCTACTAGGTCCATCTGCATCAGTATTCCTTTTCCTCCCCTTGTATATGATGGTCATATTGCACCCATACTCTTGGATGCCTATTTGCCACCTCAACATGTGCCAATTAGTAGTCTTCATGTTGAGTAAAGACTTGAGTGCAGTAAAGTCTGTTTATACTTCAAAGACTGAACCCTCCAAATATTAATGGAGTTTTCCTTGAGCCCATACCAGAAATAAACATTCTTTCTGTGGTGCTCAATACCTGGCTTCCAAATATTTCAGCTTCCTGGAGATATGAAATATTAATCCTTCTCTAGGTTCACCATCCATAATTTGTTCTTTGTGAAGAGCTTCCCCCAAACCTTTACTGAAAGATGCATCTTTTTACAGCTTATATGGCAGTTCAAAGTCAGTTAGCATAAGGACAGGTGCAATAATGATTTCATGTTTGATCCTCTCATATGAATCCCTTCTCTCCTTGGTAATCTCAAAAACTAACCCTTTTTAAAATTACTTTTATAAGCTTCTTGTTATGTGGAGAAAATTTCTGGTGTGGCTTCTGTAGTAGCCAGAAAACCCAAGGAAAAATGCATTTCTTTGATGCTCTTTGGTACTTTCTTCTTCAGTACTGATGATAAGGTATTTTTTATTTCTAGGATGAGGCCTGAGAGTTCATTCCCCATCGCCAATGGTTCCTTATATCCCAAATTCCACTTCTTAAGTGAAATTTTCAGATTAATGGGTGTGCACCTATTCAAGACTCTGTCTGTTTATTCCACATTATGTTTCCATTTCTCTGAGGATATTATGATATCATCAATGTATACCACCATCCAGCCTTGAAATATTTCTTTTTGAAATATTGTGTATATCATCCTTTGGAAGTTGGCTGGTTTATTTGTTATTCAAAATGGCATCCTGGTCTACCCATATATTCCCCTGTGACATATGATTGTGAGTAGCTTCATGGAGCTTCGTTTAACTCCAGTCTGGTGAAAGACTGTCATGGAATTCATCTTGGTTATTTATTTTTATTTTTCAAGTTTATCCAGAGAATGGGTTATCCTTTGTATAAGATACCTGTCAAACTTGGTGTAGTTGTTCAGTGCTCTGAGCTCTCCATGCAATCTAGACTCGCCATCATTCCAGGCTATTAAGCCAGGTGTGGTTACTTCCACTATTTTATTATTTCCAATCATTGTGATAACATCCATATCTATGAGTTCATTGAGATCTTTTTAAAAAATTTCCTTAGTTTACAGGCTTTCTGGGTATGAAGGCCTTCTCAGCATGGGTGAATAAGGTTTTATCAAATCCAGATATGGCTCTATATCATGGCCTCTAATCTTGCATAAGGGTTTTTCCCCTATTTCAACAGCTTTTCTGTTCTTCCTTGAAGGTTTTAGTAAACTATTTTTTGCTTACTAGTGAGGTTAGAGCTGAATTTTCCCTCTTTGAATTTATTCAGTAATTCTTCCAAGGGGTCTTGGTTAAACAACTAGTATATATCAAGTGAAAATTTCTTTTCCTTGTCGGTTCCTATGGTAATATGCCTGTTTTTACTATTTCAAATTTCAATTCTATAGATTCTTTGGTAGTCTGTTCCCAGTAAAAATACCTGTATGTGGGAATCTTCAAGAACCAATAAATTTGGGTTGAGTCTGATATTTTCTTCCCTGTGTAGTATTATTATCTCTTTGATAATAGTCCCAATGGATGTCATCTTTCCTGATGCACATTTCAAATTCTTTCCCTTAGTTAGAAATAGTTTTTTTTCCCAATTGGGAAAGTTTCTTTCCAAATATTCTTTGGCCACTATTGAGAAGTGTGCACCACTATTCACAATCAGTGGGTATTGAGAATTGTCAACACAAAAATTTATCTTACTTGCTATCCCATGAATGTATGCCTTTCCTTTAGTTGGTGTAACTAGGAATTTTTGCGCATCTTTTGTATGTTTGCAAAATTTATTATTTGGAATGTCTTCTGGTAATCCTTCCTCCAATGATATTTCCTGGATTTCTAACTGGGTTTCCTCTTTGTAATCAACCAGGAATTCCTCTATTGGGTTTGTGTTCTCATCAGAGCTTTTTCTCATGGAATCACCCATATATATTCAGAATCTTCTTCTTGTACTTCTTTCTATGGGACTTGTTCAATGGAATATATTGCATTTTTTCCGCTGGAGAGATGTTAGAAGAGTGGTCTGTGGACCCATTTATTTGTGGTAATAGTTGTTAAGTACTTCTACTACTTTTTCTCTGGGTTTGTCTTCATTTTCAACCCTGAAAAGCTGTTTCTCTCTGCAAAAATTGCCTTTATATGTGAAATATTTCCCTATATTTATCCTTTTCCTTACCTCTTTCAAGGTGTTGCCAGTTTCATATAGAGTGAAGCTTTGGTTTCACCTAAATTTTACTGAATGCTCTAACTTTCCTGGAAATTGTGTTAGGAGTTCATGATTCCTAATCTAGGTTTTGATATGGGGATCCATGACTTTAAGTCTTCTAGACTGTTGAAGACACCACTCTTCAGAATCCTTGTCCCCTGAGTATATGTTATTTTCAAAAAACATGGTCCTTTTCCATATCCAAGTACCAACACTGTACTTCTGTATTATAAGTCTCTTCCACCATGGCCAGGTTCTCCTGCCATGTATTTCTTTTATTTCTGTGTACCAAATACTAGCCTTTACTGTGAATTCTGTCTTTAGGCTATCTGTAATCCAGTAGTCTGGTATACTTGGCACATTTATGAAGAGTCCATCAATATAATCATATTCTCCTACACCAGAGAATTTTGGCCAGCTTGTGCCTTCTGGAAGTCTTTTAAAGGCTTCCTTCTCTGACTAAGTCATATTATCTCCACTTTGGTATTTTTATGGGGATCTTAGCTTATTCTCCATTAGAGAATCTGGTTTGATGTCCTCTTGGAGGTGTGTATTATTTCCAAAATCATCTCCCTGACTTTGTGGCTTCATATTTTGGCATATATTAAAAAATTTGTTCATGTCTCAATCCAGGTATTCCATTTACCTGTTGCAGTGGTATTGCTCCTCTAAGATTTGGTTGAGTCTCCTTTTAGTATCTTCTGAGTCTTTAATTAGTTTGGAAAAGCCCTGTTGAAGAGTATCAACTGCTGTGTTTTTAAGTTAATTAAGTCATGTAACCTTACATTTTTTTCATGAAGTGTTCCAAACTCTCTTTGAGTTTTCTCTTCAAATTTTGACTTTTGTAACCACATTTCATTACTGTTTATGTTAATCTCAGGTGTAATACAACTATGTTCATTCTGAGTGGGAATATCCTTTCTAATTGTAGGTCTACTGATTCTATCAGATGTATTAACAATTATTTGTTGTTTCTGTGCACTTCTTTCACTAATTACAGCAGCTTCTGAATCATTGTTTCTTCTTCTTTCTTCCTGTGTCTATATGTAGTGTTGTTCTTTTTCTTTGGTCCTTGTCTCCTCCTCGAAACTCCCTGAAAATGTGAAGAATGGTGACTCTTGTCTACTTATTTTCTGTATTCTGAGTGGTTTAAAGCCACTGAAGATTTTGTTTGGTCTACTCTTTGTGATCCTAAAGCAGTCAGAATATTCTCTTTCTGGCTCTATTGCTCTTATATAGCCTTTATTGTGGCTTGATCCTCCCTTATCTTGGCTTCCCTCTCTTCTCAGAGTTTTAACTTATTGTTGGGATTGCAATCTTTGGTTATTTCCATAAGGTCTTTGAAAGAGATCCCTCTGAGACATATCTTCTGGAAGTTTTCCCCACATTCTTCCCAGTGTGAAGGTAGATTGACTATCCTGTTTTTAATTTCCCATTGGACCAGTTCTTTGAGGATTCGTTGGATCTGAAGTACTTGATCCATGTTTATCCAGTCCTCTGGTTTGAGGTTTCTGTTGAAATGGAAGATTAATGGGAGTGTGGGCATGATCTCCCTGAATGTCTTTACACTCACTATTCTGTCCAAATCCTGATCCTCTGGATAAGAACAGTCCTTCCCTTTTGTCTGGCTTGTTTTTTTGGAATTCCAGCTCTCTCAGGTGCACAGAAGTCATGATATTAGTGTGTGCAATCAGTCAAAAACTTCTTGTTATCAGGGTATTTACCTTTTACTGTGCCTTGTGAAAATTTTCTTTCTGCAGCTTTGAGAAATTTGCCTTTAGAGGTTGATACTGGCTTGATATCTGTTATCTTCCCTTTGCAGGTTATCCAGGTTGGTTTACATTTTATGGAGGCAGAACTATGTGTTTTTATGGGCCTCTGAGTGGCAATGGTTGTCCACTTCTTAGTTGTGATTAGGATTTCACTTTACCTCCTTCATTTTCTCTTCTAAAAATGTTCTGTGTCTGAGGGTATCACTTGTGAGCCCGTGATTTTTCTTTTAATGGTATGAAACTTTCTTCCACTAGTAGACAAATATGAGGACTTAATGTCATTTTTGACTCTTAAAAATGCTTTTTCACTTAAAGGAATAGCCTCTAGTGTAATATATGGCTGTATTACACCTCTGTACAGTGAGTTTAGGCTGTTAATACCAAGCTCCATGACAATTATACTTTTTTGCATATGCTTGGTTACAGCTGTAACTCAAATTTCTCACAGTGTTATTTTGTAATTAATAGACATAACTGAATGTAGTGGTTGTGTTTTGAACAATTGAAAATTTCAACTTTTTCATACATGCCTTCTGAAGCTTTTATTTTCATTGAAGAGGATTCTTTTAATTTTTAAAAGAATAATAAGGTGTTTTTTGTTTTCATATCAAGAATTATTCTTAAAGAATACTGTGGTCATTCAATTTTAATATACCACATCAAATAATGCATAAAATATACAAACCACTTCAATAATAATATATTATTATTAATTTAAGATATTTTCAGGATTCAAGGAAATAAAGATAATAGTAAGTAAGATAAAAATAAGAGA
Organism: Austropuccinia psidii; assembly: GCA_023105745.1. Taxonomy (NCBI): domain Eukaryota; kingdom Fungi; phylum Basidiomycota; class Pucciniomycetes; order Pucciniales; family Sphaerophragmiaceae; genus Austropuccinia; species Austropuccinia psidii. The sequence goes on along the minus strand of JALGQZ010000010.1, from coordinate 38,664,065 downwards.
AAAAACTCACCTTAGCGCTAAAATTCCCAAAAATAGCTCAAAAAACATGGCCAGGCCCCCAAATTGTAAGTCTTACTCTATGATATAGTGATAATAAAATTATTTGAAATTATAACTCTGACTGTAAGACAGCTAATAACAGTAAAATTTGTTTCAATAATAGTATTTGTGTCTTTACCGTAAAGAAATAGTGGTGGCGAGCTTTGTTGAAAGCCCTGGGTGCACTGATTATCAATTTACTAACTATAATAATAAGTAAAACACTAAGAATACAGTATAACATGGTCAATATCCAAGTATATCACTGTTTTGAACAGTTTTACTATGTAGGAATTGAAGAGCTGGATGAGGATTTTCTCTTTGGCAGAGAAAAGTCCCCTTTTTGTCTTTAAATTGGGTGGAAAAAGCCTCTTGAACTGTTCACCTAGGAAGAGTGAAGAATCTATGCTTCCAAAAACTGTCTTGTGGCCCTCAAACTGCATTGGCCTCAGATGTGGTTTTGAAATGACATCTTCCAAGTTTTCCCCAATAGAAGGTGAAACATTTCTTTTGAGGACCAAATAGCCTTCTTCTGACATGTATGATGCATAGAATGATGTACAGAACCCATATGGGGCCTCCATAATGGCAAACCTATGAGGTATTTAAGGATGCAAATGCTCTTTTGTAGAATTGACACCTCATATTCAAGGATATGGGAAAGTATCCTGCAATAAAGGTGTATTGACCAAACTGTGGGATTTTAACCTTAGAACTACCATAGCTTTGTCAATTTTCAAAATATTGATCTTAAATTTGGTTCTTTTTGTAGCTCTAGATGAAGTCTACATAATTTTACCTCCTTTTGGTATGGGTAGCATCTGATATGGTAAAGTTATGCTTTTAATTTCCATTTTCTAGAAGTAGATTTTTCTCAACTATTGTATGAAGTTTGTTTGTTCCATAAATTCTACCCTGGATTGGGTATGAGGAAATGGATGGCACCCTCAGGTATCAATAAGCATTCCCTTTCCAAAATATCCCTACTTTGGGTATCTCACACTAAAGCTATAGAGGTCATATGAGAGGTTAATATTTTGTTCACCCTTATTTGACTTATTTTGGCCATAAATTCTGTATCTTTGATGCTAGCTTGCTTGGGTTAGTACCATTTGATTACCCTGATTGAGGGATTTAATTGGAACCCCTGTTTGATTGGTTTCTTCCTGTTCCTCTGTATTCCAGATGAGAGGTGAAATTTAAGGTTTATTCTCAGTTCTTGCTTTTATCACAAATAACTTTGTTATTCTTTGTGTCATGTTTGTTGGGGTCATATATTTGAAAAGAGGTAATTTTCCTGTTTATTTTAATACCATTTATGAGCTATATTGTCTCCGTTCCATATCTGGTGGTATCTTGTTCTACCATTGGTTGATGTTGTTTTGGCCATCACACTTTTGCTCTGGTTTTGAGTCACAGGCTGACAAATAATATTAATTGAAATTATAATCTTAAAGTAAGTAATTATTCCATAGAAAATCATTAACTTCTGATTATCTGGGACCCAATGAATAATAATTTGAAATCAATTACACCATTGGATTCCCCAGCAGAAACTACGTATATCACTCTTTTATGTCATATCTGCAAACCCAATACTTACTGAGATGACCTGGATATATGCACTTTTATGACCAGCGCATATATTCATGGTTTTTAGCTCATATACTTTGAGATATAAGTTATAAAGACTTGATTTAAAATTGAATTTACCACTAAATAACTGTTAGAATAAATATATAAGCTTTTTTTGACAAGAAATAAACAAGCTTGATAATAAAGAGGGTAAACTGGTTAAAATAGCAATATTAAAAGTGGTCCAAACTTGAAAATAAGCACATATTCAGCTCCTACTAGCTCATATGTGAATAATGATGTGATTGCTATAATGATATCAAAGCTAAAACCTCATGAAATCATGGTATGAAGTCCACAATAGTAAATATTAACAGAAAAGTGGAGTTACAAGAAAAATCATCAAAAATATTTTTTTTCTTATGTAATAAAATCCTCTTAGCACCATAGTAGAGACATTCCAAGAAATTTCAATTAACCCCCTGAATTTCAGAAGCATATAAAACCTACAAGAAATTAATTATTAAAGTAAGGCTCAAAAATGATCACTTCCAATTGGTAACTCTAATCTTATTTCAAGCTCAACCATTTGATATGAGATAAAACTGACGGATCTTAGTATTTTGAGATTCAAGTTACTTCAATCCACAAAAATAAATTATATCTCAAGCTTACTGTGTCATTAAATTAAAGTTATAGTCATAACTCTAAAAAATGGCATAATTATGATATAAAAAGGCTTAATAATGATGTAGTCATCACCAAATGTTAAAATATTGATCAATTCCAGTGGATAAAATGATTACACATCTGCTAGCGGGTATCTATTCACTATAAGGAAGTCTCTTTAAAATAAAAGGACCTCTTCTTCCTCTGTTTCCCCCCAGACACTATAGATACAATAGAAGTTAAATTTCTTTATTCTTTAATATAAAACGCTCATATTATCAAAGACCAAAGTTTTATTTTATGGCAATATTTATTTTATACTTGATTAAACCAATATTTATTGCTATTTTCCAATTTCTCTTAAAGATCTCTCAATACACATAGAAATAGTAAAATTTGTAATTCTCTCTATTTTCTAATGTGAACACAATTTGGTTGGGTTTTATTTACATTCTTATGTGAAAAATCAATCAAAATATTATATAAAGTGTTAGAAGTAGGTTATTTTATCTCCATTATTCTTCTTGATAATTCTTTCATTAATATAAAGAGTATCCATCATGAGAAACAAGCTATCCCCGCCATAATGGGTAGCAAGTCCAACCCATCTCCAACCCAGCTTCCATATTTCTTAATACTAGGGTCTAACTTACTGTTTTATTTGGCTATATTCAAAGCCAGACTTACAAAATTTGAAAATAATCTTCCCCAAATTACTTGAGCTATGTAACATGTCCAATCTCTTAAGAAGATTATATTCCCCAAGATTATTAAAAAACAAAATAGACACTTTAAAGCTGATATAGAGGTCATCATTATGAAATTCTCTTCCTGTCATCACTTCAAAAATGATTATCCTTCTTCCCTCATAATTCATCAAATTGTTCCTTGGAGCTATCTTTTGTGTGAAAAATAATCACCTCAGTTCTTGATATTTGCAAGCATAAAAATTAATATCAGAATCTCATTCTTGGAACTATTCCCCATAATTAGTTCTTCTACATCATAAAAATTACACAAAATAGCCATTCTCCCTCCTTTGATTTTTGAAATATCCCTTGATCACTATTTTGAGGCATTTAATACAAATCCAATTCCTGGTTTACTCCTTTGACAAAAAAAATGTTTGACTTCCCTCTGAGATTCAAACTAAAAATAATCAAAAAAGAAAATGGACTTAATATAGTCTTTTATTCAGCTTGATCCTGAAATTCTATTTCCCTTTGATGTTTTATAGACATCAAAATTCTGGGACCTCCAAAGATAAAAATTTTAGCACCATCACATCTGTTTCCGATGATATAAACAAACTAAGACAGATTTTGTTTTGCAAAAAAAACTCTTGACATATTAGGTCCCCCATAAAATACCCCACTTTTTGGAAATAAAATATTTTACATAATATATTTTCCAAACAAATATTTTCTATAATGAGTATATTATGGGGAGAGTTTTGTATAATTCATTGTTGAGGACATTACTTCCAACCCATTTTCATAATAATTTATATCTTTAAAAGAAATAAATAAGACTTCCTTTATTAATATTAGAAAATTTTAAACTAATCATGATCCTTTGTATTTCATCTCCACTGATAAATGATACTAATATTTTGAAAAAATATATCTACCAGATTTCGGATACTATAAACCCACTGGAGGGTATTCTCCATTTATGCATAATTTTAGTTTGCAAGCTCAACAATCAACTATTATGATAAAAATACTCCGTGATACAAAAAGTCTATTATCTCATTATTATTTTATCAAAGAGGCCCATTTATTTCTTGAAAAATCTGCAAAAATGTTTCAAATCTTAGTTGATTTTCAATTTCCACTTTCCAAAGAGTTTTAATGACATTAATAATTGGAAATTTGATCAAAAATAGTTATTGTTTTATATTTATGAGAAATTCTTGTTGAGCTCAAATATTAATTAGCTACACATATATAGAGAAGTATAAATACCAAGGGGTAAAATAGATAGGATAAAATCCAGCTTCTGAAAACCTTCTGTTGAACAATCCACCAAAATAAGTGACTTTGAGATGTTTGAAATTTTTGGAAAAAAATTTATGATTATCTTAAAATTTGGTATTCTATTTTCTGTGCAATAATAATTTTACAAATTTGAAAGTGTCAGCCTGTGACTCAAAACCAGAGCACAAGCATGAAAGCCAAATACCATGAATCAATGGTATAGCCAGGATACCACCAAAACATGGAGCTGAGCCAAATCAGCTCAGAAGGTATCAAGAGAAAGAGAAAACTCACTTCTTTCCAAATATACAAGTCCCATCACCATAGGACAAAGAATAACAAAGTTATTCCTGCTCAAAGTTGTTTCTGAGCATAAACCTTAATTTTCACCTCTCTTATGAAATACAGAGTAAGAGGCTTAACCCCATCAAATGGGTATGCAAAATGAATCTCTAAGTCAGGGCTATCCAATGGTACCAGCCAAACCAAACTAGTACCAGTATTACAGAAATTATGGCCATATTCAGGCCAAATAAGGGTGAATAAAATACTCACCTCTCATCTAACTTCTACAGTTTTAGTGTGGGATACCTAAAATGGAGGGTCTTTTTGGGAATATAACAATAAGGGCTATCTGATGGTGCCACTCATTCCCCTATATCTCATCCAGAACAAAAGCTATAAGGCAAACAAGCCCAATAAAGCTTTTTGCCTAAAACACGCATATGCACAAATTTCTTGTAAATGGCATAACTTTGCCATATTTAATGATAACCAGATAAAATGAGGTACCATTTTGTAGAAAATATACAGGGCTACACACTGAACCAATCTTTGAGGTTGATATCTCAAAAACTGACAACGTTATGGCTGTTTTAGGGTCAAAATCCCACAGTTTGGCCAATACAGCCTTACCATGGGATAATATCCCATAATCACGATTATGAGGTGTCAAACAGACAATGAAGCTTTTTTCACTTCAATACCTTATATTTCATTCAATACTTGGGTCCCATACAGGTTTTGTACAGCATTCTACATGTCATGCACGTCAGAATCAGGCTGTGTGGTCCCTGGATGAAATTTTTCACCCTGTATTGGTGAAAACTGCCCAGATGTGGTTTCAAAACCACATCTGAGCCCAATACAGGCTATACAGGCCTTTTGCAAGCCACAAGTCTCCTTGAGAGTGAAAAATCTTCACTTCCTCTACATGAAAAGGTCTAGCAGCCTTTTCACCCCATTTCAGGATAAAAGGAGGCCTTTTTGCTGCCAGAAAAGAAATCCCCATCCTGCTCTTGAATTCCGAGTAGTAAAACTGTTAAAAACAGTTATACTCTTGGAGAATAAATGGGTCATACTTTAAATTTAAGTATTGTAGCTCTCATTATAGTAATCCAACTGGTAAGACTGCACCCAGGGCTTTCAGCAGCACTCACCACCACTATAATGTTATAGTAAAGCCCTTAATATCTTAATTTAAATCACTTATTATTACAATTCAACTCTTTTTAAACTATTTTCACCATGTCACCGTCATAGTTCAAGTTTTAAATACTATTATACACCTTTTATCATAGACTCAGCCTGACATTTTGGGGGCCTAGCCATGGTTTTTTAACTTCTTGGACCTTATAAGTGAGTTTTTTCTCTTATTTTCTCTATTCTGGAATTTTTTTTTATCTTTTTAGGCATAATTTTTAATAAAGATATATATAATATATAACTTATATATATCTTTACAGTGGTATATGTCATATACCACTATTATTTATCTTCTTTAAATCAATTGTGGCATGGTTTTTTATAATTTAATCACCATATAAACCCTCCTTTTTGGCATGTTTTACATATAAAAACACTTTGAACCATTAATAAAAGTCCTTTTTTTTAATTAATATAAGGACACCTCTTACTCTAAAACCAACAGTTGAGGCGTGGTTGGGTGTATTGTTGATTCAATTACCCTCTTATATACCACTTTTATCAGATTATACTTTCTAATTACAAGTTATTCTGTGATATACTGGCATACAAACAGTGTACCAGATATCTTTAAGCTGTATTTCTGATGTGAAATTATTAATTCAATTACACTTTCATTATACAAGGGCATATTGTAGTAACATACAAGCCCAGACGCCATTCTTAGACGTGAAAACAGCATTTTAAGAAGTCTTAACTTAAATTAAGCCCTCTTTTCCTGTTTGATTCGGTGGAAGAGAACTACATACCACTTGAAACCCAGTCACAGGCCAACACACCAGTGACACCCTCAGAAACAGAGGGCAGCAAGGGCAAAGGAAAGAGGCACAGTGAAGGCCTGATTACAGCAAAGAAGTGGATACCCATTTCCCTTCAGAGGAATAGAAAACCACAAAACTCTGCTTCAATACAAGGTAAACCAGCCTTAACCACTTGTACAGGGAAAATTACCATAATTAACCCAGTTGTAACCTCTAAAGGTAAATTGCCAAAATCATCAGACAACAAATTTGTACAAGTCATAGTCAAAGGTAAATACCCTAAGAACATGAAGCTTTTGACTGCTTGTAAACACTGATATGTCATCTGTACACCTCAGAAACCTTGGCTTACAAAGGAACAAACCAGAGGACAGAGAAGGCTTTTCCAGAACCAGAAGACCTGTAAGAGGACACCTTGGACACATTAGTGGATGGCAATACACTGAGAGAAATTATACTCACTCTGCCATTCACTTTCCAGTTCAACAGGAACCTGAAGCCAGAGGACTGGAAAGACATGGATCAAGTTCTTCAGCTCCACCAACTCCTCAAAGAATTCTTTCAATGGAGCATGGACAACAAGGGGTTCAACCTGGCATCCCACTGGGCAGAACTTGGAGAAAGTTTCCAGCGGATTTGTCTCAAAGAGATAGACTTCAGAGGGTTATGGAAATCACCAAAGGTTGGAATACCACCAGGAAGTTCAAAATCCTGGAGGTGAGGGAAAACAGGATAAGGGAGAATCAAGCCACTATCCAAGCTTTAGAAGAACAGCTGACCCAGACAGGGCATAATCAGATTCCTTCAGGCTCACCAGGAGAAGACCAAATCAGCTTACCAGTGGCTTCAAACCATTCAGAAACCAACAGATCAGCTGCCAAGAGTCACCATTCTTGACAATACCAGGAAGTTTACAGGAGAAGAAAAGGCTACAAGGGCAAAACAAGACCACCTGCAGCCAGAGGAAGGGAGAGTCAGATCCAATGATCCAGAATCTGTTGGATTTGGTGAGAGAAGGGCACAGAAACCGGAAGTAGCTGTAAATAACTCAATAGTCAGTAGCCCTATTAATAGAAATATTACCCCCACTCAGATTGAACATAATGTTGTTGTAAGATTTGTCTATGAAACTGATGATAATATTACTATTAATCAACAGTACTATGACTGTTCTTATGAAATATAATAACAAAATGTTATTATAACCACAATTAATTAATTTAAGAATTATTTCTTTCACATGTTAAACACTACTAGTGATTTTAACAGTGAGCAAGTAATTGTCTACAAGAATCAATTACAAGAAGATTTTAATAATAAAACTTCTTTTATTAAAATAATCAGATTATTTTAATATATAATTATCTTTTGCAAGAATAATTATAATGGTAATTCTTTAAGAAAACTAATTTTAGAGAAAAACTTTAAGAATTAAAAATAAATCACTCACT